>CM074286.1:4937500-5270000 GCA_037194245.1 Opsariichthys bidens | reverse complement strand
CATTTAATGAAAAATAAAAATACATAAATGCAATGCCTCTAATATGTGTTTGAATGAAAATCTGTCCTGGCAGAGACAGCAGAAAATAATCCCTTTTTGTTGAGCCTTGATTACACTCTAGACATTACATTACATGCATGACGCAATCATTTTCAATAATTGAATTAATCATTAATTACAGCCTGCTCATTACTGTACAAGCATGTACAAAGTACATTTTATGATGAAGTAAATACTTTATATTTAACCGCGGGCGTATGATTAAAACGCAATTTGACTTCCAAACGTATCTGTACATTTGATGATAAACCACTATTATTTATCAAAGGAAATCAATGAGGGATTACTCTGTGCGTGCTTTGGAAAGTGGAAATGAAAGGTCATAGTCTTTTCTAAAAAATGATCCAGCTAGCCATCATCGATCATGCTAATCCTAATTATGTACACAAGAACAACAGATGAATGACAATCAGAATAGAATTAAAATAAACAAAAGAGGTTTACTTTGCAAAAGAGTCGAGGATCAAGCCTTGTGAGCTTGTTGGGCATGTACTGCTTGTACATGTTGTAAAGCTCATGAAACGGAGCTCGGGAAGGGAAGCCACCCTGCATCAGGTCCAGCACTGATACCATGCCTGAGAGGAGAAGAGAAGTACAGATAATGTAGCCAGTGAAGATACAGGATTTGCTGCATTGAAGGCTGGAGTTGAAGCATGAACAAAGTTTAAAGGAAGATTCAACATCTTATTCTTAGTAATGTGCAGTCAACCTGTTCCTGAACACTGTGTGCTTGCCTTTACAAAACTATGTTTTTTAAGAGTTCTTTTGACATAATAAGATTCTCTTAAGATTTAAGAGTTCTTTTGACATAATGATGTTGATCATCACATCAACTTAACATCATCTTCATCTGTAATTTAAACTCAAATTTCTGTTTTAATTGGCTTTAAAAAAAAAAATGTACATATAAATATATATATATATAGTTCCCAGCATGCTTTGATTATGACTGGATAAGGAGAATAAATGTTGAAATGAAGTGTTAATTTATTCATTTCTAGTGTAGAGTATATTCATGAAGGCAAGCACTACACTGACTTTACAAGCAATAACTGCGCTAATGCCAGTGACAATTATTTATTTATATTTACTTGTTTATTAAATAAGATATATAAGCATGTGCTATGATCGTTGTTGATTTGAACTGAAATAGGTTAATTGGTTCCAGGGCAACAACTCTGGAAGTTGGAGTAACTAAATTTTGTTTTTGAGTAATCAACTTAACAATTTGTGTTTATGCTACAAATTATTAAGTTCCTCTAACTCAATGTAGCTTGCTGGTAAATTCACTCAAAGTGGTCATAACTCAAAAAAATGTATGCAGAACTG
Organism: Opsariichthys bidens; assembly: GCA_037194245.1. Lineage (NCBI taxonomy): Eukaryota > Metazoa > Chordata > Actinopteri > Cypriniformes > Xenocyprididae > Opsariichthys > Opsariichthys bidens. The sequence continues at coordinate 5,268,611 of CM074286.1, read as the reverse complement.
TTGCGTTTATTTTTTTTGCTGAGCCAACACATATTTTTTAGAGACATGAGTACTTTACATGTTAGTAGGCAAATAGTTAACAAGTTTACCTGATGCAAGTCAACAAAGGTACCAAACTAACTGGCTAAATGACACGTCAGTGCAGCTTCAAGGATATACTCTTCTTATGTCTTTTGCCTGAAAGTTTATATCTAAAACTTTGCTAACAGCCAATAAAACGCAATAACACAAACCTTCAAAACACTCGTGGTAACGCCACCTCCAACAGATAATGAAAAATCAGTGGAGCTCACATTTAATATGGCCGCTCTATAGGCAATATTGTTAAAAATAAGAGTGCTTGCGATTTATGATTGCTGTGTATTTGTGATGGATTTTCTTAAATTGAAATATGTGAAGCATTACCACAAGTGCTATGAGATGAATTGGAGAGTGAAAAAATACACCTATGTAATTATATACATACCTGAGCACTGCAGCTGAGACAGAATCTGAGCTCCTTCAAACTGGTGGCTCACCATCTTCAGATTAGGCTTCACACAACGGATGAAACTAGAGCCCTGTGCAATGCATACACGAGAAGTTATTACATTTCAACCAAGCACAAACAATATTATATTTGTAGTCAGAATGACAAAACCATTGTCCTAATGGCCATAGGGTCTAGAATATTGCAGATTGGAGCGCAGAAATAAACTATAGCAGGGGACATTTTTTTTTTTTTTAGAGTTACATGTTTAAAAAGTCTCTTACGCTCACAAAAGGTGCATTTTTTTTTCAATTTTAAATCAAAAATACAACAATAGTACACAACATTAATACTGTAAAACATTATTAAAATAATGGTTTTCTATTTTAAAATGTAATTTATTCATGTAGTTGCAAAACAGCCATTATTCCAGTCACATGATTGTTTAGAAATTATTCTAATGTGCTGATTTGGTAAGAAACATTTCTCTTTATCCCTTTCATGCATGAATTATCTTAACCTTAATCAGGAAATTTTCCTATGTGTTGTTTTTTTTTTTTTTTTTTGCTCTCAGGGCATGAAAAACATGATTTGAAATAATTTTTCAGAGATTTTCAGATGTCCAACTGAGTGGACTGTATGCTGTATTTTAACTGAAGAGATACTGTATTAAACATAATACAGTAATAACACACCAATATTGTGTGCTTTTAACGAACCAATGAATAAAATTATATAAAATCCTGTGAAAACTATAAAATATGTACAAAAAATATTGCAAATGCAACTGAACTTCATACAACCTGACATTTGTCTTTGATATCAGAACATGAAGACGTGATTCCATCAGAGACCTCTACAACATGTCAAAGTACAACTGTGGAAACCCAACTCAGATTATGTAGAAAAATCCTCACGCTCCCTCCAGTCTACCGGAGCATGTTGATTTATCCTTATTAGCTGATAATTCTGATTATGTTCAAGATGAACACATTTCTACCATAGCTCTCCTTTGAAAAAACCTAGCAATCAGGTGTTGTCAATCTCATCTTAAATGAGCAATGTTGGGTGTACCGCATTACAAGTAACATGCATAATGTATTCAGATTACTTTCTGATGTAAAGAGTAAAGTAATGCATTACAAGTAACATGCATTACATAATCAGATTACTTTTTTGATGTAACAAATAAAGTAACAAATTACAAGTAACATGCATTACGTAATCAGATTAATTTTTCAGTGTTACGAGTAATGCATTACAAGTAACGTGCATTGCGTAATTAGATTACTTTTTTGATGTAACGAGTAAAGTAATAATTTACAAGAAACATGCATTACGTAATCAGATGAATTTTGCAGTGTTACGAGTAATGCATTACAATTAACGTGCATTACGTAATTAGATTACTTTTTTGATGTAACGAGTAAAGTAATAATTTACAAGTAACGTATTACGTAATCAGATTAATTTTTCAGTGTTACGAGTAATGCATTACAAGTAACGTGCATTACGTAATTAGATTACTTTTTTGATGTAACGAGTAAAGTAATAATTTACAAGAAACATGCATTACGTAATCAGATGAATTTTTCAGTGTTACGAGTAATGCATTACAATTAACGTGCATTACGTAATTAGATTACTTTTTTGATGTAACGAGTAAAGTAATAATTTACAAGAAACATGCATTACGTAATCAGATGAATTTTTCAGTGTTACGAGTAATGCATTACAAGTAACGTGCATTACGTAATTAGATTACTTTTTTGATGTAACGAGTAAAGTAATAATTTACAAGAAACATGCATTACGTAATCAGATGAATTTTTCAGTGTTACGAGTAATGCATTACAATTAACGTGCATTACGTAATTAGATTACTTTTTTGATGTAACGAGTAAAGTAATAATTTACAAGAAACATGCATTACGTAATCAGATGAATTTTTCAGTGTTACGAGTAATGCATTACAAGTAACGTGCATTACGTAATTAGATTACTTTTTTGATGTAACGAGTAAAGTAATAATTTACAAGAAACATGCATTACGTAATCAGATGAATTTTTCAGTGTTACGAGTAATGCATTACAAGTAACGTGCATTACGTAATTAGATTACCTTTTTGATGTAACGAGTAAAGTAATAATTTACAAGAAACATGCATTACGTAATCAGATTACTTTTTTGATGTAACGAATAAAGTAACAAATTACAAGTAACATGCATGATGTAATCAGATTACGTTTTCATTGTTACTAGTAGTGCATTACAAGTAACGTGCATTACGTAATTAGATTACTTTTTTGATGTAACGAGTAAAGTAATAATTTACAAGTAACGTATTACGTAATCAGATGAATTTTTCAGTGTTACGAGTAATGCATTACAAGTAACGTGCATTACGTAATTAGATTACTTTTTTGATGTAACGAGTAAAGTAATAATTTACAAGAAACATGCATTACGTAATCAGATTACTTTTTGATGTAACGAATAAAGTAACAAATTACAAGTAACATGCATGATGTAATCAGATTACGTTTTCATTGTTACTAGTAGTGCATAACAAGTAACGTGCATTACGTAATTAGATTACTTTTTTGATGTAACGAATAAAGTAAAAAATTACAAGTAACATGCATTACGTAATCAGATTACGTTTTCAGTGTTACGAGTAGTGCATTACAAGTAACGTGCATTACGTAATCATATGACTTTTTTGATGTAACGAGTAAAGTAACGCATTACAAGTAACACACATTACATAATCAGATTACTTTTTGATATAACGAGTAAAGCAATACATTACAACTTTACAAGTATCAAGCATTTTGTAATCAGATTGCTTTTTTAATGTAAGGAGTAAAGTAACGTATTACAAGTAACATGCATTACGCAATCAGATCATTTTTTCCGGTATTACGAATAATGCATTACAAGTAACGCGCATTATGTAATGAGATTACTTTTTTGATGCAACGAGTAAAGCTGTGCATTATTTGTAATAACTTGTAACGTACATTACATATGTAATCATTACTTTTTTGACGTTAATGCAAATTACATTCTAATAACACAAATACATTTATTTACAGTCAAAAAAGTAACTGCAGATGAAGTATTTAAGCTGAAATATAGATAGTAATGCATGATATCCACTTTAGTTAACAGATGATTAATCAGAATTTTCTCACAATCTAAAAACAATATTTGGAAAATTTAACTGTGATATGACTATTCATAGATATAGCTTGATTCTACAATATTTTTTTCACCTGCAAGAATCTCCTAGGATAGAAGGAATGGATGGATAATCCGGAACAACTTGACATTTCTGACTGGCCATCGGCCATCTTGGTTTGGAGAAAAAAAAATCAACATACAACGGCTTGCCACTTGGTGGCAATGTATATGATGATGCACTAGGGTCCACTGTAAGGGCTGATGTGCAAATATGCCATCAAAACCCATGCATATGCAAGAAAATGCTTTTTGAATAGCCATCCAATATAGTGACCTCTATGCATTAAAATGTTAAAAAGAGTTGTGCTGCTTAATGTTTTTGTGGAAACCGTGATATACTTTTTTCAGGATTCTTTGATGATGAAAGATCAAAAGAACAGCATTTATTTAAAACGGTGTAATATTTTGTAACATTATGCATGTCTTTACTATTGCTTTGAAACATATTAATGCACCTCTGCTGAATAAAATAATAATAATAATAATAATAATAATATTAAAAACTTACTAACCCCAAACTTTTGAACAGTAGGGTAAATGGGAGACCATAGCAAATATAATTTGTTTCCACTATTACATTTCTAAAACTACAACAAAAAATTGCATCAGTATTGACCAGTTTTTGTTTGTTATTTAATGCCAAAATAATATAACTTTCCATTTAACAAAATAAATATAAAATGTCAGCTAGATTTACTTTTTTTGCATCATCACAGACTGTGAAAAAAGTTCACAGCATATTCTGGCCAATTTAGACAGGAATATACAGTCTTACTTAAATGCAGAGCAAACAACTATATTTTGTTTTGAATGTTGTGTTACATTATTTTTACATTATTTACATTATTTGTGACTCCTGGTTTGTGGCATGCATTAGACACACTCAAAAATAACTAATAACCAAAAGAAGCCGCTATCATTTTTATAATTAATTAATGTACAAAATTCAACACATTACTCACCGTACTGCGAAGCTTTTCCAGTAGAAGGTTCAGTTGGGTCTATGAAATTTGATCAGAAAATAAATGTGAGATTGAGCCCTGTAAAATTTAACACATTCTTCACACACAGTTGTAGAGTTTTGCTGCCATGCAAATAGTATCACAGATTTTGACATACAGGAAGTAACAGGCATGCATTTTACTGGTGATTGGTCCAATTACAAAGATCTTTTCTACAAGTTCAATATATAATGGTGAAAAATGACAAGGTGATGTGTTTACAGAGTGAGAGCTCTCTTACAGTATGAATTCCTTGTGAATGCTTTCTTCAGGAATGACATGACAAACAACTACAGCAACTAAAAATGTGGCAGCCACATTCAAACAAAGAAGTGGCAAGAGACCAAGTTGGTGAAAGAGGTCGGAGGAGAAGGTTGGGAGAAACTTAAGATCTACATGTGCTTATGACAGGTTGTAGGTTACGCTGTGGTGCCGGCACTGAATATATCAGCCAGGCTTACCCTACAAAAGCTTCAGGTTTTTTTTTTCACATTTTTCCTTGTTTCTCTCTTTCTACATATATTTCAGCCCCAGAACTTTTCACAGGGAAAGGTTGAAGAAACAGGAGAAGGTCTAAGAAAGGAGGATGGAGAAAGGGCAAAAGTTAGAAGGAAAGGAATTAGATCACCAGGTAAGAGATCAAATGTCTCTCTCAAAACCTTTTAAAAGCTACAACTACCAAGAAGAACAAAAAGAAAACAGTGAACTATCTAGCCAGATAAACAAAAACGACAGTGGTCCAAAGACAAAGCCTTGAGCAACTCCTAATCTGAGGAAAGCCTGTAGCCTTGAGGGCTTAAATTTTTTTTTGTCATATCTTCAGACTTATTAATACCTTTGACAATGTGTATTTTCTGGCTATCATGAGAATATAAGTTCAAAGTTAAAGGGTAGATTCACCTTGAATTTGTTTCCCACACTGATAAAGCTGAGTTTGCCAGCTTTCTGCTTTGAGTCCTTGGAATTCGAGTTGTTCTCAAAGAGATCCCGGACAAACTTGTCCTTCGACTCACACACCAAGCTCTCCAAAGACATGTGGAGGGCGTCATTATTCTTCTCCACAAACTGGGTCTGCGCACACACATACACAATTCACACGCGCGCACACACACACACACACAAAAACATAGGGCATAGAAATAAACAAAGTCAACCTCACAAAAACCCAACAACTTTACCAAAGGGATTCCCCTAAGTCCCAAAATGTTTTACAATGTGGCAGAAATCAATTAACCTAAGTTAAAGACGGTCACGTTATAGAACTAAAACAATAAAATGTTTTCTATACACAAAAGGATTCAGAATGAACTGAGTGAAAAGGGACCTTACAGTCTCATAGCACACAGCGCCAGCGAAATGTCTTATGATGAAACCTTCATCATCTCTCAAATTCCTGTGGATTGTAAGCTTTGACTTCCTGGGCACCTGAAAAAAAAAAACAGCCCATACAGAAATGATACTTTCAGCAGAATCCATCTTTGCAACTGTATTTTTATGACTTCCTTCATATTTGGGTCATATTTAAACCCCATAAATCAAAAGAAATAACATTGTGACTTTCAGTGCTTGACATTAACTCTTTGCTCACCAGCCACTTTGGCTAGTGGTTTTCCAAAGTTACTAGCCACTCAGCATTTTCACTGGCCACAATTTTTGACATTAACACCATGGGGAAAATCTGCCATATAAATATTTTTAATATGATCTCAAATTGGCAGCAGGTATATTAAGCTGCTGTCACTTTAAGACCTAACACATGGATCCATTATACCGTTACACACGTGTTAAAACATAACTGACTGTGTTTACATGAATACAAAGTTCTGCAATAATTGACATTATTTTGTGTGTATTTGACTGTTTAGGCTGCTTAATGCTCTCACACTTTGGCTTTGAGAGAGCGAGAAAGCATAGCTGGTATCAAGTGTCGGAAAATTAGTACAGAAAGAGTTTCAGTATCCATAATTATTGAATATCATTATTTTTACAATATTGCGCTTGGTTTATAATTGCCTAGAAGGAGTGACAGCGTTACACATTTTCTGAAGTGGCACAATCCCTTGAGCTTGTTTATGTTTGCTGATCAATGTTTATATGTGAATAAAAGCCTAAATTAAATCTGTTCATCATACAAAGCGATACAAAGCATGAACCGTCAAAGTGTCAATTCTGTAGCATATCTATGGAGGGACAGAAAGTTCATTTTTGGGTGAACTAACCCTTTAACCTCAAAATTCAGATAATAAGAGAATCACTACTAAATGTGCTGAGATGAGATTAAGTGGCATCTACGGTCAAAAGGAAGAATTTTAAAGGAAAATTACTCCATCTTCAACTAAATATTAGGCTACTATTTGAACAATCCTTTAAGATAACTTCAGGATGATACTGAAGGCTCAAACAAAATCCAGAAATTACTTGGATGTTGGAAAAAACCAAACCATAGCTTACAGTGAGACGGAAGTGATCTTTGTGCTTGCTGTGAACCGCCTCTGCAAAGTGCTGATCACTGGGCTGAGGAAGACGGTTCTCCTCATCCAGAATATCCAAGATACCCACTAGCTTTGCTTCAACCAGATCTGCAAAGCAAAGTCACAGTGAGATGTACGGGACTGATGACAGAAACTTTCCATGCGAATGAATATGAGGTGAATAGCAAATTAATATATTCAATCCCCCTGCAGAAGGTATTATCCAAAGTGAGGCAGAGTTTAATGGACGAATGCAAAGTCGGTGGACCTTTTTGATAATCAGTGCGAAGACGTTGGTCGTATACATAATTCATCTGAGACGTGCGCAGGTGACAGAGGTGCGGACGCAAGCGCAGTCGTGTATTTGCATGAGTAGACACCAGAGTATAAATGTGAGGTGATTGATGAGGAGACATGCGGGGAAAGGACCTGCGTGTCCATTTGGAAGTCACAAGGACATGTGTTGCATCACTATCAGGAGAATTAGGAAAAGCAGAGCTGGCAATTGGAAAGAAAGTCTTTCTCCTCAGAACAGAAGTGACATCTGCGATGCAGGTGTAGCGTTCCTAATTTTTTCACCGCCGACACCGCATCAGAGGCAATGTATTATGTTAAGCCACCTGCATGCTGTGCAAACTCAAACAAGCTGTTGAGTTTTGACAGCTTGGGAAAAAATTGCATTGCTCATTTGCAATGCAGAAGAGAAAGATCTTAGATAAGTCGTTAAGGGTTAAAGGGTCATGAAACCCCACAACACATTTTTTATTATGCCCCTCTCCACAAGATGTCTCTGGTGTCTCCAGAATGTGACAGAGAAGTTTCAACTCAAAATCCCCCACAGATCATTTATTATAGCTCATCAAATTTGCCCCCATTTGGATGTGAGCAAAAACACACCGTTTTTGTGAATGTCCCTTTAAATGCAAATGAGCTGCTGCTCCCGGCCCCCTTTCCAGAAGAGCTTTTACAGCTCATGCTTCAGTTGCTCAACAACAACAAAGCTGGAGAATCTTACGCAGCCAAAATGAGGATCGTCAGTGACTGTGTTCAGCCTTACATTGTTCAAACCGGAGTCGGACACTGATGTTAAAACTATTTTAATATTCATGTGTCTGTAAAATGAGTGTGTTGCAGTACTATGTTTTATTGATTGTTTTCTCCCCTTTTCCCACTCTCTACTCTCCCACTGCTTTACAAGCCCATGTCTTGAAACTTTTTCAACTCAGAGGTGTGAACAACCAGGCTAAAACAGGGAGCTTTAAAATACAGGTCAACTAAAAAGATAGGCATTGATTCTGATACCTCCAGACAGCACACTTCGGTCTGGTGATAGTATTTGCTTTCATTGAACCAGGTGAAGATTTCACAGTGTGTCCTGAGATTGAACTGACTTTCTGTTTCTGACTGGGCAATTTGGGTCAGACTGCACTGCTCAAGTGACCACTTTTAGAGCCAGCAACAAAAAAAAAAAACTAAAACAGTGTGACCTCTTCCTCTTATCTCCTAAACCCTCTCCAGAGGGTTCAAGAGTGAGAGAGGTGCCTCCCAGGATTCATTCCTGTGTTATCTCAGGCACCCAGCATGCATTTCTGCAGGAATATTCATCTTCTGCATGTTTTGTCCAGACAGTAACAGGCATGGCAATGTATACAGATAACTATGCTGTCATCTGGAACAGTTTGTTGACATTTGAAGGCCATAATTTGAGAAGAAATTACATTTGCGCTGTAACACATTTTGCATTTGGGGACCGTAGCATTTCCATTGTCCATTATATTTAAGAGGCCGTCAATGGGCTGTAGTGCATCCAGTTATGACTGGAATGAAGGAAAGTCATTAATATTCACCGCAAAACGGACACTGACCTATGCAGTCCTGATTATCAACATAATGAACTTCATTCACTCCCAGGCCTTCTTTCTGATACAGCTCTTGCTCCTGGGGAGACAGAGAAAAAAGAAAAAAGAAAAAAGAAAAACAAGGTTTTTGCTGGGAAAATACTTACTCTGCTGGAACAAGAGCATCTCAAAAGACGTTAAATCGGAAGAGTTTAGGGTTTACACTGAAAGAAGAATACACATGAAATAGCTTCATGTATCAGTTAAGGAGGACATAGTTATGAGTCACTGATCGATACAAAAAATCCCAATAACATTCATGACTCACCTCTTTCAGTATGCGTTCATTAAAAAACTGCTGCAGCTTTTCATTACAATAGTTGATGCAGAACTGTTCAAAGCTGTTGTGCTCGAAATACTCTGAACAGAATAAAAAAAAAAAAAAGCATTTTATGATTCATGAGCTAGATATGTCTCTAAAGGCATTTAACAGTTACACTATAACAGATACACTGTTAGTGAGAACCAATTATCATTAATCCAACTGCATATTCTCAACCTTATTTCTGCATAAGACAAGCTATTAGCAAGTAAATCACTGCCTTCTATATTTTCAAAAAGTCATATTGAGATTGGAATATTCAAGGTTACAGTTAGCTTTCTTCAGACAATTTGTACTAAACCGCTCAATTCATATGGATTAGTTTTTACCATCTCATTATGAACTTTTTGAAGTGTCAGTCGTGTAGCTGTCTATGTAGGGACAGAAACCTCTCAGATTTCATCAAAAAGATCTTCATTTGAATTTGGAAGACGAACGAAAGTCTTACAGGTTTGGAACGACATGAGAGTGAGTAATTAATGACAGAAAATTTCATTTTGGGTTGAACTAATCCTATAAAAAGTGCATTGTCTTTGACATCTCTTTTTTTTTTTTAATCATTTTTGACAATTCTGTTTGACACCTTAAATTGTTTTTTTTAACCAAGGATATTTCTTTAAGTGCTTTAAGCTAGTCAAAATAGCTCAGAAAGAGCTACATACAATTGTGTCAAAACTAAAACGAACAAGAATATCTAAGATTCTGCAGTATGTTCTCTATTCCTCTATGTTCTCAATCAAAGTCAAAAATGTTGGTCATAATGAAATACTACAGCAGATGATGTTTCGCAAGTGGTCTCACATGTTTGGAGCTCACTGTGTTGACGACTAATTGGTCTCATTTCTCAGATGCATCTGGTTGACAAATTTAAGAGCCACTGAGAACAAGCAAATGAGGAGATTCAGTGACTCGTCCACTGCGGCAATCTCACAAGCTCACCGAAGCCAGCGATGTCCAGCACGCCGATGAAGTTGGAGGACGTATCAAAGGGAAAGCACTGGTTGACCCGTTTGACCACATGATCAAAGAGACGGCTGTAAACGGCTTTGGCGAGAGCATCGCGGGCATTGTTGGCCTGTTCCACCTTCAGAGGCACCCTGGAGAGGAGCAAAGTGGGACAGGAGGAGTCAAAATCTGGGCCAGGGCTTCTGCTCTTGCCGCCTCATCAATACATGTCCATTCTGTTTTACTCCATCCAACTTTGCACTCTTAAGATAGTTGCTGTTTTAGCACTCCAAGCAAAATATGTGAAAAACAGAACACCAACTAGAAATAATTTTGAGTCAAAATTTAATTTATTTGCCTCTCAATTGCATTACGATTGCAGACGCTCAAGGCTGCTGAAATATTTGACCTGACAATAACGTGTTTCTACAGTTATACAGAGGACAAACAAACATAATTCTATTCTAATTCTATTCTTTACAGGCTAAAATTTATGTGTCAGAGAAATTGTTTGGTACCGATATACAAGAGGAAATTAGATTTTTTTGTGGAGGCTGTTCCTTTGCTTGTATTTATTGGGACAAAGGTACATTGGGAGAGCTAAAGGCATGATATATTCTTTCCAAAACAACAATTACAGGAATTCCAAAGACTATGCAAGAAAATCTTTATACTTATAAAAACAATTTATGTACTTTTAACCCAAAACTTTTCTTTTCCCAACATACTTATTTCCTTCTTTGACTTAATAGGCATCCTTGAGATTAATTACATAATTAAAGTGAAAAAAAAAAAACTTTTTGGCAGTGGAAACTTTGATAAATGTATACACGCAAAACAAACAGCACTTGAAATCCCGGTGTAGCTTAAAGGGCTGGAAACGCAGCAGCCCAGCGATGTTACTTGAAAACACAATAAATCTCTATAACATACGCCTGTTAAAGCAAAGCAGCTCATAATCACAAGCCACAGTGCCGTCCTCAGGAGGCATACGGATACCGGCGACCATTTGAAACTTCAGAACTGGATGATAAAACCGTCTTGCTCTTTTGAAGACGCTGTCCCGCTGTGGGAATACCTGCTGTGTGACTCTTATTGCCTGCACAGTTAATAAAAGCTGGTCTTGGCTCACAATAATCTCTACGATCTCGAGTCTGCGAGATTGCTTTTCATTAACTTGCTTTTATGCTATTAGTGTATTCCCTCTGTAGTGTGCGAGTCGAGAGGCTTCCTTCACAATGTCACCTGCTTTGTGGCGTTTAAAAGGTTTTTAAAAAATCACAATGCGCCTCTGAAATGAAGCTCTGTCAGGCACAAGCTGCTACCCTCTGCGGTGTCTATCGGAGTGAATTGCATTGCAAGGGTCACCGTAGCCTTGTTTGAATTAAGTCTCCATAATTTTCCATAAAATGCATATTGCATATGTACGTGGTTGTGCATCTGTTCGCAGTCAAACGAGGAGGGCAGTGAAACTCCAGCGACTTTGATTCTCATCATACCTAAAAGACCCCAGGCCACTCCCTCAGACAAACATCCATTATTCATGCAGTGCAAACACTCCCAGTCCAGCATCTGTGCTCGGTTAAATATTAATCCACCGAGCGCGGCCCTATCGTTCAGACCCCGCAGAATATAAAACCCCACCTGGGCGACGGAGAACGGAGCATACGATTCAATCGAGGCAATCGAGTTTTTCCAATTCCTCTCTCCTTTGACAATTGGTGTGTGCAGTAATTGGACTGTGGGTTTTACATGGTGAAAGCTGAGAAGAACTTGGCTTTTGTTTCACAAACTTGCAAACCTGACTCTTATCTTTGACCATTAGGAAGAGAAGAAGTAGTGTGGAAAAAGCTCCTTGATACCTCAGCCTTGCCGTGCAAGGTCTCCTCTCTTACGTAATCAATAAAAAAAAATATTTCCGTTTAAATGCGGAAGACTTTCGATGGCAACTAGACTATTACGGCCCCTCAGCCAATTCAGTCTATGCCACATTTGATTATACTGACCATTTCTCTAATGGAAAAGCTGCGATTAGCTATTTTCATCTCTCCTCTTGTCTGCGAGCGGGCGACCGGAGGATTCATTTAACAGTTATGCGAATTGCGAATGGGGTGAAATGATGAAATGTAATACTAGAAGGCGAGATAGATGTGAGGAGAGCGTGGCAAATACCAAGCAGGGATCTGTCTGACTTTTGATCATCATTTGGATGCAACTAAAACAAAACAGGCTGCCCCCGGGTCACTGGCTGAGCAGATGTTAAGGTAAACATATGGGGTCACTCACTTGATGACTGTGCCTTTGGCGCCCCCTGCAGTGGTGAGCATGACCCTGGTGGTGAGGCTGACTCTCAGGTCGTCCTGGTCCAGGCCGAGAAGCTCGGCACAGTATTCCAGAGTCTGACTGGACTGGTTCTTCAAAATGCAGCCACCTGAGACCACATGCAAAATAATTAATGGTCATTCTTATGCTACGTCTAGACAGCAAAGAATTCTAAATGTTTCAAATGTATTGATACTTTTGTAGCCGTTTATGACAAACCAAGTCACTTACAGACTTAGATAAAGAAACTAATCGGTAACACTTTAGTATGGGAAACAATTCTTACTTTTAACTAGTTGCTTATTAGCCTGCATATTGGCTGTTTATTTGTACTTATAAAGCACATATTAATGCGTTATTATGCATGACCAAATCTGAAATCCCTAAATCCTACCCCACACTTAAACTAAAACAACATCTACCTTACTAACTGGTAGGGAAAAGTTGCAGTTAATAGTGAACATGTGTTCTCCATACCAAAGTGTTACCGCAAAATCTTTTAAGTTTTTTTATTATATTGATGCATTTATGTTGGTTTTGAAAAACTTAATACAATTTTCAACAAAAGCTTATTTTTGTGCTATTTTATATATATATATATTTTTGTAGTGCAACCTGAATCTTGCCATGTCCTAAAAGGTCAAATTATCTGATATTTTAAGAGACCCATTTATTTTAACAAAAGTCATGAGGGTCTGCAGGACTCTTCTTTGTGATGTTACAGGTTATTTTGTGTGTGTGTGTGTGTGTGTGTGTGTTTGTTTGTTGTTGTTATTGCTGGATTATTTTTTTCTCCTCATGACAAAAGATTATGTCAAACTACCTAAAGTTCTCTTTCATTCTTTTACAGAGTTTTTTTTCCTTCGTTATAGACCTTATTCAAAGCAGTGTCTTGAAAGGTATGAAAGCGAAGCTGGGAGGGATAGTTTTCCCGTGTTTTTAATTGCATTCGCTGTAAAAAGCAAAATAAAGCTTCTAGATCACTTATAATTCTCACCAGCTCATCTTGTCTGGAGTTACTTGGAAAAATATTGTCGCAGTGTTTCATCAGCAGAACAATCCAAAACACATTAAATAAGAGTACAACCCACTAAAAAGATGCATGTCAATCCCTCACGTCCTCGCTTTCATTCCCGTTTAAAATTAAAAATGCTGTGAGGGCTATATCAGGACAGTTGTATCACCCTGCAATTTTTTTACTTTATTCCTACAAAAAACTTCATATATTAAAAACATGTTCCTCGTTAAAACGAATAGAAACAATCTAAAACAATTGTGTGAGATTCATGACTTTGATACATCAATGTTGAAATAAATCAATAAAAGCACACTCCTTCAATCTCCTATCTCAGCCGTTTCCAAAAATATGTGCTCATACATAATAGCCTTCAGGTCTCCTGTAAGACCTTTATAACATTAGGCTCCATGTTTTCAAGCTGAAAGGTGTTTCAAGACAGCATCTCCATTGTGAGTGGGGAAATGGAGCAGGCCAGAGTGCTAAAAGGTGTTATACCTTCATCAGAAGAGAAAAACAAATCCGGAAGTTTGGCAACAGTAGAAAGAGCCCCCTTACCCCCTCAGCAGCTCTCTAATGAGGTCTTTTGAGTTGGAGGAGGGGTGTGTTTGTGTGTGTGAGAGAGGGAGTTTAATGAGGAGAACGTCAGCACATGTGCATGAGCTCAAAAATAATAAAATAACACTTCAGACAAAAGTGAAAATTTCTTCCCGGAGTGAACACAGATGGTATAAAAGCAAACTTGGTCATACTTTGAAGTCTCTTAATCTGAAGGAAACCAAATAAGCCTGAACCATACATGATGTGATAAAGCAACATGCGATGAATCTTCTCTCTTTTTTGTCCAAACTGGCTTGATTGCAACTGACACACAAGACATTTACTGTCTGTTTGCATGGTTTCTAGTTGTTATGGATAGCCCTTCCATAAAAGAAATCCCCTGGTTGTATATTAAATGTATGGATGCTTGTTTCCACCATGAAAAAAAAAAACTTTTTTTTCACTGAATTATGAGAAAAACTCTGCGAGTTATAAAGTCAGAATCGCATGATATAAACTCGCAATTCTGACTTTTTCTCAGAATTGCGAGATATAAAGTCAGAATTTCAAGTTTATATCTTGCAAAAAAAAATGTATTTATTTTTTTTATTTAGTGGCAGAAACAAGCTTCCATATAAACAATGCATGTTCTGATCGGATGTGATTTTATCACTTTATGCAGGACAGAAATTTACTTTAGGCTTGCATCAAATCAAGACAAAATTGCTTGCAAATGTCAGATGAAGTTGGATAATGTTTAAGTAGGTATTTTTTTGTCACACTTTAGATTAGGGTCCAATTGTCACTATTAACTAACTATTAATTACCACTTTTGTCTCAATAAACTCTTAATTACTGCTTATTAAGAGTCAGTGAGATAGTTGTTACATTTAGGTATTGGGTAGGATTTAGGGATGTAGAATATGGTCTTGCAGAATAAGGCATTAATATCTGCTTTATAAGTACTAATAAATAGTCAATATAATAGTAATATGCAAGCTAATAAGCAACTAGATAATAATGAGAATTGGACCCTAAACTGAAGTGTTAACATATTATTTTGCGATACAGATGCAATATGAATGTCTACCAGAGGTGCTTCCTGTCTCTTCAAAGTCGATATTGCCGAGATGAAGGACGCCGGACACCACTCTGAAGAGATTGAGCTTCTCCGTGTCATCCAGGCCGATTTTCTTCATGGCCACCACCATCCTGTTGAAGTCTCCCAGGTCATCCAGCAGAGGGTCCTTGAGAGCACCCACTTTTCCATGCTACAAACACAACGGAGCAGAATCAACAATAACCACACGTCACACTCGCCACAAGTGCCTCAGAAAGCAACGCAGTGGCACTGCAGCTGAAATGGGAGATCAGAAAGCATACTGAAGGACTGTAGGCAGATCGAGATCTCTCCTTAAAAGGAGGAAAAAAGAAAACAAACCACACCTGAGGATTAGAGTGTGCCAGAACATCTCTTTTTTATTTTATATTCCAAAACAAAATATGATTCTGTCATAAATTTATTCACCCTTAAGTCATTTTAAAGTGGAATAACTTTCAATTTGAGAAACGCTTTACGCTGCTGTTGTTTGAGGAAAAGACCAACATAAATATTCTTCAAAACTTCTCTGTGTTTAAAAGACACAAGGGTGAGTAGATGACATTTTTTTTTATTTTTGGGCGAACCATGCCTTTAAGTCACTGACATACCGATAAAAAAGCAGACAACACCCCTCTGACCAACGCTTAAAAGCTGTTTCATACCCATAACTACAAGCACTCCTTACAAAACTACGTATTTCACAGAGAAAGTCTCATGCATATTAGCTTGCGGACCCATGCACACACACACTGATGACCAATTTCATGCACAGAAACCCAGAAAGTCAAAGAATGTAAAGCACGAAAAGCATTTAGAAAGAAGAATAACTGATAAAACATCACCTTATGATCCTGAATTTTAAAAAGATCAGGGAAGGCAAAGACACATAATATTCAGTTAGAAAACTACAGACATAAACACAACAGTTATTAGAAGAGTGAAGCTCTGTTCCAAAACCTGCATAGGCTAGCATTTAAATGAAGACAAAAGCTATAAAATAAGCCAAAATCTCTAAAAATGATTTTTTTCCCCCCTCATTTTTATTCATAACCCAGGGTTCTCTTAGTCTTGGAGAACCTGGACGTACTGTATGAGAGAATTTTAGGCGTGATTTCTAGACCTGGAAAAGTCATTAAAAAATGTATGAATATAAATGTTTCTAGTTATGTTAAGCTATAAATAATTTATTGGGTAGACATTGCTGAGAAATTGCAATTCGTAAGTTAAAAAGAACTGCAATCCCAAATGACTAGAATTGAATAGGAATTTAATTATTAATAATTCTTTTATTATTTTAGAATACTGCAACTAATTTCTGTAAATCTGAAAATACTCAGCTTTGTCATTACAGCGGGGGGAGGGGGGGGGGCGCTTTGGTAGATTTTACATACATAGTATTGGTTAAATTTTAAAGCACCCTCGTATCTTTTGTTCAGAAGGCAATCCCTGAAAGTACGTTTCAATTCAAGATGACTAACTAGATGAACAAAAATCATAAATACACTGAAATCTACTATAATACCAAAGAGTCCTGCTATTTACTATTTTACTAAATGATTATGTGTGCATTTTATTTTTATGCTTATTAGATTTGCAATGTCTTTGAGCAGTTATTTTGGGAATATTTGACTATTTGAATGGGGATTTCGTGAAATATCAAAAACTGCTTGACAAACTCACAATTAAATGGCATATTGCAAATAAGCAACAAAATTTTACATAAACATTGTTTCTTATGCTCAAATAGCACTAAATATTTCATTTTTTTTTTAAATCTTATTTTTTTAAACGCGAGTCTCTCACGGCAGCTTCTGTCTCTAACAGCTTCTAACACCAATTTGTGATTGCACATTACAGTTTCTCTCATTTATAAGTAATAGGAGTGCACCCGTCTTTGTATATCCATAGTCTTTAGTATCATTTAGTATCAATCTAACTCTTAAAGGCACAATACGTAATTATTCGCCACTAGAGGTCATCTAGAGCAGCGGTCCCCAACGTTTTTTGCGCCACGGACCGGTTTCATATCAGACAATATTTTCACGGACCGGCCTTTAAGGTGTGGCGGATAAAAACAAAAAAATAAAATGATACGACCAGCATACAAACTGGGGTATTTTTAAAATATTATAATAAACGTGAATCCAACATGTAGGCTCACTCGCAACTTTATTAGCAGCGTCCCCCGTAACATCGCGAAGAAGCTTTCCAGAGACGTTTATTTTTTACTCATTTTGCTAGCTCGTGTGTTTAGCGGTAACATATCACGTGACCTAAACAAGCGTTGCTATGCGCCAAGAGTGAGTCATAGACGGATGTAACGGGGAGAATTTGAAGTTGAGATGCTTCCTTGCGATCTTCGCAGTAGTGAAAAAATTTCATACTAATTACATCAGTCAGTTTTTTTTTTTTTAATAAGTTCTTTCAGTGCGGCCCGGTACCAAATGACCCACGGACCGGTACGGGTCCGCGGCCCGGGGGTTGGGGACCTCTTTCACCCCACAGCCGGTGGAAAGAATCTGTCATAGATGCGATTATTAAAGTTACTGTAGTGTGAAGCAGAGCAGGGCCGAGTGCTGTGGGAGCTGAACGAGGAGCAATCGCTAAAGAGAGATGAGCGTGACACGCGGTTCGAGAGCAGCTGAGCTTTTATTATGCCACAGTCGCTGCTTGCGCTTCTTCCAGTCATGAGCATTTGGGGTAACGCAGCTCTGTTTATCATATTAGATACATTTGAGCATATTGAAAATGATGTTATAACGTTACTCTGCGAGTTCGCTCGGCGGCTGCTGTGAGACACTTGTTGCACACTGCAGTAAGCTAGATCAATATTACAATATCATATTAATAAATGCTGGATGCTTGTGTTGCAAAATGGCATGCAATTATTTTTAAAACATACTGTATGGTAGAGAAAATGCTGTATTACTGTTACTAAAAATAAAGCTAGTTGCGGCATGATAAAAACACGGTACTCGTGGGAAATCAAGAAAACAAGATTCAAACAATAAGACTAAATGTGTTGAGCAAAATAACAATGATTAGTTTTCTGTGTATAAAAG
Source organism: Opsariichthys bidens (assembly GCA_037194245.1). Taxonomy (NCBI): domain Eukaryota; kingdom Metazoa; phylum Chordata; class Actinopteri; order Cypriniformes; family Xenocyprididae; genus Opsariichthys; species Opsariichthys bidens. The sequence goes on along the minus strand of CM074286.1, from coordinate 5,250,217 downwards.
TATCAAAACAGTTGCTCCCTTGTCATATAATATATTAACGTGTCTTTGGTGTTTCCATGGTTTCTACAAAATAAACCAGAATCAAGGGAAACGCAGGTATGATGTCATTGATAGGCAACGCACGGTTGCTTCTTTCTCTGGACTTAAACATTCTTGGAATGTTATTTTCATCATGTAAGTACACAAGTCAACAACAGATGTAACACTGTTCTAGTGGTTTTTGGATATTTCAAGCAAAAAATCATACATATCGTTCCATCAACCGTCAGACGAGTTGATTCGATTGCTATTTTTGTGGCGTGGACTTGCTGCCTTTTTAGAGTGTTCTAAATCAGTCACTAATGAGATTCCGTGTTTGTTACTTAAAAAGGCTGCAGCCTATTTAGGCAGTAGACAGCTCACTAGGTTTTGGACCAGAGCCTGAGCAAAAAAAAAAATCTCAGTTGAATCACAATTAAAGATGGATTTCATAAATATCCTAATATTCAAAGTCATTATGAGATTCAATTGTTCAAGGATGATTAAAAAAAGAGAGACAAAAAAAAACAAAACAAGAAAAGGACCATCTGTGAATTTGGGGTAAGAACCTAATCTCAGATCTTCATCTGAAAATGTAGCGAAACAGACGGTGTTGAGCTAGCAAATGAACTACTGCACCAGCAGAAACAGCAGCTAATGAATATCTCATCATCTCCACAGGGATTCAACACTACAATGATTTATAATAATGGCCCTTGATAACAATAACATCAATTGATGGACTTAGTCTCCAGAGAGCGCCGTGTGCAAACACAACAAAACAACGCTGGAATTTATTACACTTTACATAATTCATCAAAGACGTGAACTAATTTCTGAGGGTAATGTAACTAATTCTATTTGAAGTAAAATTGTGATCCTGCAACTTCAGAGATTTTGACTGCGGTCAAGGTCTGTTCATTCAGCATGTCCCTTAGTCTTAAAGGATTAGTTCACTTAAGTTCCTGATAATTAACTCACCCCCATGTCACCCAAGATGTTTATGTCTTTCTTTCTTCAGTCGAAAAGAAATGAAGGTTTTTGAGGAAAACATTCCAGGATTTTTCTCCATATAGTGACTTTGACAGTTACTAATGGGTTGAAGGTCCAAATGTCAGTTTCAATGCAGCTTCAAAGAGCTCTACAAGATCCCAGACGAGGAATAAGAGTCTTATCTAGTGAAACAAAAATCTGTCATTTTCTTTAAAAAAAAGTATGTGTGTATATATATGTATTTTTTTTTTTTTCTTTAGAAAATGACCAATCGTTTTGCTAGATAAGACCCTTATTTCTCGTCTGGGATCATGTAGAGCTCTTTGAAGCTGCATTGAAACTGACATTTGGACCTTCAACCCGTTAGTAACAGTTGAAGTCACTAAAATCCTGGAATCCTTTATTTCTTTTCAACTGAAGAAACAAAGACAAACAGCTTTAATGACATGGGGGTGAGTACATTACCAGGAAATTTTAATTCTGAAATAAACTAATACTTTAATTTTCTCAAGGAAACCGCAAGGATTTGATCATATATCAGAAATGAATCTGACATCTTGACTACAGGTTAGCTTAGGGCTGTTTATTATTTCACATTTGTCACAAATGTGTATCAGCACGGGGGAGAAGGAAAAAGACTCATCACAGTACTGACCCTGAGATTCCCAAACAAAGAGGATTCTTCATACCTCAGGACTTTTCCTGTTTTGCATGATCTGTTTATCTGAGTCCTTGTTTGCAAAGTATCGGGTACAGCCACGATTCAAATACTGAGTGAAACACAAACACAGAATGAGGAAAGTTAATAAACAAGAACAAAACCGGCAGAAATAGTTTTACATTCATTGTAAAGCAAATATGCCATCTAGTGGCACATCTACGGTTTCATGGCATCTCACACATACAAGGGCTTGAAATCAAATAAACTAAACTAAGGTATTAAAGAGATAGTTCACCCAAAAAATGAAAACTCTGTCATCATTTACTCACCCACAAGTTGTTACAAACCTGTATACATTTATTTGTTCTGCTGAACACAAAGAAAGATATTTAGAACAATGTAACCAAGCAGATCTCGCCCCCAATTGATTACCATAGTATTTTTTTTTTCCTACTATGGTAGTCAGTGTGTGTGTGTGTGGGGGGGGGGGGGGGGTCTGCATGGCTACAAATATTCTTACAAAAACAAAGAAATTCATACAGGTCTGGAACAACATGAGGGAGAGTAAATGATGACAGAATTTTCATTTTGGGTGAACTGTCCCTTTAATGGATTTTATTCGATTTGATAAAATGCATCACCACTTCATTCGGCACTGAGCTTTGATCCAGTCGGTTTAGTATAGTCACAGTACTATAGTCAGATGGCTTTCACTGCACCAATTCTAAAAGTGTTTAGGCTTGGTAAAATGATTTCGAGCTTCCTGAAACACAATACACAGGAAACTGACCCGGAAGTTTTCCGGAGAGTTGAGATGAAGCATGTTCCTGATGTCCTCCGATGCCCCTGCGCAGAGTCTGTAAAATATATGATAGTTTCGCTCTTCTGGACTCTGCATGCAAATCCGAGACTTCTCCAGCAGATAGTGCGAGACAAAACCGCCCACAACGGCATTCTGAATGGTGAATACAATTAGTAACTACATGAAGTCTTACACACTCTTATCTTCTGACTAAGACAAAATTTACCTTCTCATTAAAATGAATTTCCACAAACTTTCCAAATCGACTACTGTTGTTGTTCCTGACTGTCTTCGCATTTCCAAAAGCTTCAAGCAATGGGTTGGCTGCATGGACAGACATATTACAAAGTTAGATTTTGCATTATATGCAAAACTCAAACACCACTGTACTAGGGACAGTGTTCTAATTGTCTTTGGAGAACCTACCTTCAACAATCCTCTCATCTATATCTTGACCTGTTCCATAAGATGTGGTTAAATACCTGAAATTAAACACATATGGCATAATGACATTAATGACAAAACTGGTCCAATAAAACATAAAACATTTACTTACCAGTAACATTCCTGAGCACTGCAACATGCTACTATTCAAATGTTTGGTAATCATTTTTTTTATGTTTTTGAAAGAGGTCTCTTATGCTCAACAAGGCTGCATTCATTTGATCAAAGTACAACATGCAAAACAACATAACATTGTGACGTATTACCATTTTAAATAACTGTTTACTATTTGAGTGTATTTTAAAATGTAATTTATTCCTGTGATGGCAACGCATCTCAGGTTACGTATGTAACCATGGTTCCCTGAGAAGGGGAATGAGACATCAGTGGAAAATTATTCGTCAGAAGTTTATTCAGGATACCAACCCATTTTTTTTTTCAAGATGCAGTGAAACACATGTGGAATAACTCTTATATTAAAGGGACAGTTCACCCAATTGTGAAAATTATCCCGTAATTTACTCCCCTTCAAGCCACCCTAGCTGTATATGACTTTCTTCTTTCAGCCAAACACAATTGGAGTTATATTAAATAATATCCTAGCTCTTCCAAGCTTTATAATGGCAGTGAATGGTACTCTAGATTGCATCCATCCATCATAAAAGTAATCCACACGGCTCCAATAAAGGCGTTCTAAAGTGATATTAATAACTTTAAAAACTATAATAACCAGCTTCAGATAATCATCCGTATGCAAGTAGAATTACAGTGGAAGAGTGACCTCTGACCAGACAAATGACATGGGATGTAGGAGTAGCATAAGCTTAGACACTTTTCACGATTCAAACAAATAGGGTTGGGCAACAAACTCAAGCTCCTTACTTTTTATATATATCGAAATCCTCTGAAAGTTCTGTTTAAAAATTCTTGTTTTAGACTTCTAAACCGTGACCAATGCTTTGTTTTGCTCTATCCTCAGCGCTTTCGCGTTTGTCAATACGTATGTCATGCGTCGAGTCAGAGGTCACTCTTCCTCCGGAACGGCCATTAACAGAAGTCAGTAACTATAGTTTATAAACTTACAAATATGGATATTTTTCTTAAAAAACAGCATCACTTCACTTCAGAAGGCCATATGGATTACATTATGATGGATGGATGAACTTTTTCTCTTTTTTTTTAATTTTTACTATTCAAACTATTTTTACTAGTATTCTCCCATTATAAAGCTTGGAAGAGCCGGGATATTTTTTAATATAACTCTGATTGTGTTTGTCTGAAAGAAGATAGTCATATACACCTAGGCTGGCTTGAGGGCGAGTAAATTATGAGATAATTCTCATTTTTGTGTTAACTAACCCTTTAAGTCACCATAACGAAAAAATGCTAAATATATTTTCATATTTAAAAAAATGTCTTAATTCACCTCTGGCAGGTGTGTCTAAACAAGTAAATTAATTAATTTGTACCCATGTATAAATGTAGGACATGTTAACTGAAGTGTTTTCATCATTCCATAAATATACAGTTATCACACCTGAGAACAAACTTTGTGTTTTCTGTTTTTCCAGCACCAGATTCACCAGACACAATGATGGACTGACTCATCTTCAGAACCTTCATGTCTCTGTAGGCTTTGTCAGCTGAAAAAGAGAGAGAGATACAGATGTTTGTCAAGATGCAGTCAATACTGCAGTTACCTTAAACAAAAGAAAGACTTTGTGCTTAGAACTGAATCCTCAAGTGTCTTATTAGACAGACACTCATACAGCCGCTCACCAATAGCGTAGACATGAGGGGGAAGTGTCCCCAAAGAGCGTCTCTGGTAGCTCTTAATGGACTCTGGGGAATAGAGTTTAGGGATGTCGAAATACGGGTTCACAGCAATCAGGATGTTAGCCACAAAAGTCTGAAATAAAGCACAGAGGGTCCAAGTACATTTGAAACGTTCATTGTTAGGTTTGTGATTTTGTATTCGCAGTCTTCCATACTTTGGAACGGGTAGTCCAAACCAAAAAGTTCACAAGTCAGACGGCCTAGACACAAAGCTATGTTTTAACTGCTGTCACTCAAAGCCTCATACTTTCAGGATAGACACGGTGTGCGGAGCGCTGCTACCTCACAGGACCTAATTAAGTGCATTGGGCAACTTGATAGTGTCTGGGCAGGATTAGCTGGGTCATCGGAGACATGCAGTCACACTAGGGCAGGGCCTGGGCAGTCTCCTGACAGGCTTGTGCGCTGTGCTGATGAGTGTGTGCTGACAGCCGGACCGGCGTCTCTCAGATGAGAGGGTAATAAGGGCCGCTGGAGCACGACAATAACATGCCCATCAGCTCCGTAACCTGCAGGCATGTTTGCCAATGAGATCTGCAGGGTTTAGAATGAATTTCAAAGTTCCCTGAGGTGACTGTTAAGCAAAATATGTGAATGTATCATGCATTTGCTTAAGATTTATTGACCCAAATCAGTTGAAATTTAAAATGCAGATTCATTAAAAGAGGCTTTATTAATCAGACAATCAATTTGTTATACATTTTGAAAGTGATGTGAGTAATTTAAAATCCAAGTGCATGTAGGCTCTTGTGGTTCTTTAAAGTAAAATATAAAGTATATTCTGTTCTATTCTGAAACATCTTTTCACTTGAGCATCCCAGCCTGCCCAACACGCATTGGCTTAAACTTAAAGGTATAGTTCACCCAAAAATGAAAATAATCCCATAATTTACTCAAGCCATCCTAAGTGTATATGACTTTCTTCTTTCGGACAAACACAATCTGAGTTATATTAAAAAAATTCCTGGCTCTTTAGCTTTATAATGGGAGTGAATGGTACCCTAGATTTTGAAGCCCTAAAAAGTGCATCCATCCATCATAAAAGTAATCCATACCACTCCAGGGGCTCTGTGGTCTCTTGTGAACGTGCAGATGGCTGTTACCGAAAGACAGAGATTTTAGTCTATGAATATGCATATATTTTTTACAAAAACGTATCGCTTCGCTTCAGAAGGTCTTTATTAACCCCTTGGAGCCGTATGGATTCGTTTTATGATAGATGGATGTGCTTGGGCTTAAAAAAATGGTACCATTATAAAGCTTGAAAGAGCCAGGATATTTTTTTAAATACTCTGATTGTGTTTGACTAAAAGAACAAAGTCATATACACCTAGGATGGCTTGAGACTGAGTAAATTATGGGATCATTTTCATTTTTGGGTGAACTATTCCTTTAATGATCTGAGGTTGGAACGGGACTATCTGTTTGTCCAACTAACGGAATACCAGGGGACAAGGGAGACAGCAACAGAGTGCATCGATTCCTGTCCACTTTATCTGGAGAGTTGGTTATGGAAGTATTTATTCCATTCAATTTCCCATAGCGATTTAAAAGTCATCGATAAAAACCTGTAAGCCATATATCAAAGCAGCCACACCATCATCTAATTTTTTTGGGAATTTTTGATTTAAAGCAAAAAGTATTTGAAAATTAGTCAAAAAGACAAAAGTACAATACTGTACTAATGGCTATATTAAATATTAATGGCTTTAATAAAGGAAATAACTACAATCCCATGATGCATTGTAATTTGCAAATGATATAATTGAATTCAAAACAATGAAGTATAAAACTATTAATTTAAAGATGTTGATTATAGGTTCTACATATAATTTAATATGTAAAACCCTTTTTTTTAACCGTGCATTTTTGTGAATTTGACCACACCTTAAGTTTATACAACTGGACCACACTATGTGTTGGCCAAGTAATCGTGTACTTAAGTAGTTTTGGCACAGAAATAATGAAAAGCACAAATTCAGAACAGGCATTCGACTTACATAGATCAGGTCTTTGCTGTAACGGACACGGATGTTGTTTAGAAGAGTGGCCTCATTCAAGTACATAAGAGAACCTGGAAGCCAAATAAATATGAGCATATCACTGAACATCATAAGCTTAAGTATTTAGCATGATACCATTGGCTGATGCACCCAAAGAAGTTATATACTTACAGTTGTCTTCAACATGTTTGTTTACATCATCCTCAGCAGGAAAGACTTGACTAATCGGAGCCAGGAATGTCTGCAAAGTCAAAGTGAGCATCATGAACTTTGTGACCTTTGGCCAAATGAAAAAAACTGGCGAAACAGTAACTGCCTACATTGACCTATTTCAATATTTATCCATATTTATAAAAGCGCACACTGTTTACGACCACACAGAAGATTAATGGGACAAAAAAGAAGTAGATGATGGCAGCCGTTTGTTCTTTCATTTCAGGGTCTGTCTGGTTACTTTCACTGAGGTGTAAAGCTATAAACACTCAAGGTCTTCATACGTTACGACTGCGCAAATGACACTGAAGAGAGGCGCAAGGTCAGCCATGATTGATTGTGCCTGATGGCAACAATAATGTGAAGAAGAAACGGTAAAGTCATGTTAATATGAAAGGTGAGAACATAAGCTTCGAAATCCATTACATGACGCATAATAAGACACCCCAAACTGCCCATCACATCGCTGCGTTATTCAGAGTGAGATGAGACAGGCTGACCTTTCCCAGAAAACCCATCTCATCCATGCTGACGTTCCTGCTTTATTTTTATCCACTCCCTCACATGTATAGAAGTCATTTACATTAGGACCCCACTGAAAAGATATTAACTGCCTCAGTGTCATCAATATCATCTAACGATTTGACCTAAAAACACTCACAACCTTGATATATTCTAGTGGGAACTTTTCACAATCTGTTTACTATTTGCTAAAAAAAAAAAGCTAGTGGATCAATGACAAATATGATATCAACGATGAGGGAAAAAAATGTAAATATATGATTTAAAACACAATTCTTAGAAATTTGGTTTTGAAAAACACAATTTTCAAGAAAATTTTATGAATGTCATTTAGAGAGCTAAAAAAAAAGGTCTGGAAAGACCTTTATCATAAAAGGTCACATGGTCTGAAATTTTACTTGTGATGGTCCTCTCTATGATATCATTTCCTGTTCTATTTTATTTGTGCATGTGTTCATATTGGTTGAACAACATGACTTAGGCTCTGTTTACACTTGGTATTATCATTAAGATGCATTTTGGTCGATTGGATCACAAATGGATGATGCTAAATACAGGTGTAAACAAGCTCTAAAACTTTTGACCCCTAGTCGAAACTAGGGCTGCACGATTATTCCGATGAAAAACACGAAAAAATTTGTGTTGAAAGTACCTAGCCACCAGGGTGCTTCCCCAAGAACTAATGTTCCGCTAATGGGCCATTTTCCTGGTTCCATTCGCACCGCCAGAAGGAACTCTGAAGTGACGTGAACTGCGCTTGTTGTTGTGACTTTTATTTTAACAGCGCTGAGAACAGTGCTCACATTCTCCATCTTCATTAGTTTAACAGTACTGTCTAATATATTATTAGGTAGAACTGTAACACAATGAAAGTAGACAGCATATTAAAAAATATTGACTTTTGCCATGTGGTTGAATCCCATTGTCACTAGCTGAGCTGAAATACATAATTTTTCGCTTGATCCAATTAAAGTCGCTCTGGATTTTCTTATTAACGTAAGATTGAGAGGTCCATCAATCAGTGCTTTCCATGTTTAAATATATAGATATGTAGGCCGTGTACATGGCTTTTTAAAAAATGCCAGGTGTTGATGTTTCACGTTCGTTCGACCAATCAGCGTACACTTACGGTACTGGTAGCTCCTTTTGTGCTGGATTACACTCTGAAGTAGTTGTGATTCGCCTCTCACAATGAAACATGCTCTAAACATAACTCTTAAGCATGCAGAATAATGGAAGTGGATATTTTTTGTTGTAATAGCGCCTTTGTGAGCGAAATCATGGCATCAGTAATTGTAATCGCGATTAGAAATGTAATTAATTGTGTAGCCCTAGTTAAAAATGCATTCAACTGGATTGCTTTCATAGTGTATATGCTTATATGGTCGAATGCATTCAAACAGGTACAAAAGACCTCTCCCTCTCCACCTACTGACCTAATGCGTAAACATCATGGGAAGCGCGCTAGACAGACGGATTTTAAACTTTGTTGGCTAAAGACCCAAGTTTGATTTGATGATGAAAAATGTACTAAGCACAATGTTCTCTCACCATTCCTGATTTCTAACACATACTCAAAGCGTTCGGACGGTCTTGCGACTGTCATAGTAAAAACGAAAGCTGCGTGTGTGTATTTCCATCGTCTCCTTTCGCATTCATATGTAAATTGCATGAGCTTATTTTGTCCATTAGACCGAAAGTTCTCAAAAAGTCCATAGATTTACCCACCCATAGACACTCCCCTCAAAAAAATCAGGACAGAAGTGGTCGATGTGTCTCCCTCGTCTACTTGTGATCCAATCGACTAAAATACATCTTAATAACAGGTGAAAACAAGGTCTTAATTTCATATATTAAAGTCACCTTAAAATCAAAATTCACCATTCTTAATTTTATTGAATATTGCAGTATTTATAATAAATGATTTATCCGTGCACATCAATTTTTTTTTATTATTCATGTGTGCACTCTTAATCTTTAATCAAATTAACTTTCCCTCCCTCTTGCAGTGTCACCTCTTCTCTGATGACACATTTAATGGCATGAGGGCGGGACAACCTGTCACTCACATGAGAGCCCGGCAATAGTAAACAACAACGAATCTCTAATGGACACAATCGAATCTTACTGCTCTACATTTTTTCTCATTTTAGAAGCTGTTTCACTAAGATTGGAAAAATCATCGCAACTTCTGAATTACAGTTCCTAATGACAAGCCCTAACCCTGAAATACACCTTGCAACATTTTTAGACCAAAGATATTACATTATTTCGTCTACCGTCTTTGCGGGAAGGTGATTTTATCAGGTTTTTCTAATCTTCTGGGACGTTTTCAGAAATATCCCCCACTACACACACAGTGCCGCCATCTCTAAGGGAGTGTATAAGTAGTTGAGACACAGGTGGCTTTTTTTCTCTAATGAATCTACCCTGAGTGTAATGTGATCCAAACACCTGCAGCAGGTGGAGCTTATTACTTATTCAAACCCCTGCAAGTGACACCCTTACATGGCACAGCACTATTCTACATACACATGTTCTCACATTTTACCTATTGCTCAGATACCTGGAGGCCTTTTATACACATCATGAAGTTAATCATGCATGTGGTGGGAAAGACTCATCACATCAGCAGACACACTGATCACATGATCGCCTAAGGTACACCTGAGGGCTGAGCCGAGGATCATCACTGGTGCTTAGCAACTTAGTTTTCCGTATCAACATATGAGGCATGATAACGTGGCACAAAATCAATGGCTGCCACCTGCTTGGTCACCGATTAAATGCTCACAGGATAAATTTCAAGGCCAGGAAAGCTGACGTCTTACCTTTCCTCTCTGATTGAGAGGTTCTATGGTGAGCGCATCCGCACCGATGTCCACTATAATGCCCAACTGGAACCCGTCGGTTGGGTGGGGCGCCCACACAGGCTTCCCATCCTCCATTGCACCCCACAACTACACCGCAGCTCTGGAAGACACACACAGAGTTTAGATTAAACACTCACTCGGCTCACAGTATGCAAAGCTTATCCAATTGTGTTTTGTTTAACACAATCCATGTGACTGTAAAAAAGACAAGGCCATTTCTAGTATGGATGACTGTAATGAAAACAAAACAACTTGTTATATTAGCAACTTCAAAGGCTTGATATGCATAATGTACACAAGCAAACTCAAACTAGATCTTTGCAGACAATGTGAGTGGTGCTTTCCCACACAAATCTCACTTTCTCTATCTCAGACGTTCGTGTGCGATTGTCACATTTTGCCTCCTAGGAGGAGTCGCATGGAGCTTTCACCATGGTAAAATAAATGAATAGAGAGTTTATCATACAGCTGGGTAAAAAAATATTGGTTTCTCAATTTTTCAATCGATTTTCATTTTGATGAATGGATATCGATTCTTAAATCCAAACTATCGATCTTTTGGTCTCTGTTTTCAGTTGGTGAAAGAACAAAACTGTGTTTCATATTAAGGGAAGCACGTTACAAAGCCTTTCAAATTCTGTCCATTTTATTATGAAATTCAAACAAAAATAAACAGAGCGATCCAAAGAGGGTCCTTGCATCATTAGTGCTTGGACCTAGTGGGGTAGTTGTGGCCTAGTGGTGAGGGAGTCGGGCTTGTAATCTGAAGGTTGCCGGTTCGATTCCCATGCCAGCAGGAATTGAAGGTGGGGATTGTGAATAAACAGCACTCTCTCCACCTTCGACACCATGACTAAGTGCCCTTGAGCAAGACACCTAACCCCTAATTGCCTCACTTGTAAGTCGCTTTGGATAAAAGCATCTGCTAAATGATGAAAAATGAAAAATGGGCCCTAAATACCATTTTGCTTGTGCGTTTCTGTTCAAATTATAGTGGTATGTTAACATAACCACTTCAATAAATAATTTATCGGAAGAATTTATGCTGGGATGTGTATGTTGCTGCAAGGCAATACAGACCTTGGAACTATTTTTTGACATTCTATTTAAATGGTTTTTTTGTTTTTAAAGAGGAAGCGCATCTCCTTACCTGTACCCGCGCAATTCACAATCTGAATACAAGTTTAGTTTTCATGCTGCTAAGTACACTGCAAAGTTTCTGGATTGAAAACAATATTATATAACTGAATTGGAAACTGTGAATTGGAAACAAAACAGGACAACATTTTACGATAAGTAATTAATTCAATGGTTTTTACTAAAATTGCTAGAGCGAGACGCAAAATTATACTGGTATTGTTACAGGCTACTGAAACTTTTAGTGCCTTGACAACCCTATTATGTAATATTACATACCTCAGAAAAGAAAATGACCATAAACTCGATAATTAGCAAAAAAAAGAACTCAAGAGAGGAGCTTTTCGCAAGATGCATCCACTTCATTGCATATTCATTGTTTTTTACTTAACCTGTTCTTTTCATTTTTAATGTAAGTTTGAAGTTCATCATGTTTTTATGATCATTCATAATTATATTATAAATTTAATGTTGTTATCATAAAAACTTCCTTGCGTATAAATTAAATGTAAGTAGCCTATACATCTTAAGCTTTAATTTTATAGTAATGTATCAACTGGTGTTCCCTCTTTACAGCGTTAGTTGGGAGATATATTTTCCTTGAGAACATTTTCCATGTATTGTACTACTGATACATACATAATCCAATTAATCGATATATAAATCAAGTTAAATCAATATTGAACTGTCTATAAATCAGAATTGAATCGCAAGCTTTTGAATCAAAATCGAATCGAATCGTGAAATGTGTCAATACCCAGCTCTAGTACATCCACACCAAAAAAATAACTGCTAAAAGTCATCAAAAACGACTTATTTGTATTCAAGCTATACGTTTTTCTAATGCCTATATTCCCTGGGATTCAAACCCATGACCTTGACATTACTATTGGAGCTACAGGAAGGCAACTATATTACAGATAGTGTTTAAATATTAACGTTAGTGATGCACTGAAAATAATTTATCTAAAAATGCATTTAAAGTTTTTGGAGCAGCAAAACTTTAAAAAAAATGTAACGCACCGAATATCAAATTGGATCCCAAAATTAGTAAATAAAATAAAAATAGATTTGAATTAAAAATAGTCGGAAAACCGCCCACATCTCTCGTACTATTCTCCATTGGAAATAGGAATGTCGGTCACACTTTTAGGGTCCATTTCTCACTATTAACTAACTATTAAACTATGACTTTTGCCTCAATAAAATCCTAATTAGGCCTACTGCTTAGAATAGTTAGTAAAGTAGTTGTTAAGTTCAGGTATTGGGTAGGATTATGGGATGTAGAATAAGGTAATGTAGAATAAGGCATTAATATGTGCTTTATAAGTACTAATAAACAGCCAATATGCCATATGCATGCTAATAAATAACCAGTTAATAGTGAGAATTGGACCCTAAAGTGTTGCCAGATGATCCCATGATCAATCGTCGTTTAAATTAACGACCAATTAATCGATTAATCGTTAGCCTTAATACCGCAAGATACAGCTAGTGAAGGGACATATAGTGAGCTGCATGTCAATATGTGCAAATGCTACTCAAAATGCCAGCTGAAAAGTTTTTTAGTCTAAATTAATGGCTAGTAGGATTGAAAAAAGAAGTGATGTGATTATGTTCATTTGAGGCCATAAATTTAAATTAAGCCATGCACAGCTTTGTGATCTGTTTTGCTGGTTGGTCACTCCAATTTCCACAAATTTAACAACATTTCGTCAGGTATTCCAATGAATAAGGAGTCTCTTGTTTCTTGTCCCATATCCTCACCATCTCACCCTCTAATTTTGCTTATTTATTTCCTATCGTTTATTTTCTTCCTGTCGTTCACTTTGAAACCATCTTTCACTGTAGTAATAATTAAAATGATGCAGACCATATACATTTTTACTTGCCAAAACCACAGCATTGTTAACCTAACCTACTTATTTCATAGAAATATCTTACCTCATTGGTCTCAGTCTTTATTTATTGGTCAAGTTTATTGGTTTAGTACGCTACCCTGGACATGACATGCTGGGGGAAAATGAAAGATATTGAGAGTACAAATTCAGAATCCCTTAGTTTTAATTTAATAAATTAAAGGGAACAAATTAATAAAACATGGACAGTTAAATATTTACTTTTTATATCTATTTTTCAGAATGTGTGGGGTTCAGATTCAGTTTCGCAACATCTAATATAAATGTCTTGCTCATGGAGAAGATAGCCTATAAATCACTTTTCTGACCATTTTCAAGCAGTTTCAGTTGTTAATTTCACCTAGAAGATTAGTAATTCCATCACTTTAAAAATATGCATCCAAAAAGTAACTTACAAAAGAAAAATTAAGTCAATTTTACTTAATGCTTTTTTTCAGTATGTTTTCGAAGTGGTTCCTAGGGAATTGTTAGGGTGTTCTCTGTAGTTTCTACCCTCCAGAAAAACGCAATTATGCGATCGCTTGATTTCATGCATAATCAGCCAAAGTCCGCATATCTATGGGGGGGGGCGGTTTTTTCAAATACGCCGCACTTTCGCCGCATAAATTGCAGATTTCAGCAAGCAAAATATGCGGGGCTAGCATGATTTCATAATCCCTGTATTTTTGTAGCAAAAAAGTTACATATATCTTAGCAGAAAGTTGAAAAATGCTGTTTACTTCACACAAGTAAAGCGCCATTATTTTCCCCCTATTGCCATGGGAACCTTATGAGGTGACGTAATTATGCGACGTGAACATCATCTGCAAATCCCACGGTGAAACCGTGATGAAGCACACAAATCAGTCTCATTTGCCAACAAACAGCGCAAAAGACCGCGCGAAGCAGTTTCCCGGTGCGTTAAATGACAGTGGAGGCAAATTATTTTGCACTCCGTGCAACTGCGTGTTGGACCGCAGACGACGCTGTATATTAGTAGAATGTAAAGTAATTTACATTGCAGTAAGAGATTGCACTTTGTGCATTGGAAGCACTTCATTTAAATGTCTGTTTTGTATAGCTACTTCTGTAAAACAGGAAGCACTTCTGTATTTTTTTTATATTTTATTTATTAATTTTTACAGAAGTTGTTGAATATTCCTTTTGTAAAGCTACAGAACTTGTTTGACTCAATGTTTTGTAAGTTTAAGCCGTGTGTTAATGAAGGTCTGAAATAAAACAGAATGAGAACTTCCATATTCTGTGATTTAGTAGCTTGAAGTAGTCTAGTGAGAACAGGGTGTTGGGGGAAATCACCTTTGTTTCCTCTTTTGCATCAAACCGCAGTTTTTGCAAGTTCCCGCAATTTCATCGCATAAAATTGCAAAAATATCCCGTCTATTCCATCGCATTTTTTAAGAAAACGTGCCGCATAATCAAGGATTTTTGCCCGCAACAATCACAAAAAAAATCTGTGTTTTTCTGGAGGGACTGGTTAGGCCATTTTGAGAAGTCGTTTACTGGCCAACATCAAAAGTGCTCACGCATAAGTCTCAAAACAAGTGCTAACACCTGGTCACTTCAAACATTTTTACTGATCAGATGGTTTTGCCATCGTGAAAATGCCAAGTGTAAACCTGCATACGAGAACGATAGCAATCTGATCACTCAAACCTTGATCAGATTACATCAACATATGGAAGTTTGGGCGCCCCACAATCATCATGTGAGTTTTAATCATCTGTGAGTTGAAAATCATGCAGTTTGTTCAAATTCATATTGTGTTAGCAAACACCACTATGGTCTCACATTATTATGAAAGGTAAAAATGTGTTCTTTTATGCCACTTAATGATGTTTTGGAAAATTAGGCCATTTTCAAACAGATGTGCCATCTACTGTGGTTCAAGAACTGTGTCATCTCAACAGCAGTTATGTTGAGGTATTTTAGTCTCCTGGCCTGTTGTTTTTTTTTTTCCAATGATCTTGTTATTCCTCTCAGGTATGGGCTTATCCTATAATAGTGGATTTAAGCTACTGCTATTTGAGACATCTTTATCTGCACAGACTCTCCTCTGGAGAGAACAGTTGGTGGCCCTATCTGATCACTCTCTGATCCTACAATAAACCATAGACTTCTTACAGTGTTCAATATAATTCCCTTTTAAGATCATGTGATTAATCTGAAGTACTGGATGACATCCGTTAAGATCCACGAGATCTACTGGGTGCCGCAGACAGCATGACCTGTTACTGAACTGCTGTCAAAGTCTACAAAAGCAATAATTGTTAATCACAAAAGCATTAATATACCTGACAAGAGAACAGCACCGAGTTTGCGAGTGAGGTGGGACATGATAACCGCTTGAGGTTTGGTCCAGGGTGACATTTCCTATTATCTGGCACTCTGACTATGGCCTGGTCCCAAGAGTTTCCCACGGCGCAATTATCAATTGTCAAGCATGCTAACAAACCTCATTATATGCTTAGAAGCGTATCTGTGCTACTCACTCGAGTCTCACATGAGTCTTTTGAAAGGAACAAAGACTTCAGAACAAGGCTTTGGCATTGGTATTTGCTTCTGTTCAGAAAACTATCTGGCACATTACTTCGTTCTGAATACTTGGTTCTGTGCTGAACCAGTCTTTGGAAAATGAGATGTCTGATAGGTCCTAAAACATAATGATCTGTTCATTAAGCATCTCTGAATTGTACGCCTTTGTAACGTGTACTCATAAGGTGAACATATTTTTAACTGTAGCAGAAGTATAACTGCCACTAAACCTTCTGGGCAATGAATTTCCTTGTAAGGCTAATATTTGACTAATCGTTAGTCGACTAGAAGAGGTTTAGTCGACCAAAATTTGTAATAGTTGGTTAGTCGCATGAAAGAAATGATCAGGTCCTTAACAGCAGGAAATCCAAACATTCGCCTATCATCTACCGACCACAAATATGGCTTATCATTTGAATTTAAACATGCACTACATGGCCGCTAGCTCTAACGCTAACTTAGATAAATGTGCGCTATTATTAGGCGCATATCCAAGAGTTTGTGCGGAGCGTGGAAGCTAAAGTATAGCGCGCTTCCTGCAAGACATGGGAGGTGCCGGCGTGAACGCTGACATTTTTTCTGATAACAGCGGAAACAACTTAAAGCATTCCATCATTTTTGGTCATACAGATAAGAGTAATACATCATTCGAAACTCAAAAAAAAAAGAGCCAACTTTTATTTGTATAAACTCACAATAACAAGAAAACCTTTGTAAACTAAAGAAAACAAACAGGATGTGCTTTCCATTACCTTTTTTCATTTCCATTACCTTCTCATATCTAAAAGTGACAAGAACATAAATAATAATAATAATAATAATTCAAAAGGAATAAAATAATTTCAATAATCAATGAGTTTTTTGTGAATGGACATCCTCAACTTGAGAAGACCCAGACTGCACTGCGGCCAAATGGCTGCATTTTGCTACCTTTTTTCCTGCTGGTGTGACTAAA
Organism: Opsariichthys bidens; assembly: GCA_037194245.1. Lineage (NCBI taxonomy): Eukaryota > Metazoa > Chordata > Actinopteri > Cypriniformes > Xenocyprididae > Opsariichthys > Opsariichthys bidens. Next base: position 5,233,309 of record CM074286.1, on the reverse strand, counting down.
TTTTGTTAGAGGTCGCACCACCATGTTGTCCAACTGATTAAAGCTGCCATTTCTGTTGCATATGAGAAACATGAGGCGTTTCAATTCGCCTCATAATTAACAACATTGCAGCGAATACTAGTGAGAAGCATTCAAATTTGGTGCAGAATTCTCTGTTATAAACCACAGATATCAGATCAAATAACGCTAACGTGGAAACCAGGAGAAACATTGTACCATGAACGAAGATATAGAAGGTTTTTCAATCCACAAATAACTAAAATCGCACAAAAATGAGTTATTTGCCAGTTACAGTTGTTAATAAAAATTCATTTTACCTCCATCTCAATTCAAGCTCAGTGCTTGACTGTCAAATTTCCAATAAACAAACACATACTGTGTATGTATACAACAGTATGCAATTTATTAATACAAAACAATAGTAATTTTGTGATTAACTTTGTTTAAAATCCCCCCAGCGCTACCAAATCATGTAGCCAAATCTACAGAATGACATACATACATACGTGTGTGTGTGTGTGTGTGTGTGTGTCTGTGTACTTTTTTTGACTATACTTGTGAGGACCAAATGTCCTTTAGGAGTAGGGGTTGGGTTAGGTGATAGAAAATATCATTGACTTGATATAAAATCAATGGAATGTGCAAAACAATGTCCTCACTAAGATAGCAACACAAAACTGAGTGTGTGTGTGTGTGTGTGCTTGTCTGTGTGAGACACTGTGTGTGAGTGTGTGTGTGTGAGTAAGAGTGTGTGAGAGTGAGTGAGAGTGTGTGAGTGAGTGAGTGAGTGAGTGAGTGAGAGTGTGTGTGAGAGTGTGTGAGTGAGTGAGTGAGTGAGTGTGTGAGTGAGTGAGTGCGAGTGAGAGTGAGTGCGAGTGCGTGAGTGAGTGTGAGTGAGTGAGTGCGAGTGAGTGAGTGTGTGAGTGTGTGTGTGTGAGTGTGTGAGTGAGTGAGTGTGTGAGTGAGTGAGTGCGAGTGAGTGAGTGTGAGAGTGTGTGTGTGAGTGTGTGAGTGAGTGCGAGAGTGAGTGAGTGTGTGCGAGTGAGTGTGTGTGCGAGTGAGAGTGAGAGTATGTGAGTGAGTGAGTGAGTGAGTGAGTGAGTGTGTGTGTGCGAGTGAGAGAGTGAGTGAGTGAGTGAGTGAGTGAGTGCGAGTGAGAGAGTACGAGTGAGTGCGAGTGAGTGTGAGAGTGAGTGTGTGCGAGTGAGTGAGTGTGTGTGTGCGCGCGAGTGAGAGTGTGAGAGTGAGTGAGTGAGTGTGAGTGAGAGAGTGCGAGAGTGAGTGCGAGTGAGTGCGAGTGAGTGAGTGAGTGTGAGTGAGAGAGTGCGAGAGTGAGTGCGAGTGAGTGCGAGTGAGTGAGTGAGTGAGTGTGAGTGCGAGTGAGTGAGTGAGTGAGTGTGAGTGCGAGTGAGTGAGTGAGTGAGTGAGTGTGAGTGCGAGTGAGTGAGTGTGTGTGTGAGTGAGTGCGAGAGTGAGTGAGTGAGTGCGTGCGAGTGAGTGAGTGTGTGTGTGAGTGTGAGTGTCTGTGTGAGTGAGTGAGAGTGTTTGTGAGAGTGAGAGTGAGAGTGAGAGTGAGTGAGTGTGTGAGTGAGTGAGTGCGAGTGAGTGCGAGTGCGTGAGTGAGTGAGTGAGTGAGTGAGTGCGAGTGAGTGCGAGTGCGTGAGTGAGTGAGTGCGAGTGTGTGTGAGTGAGTGTGAGTGAGTGAGAGTGAGTGAGTGCGTGAGTGAGTGCGAGTGCGTGAGTGAGTGAGTGCGAGAGTGAGTGCGAGAGTGAGTGCGAGTGCGTGAGTGAGTGTGTGTGAGTGAGAGTGAGTGCGTGTGAGTGAGTGTGAGTGCGAGTGAGTGAGTGTGTGTGAGTGCGAGAGTGAGTGAGTGAGTGAGTGTGAGTGCGAGTGAGTGAGTGTGTGTGAGTGCGAGAGTGAGTGTGTGTGTGTGTGATTGTGAGTGTGTGTGTGTGTGTGAGTGAGTGAGTGAGTGTGTGAGTGAGTGAGTGAGTGAATGAGTGTGTGAGTGTGTGAGTGAGTGAGTGTGTGAGTGAGTGAGTGCGAGTGAGTGCGAGAGTGAGTGCGAGTGAGTGAGTGTGTGAGTGAGTGAGTGCGAGTGAGTGAGTGAGTGAGTGCGAGTGAGTGCGAGTGAGTGCGTGAGTGAGTGAGTGAGTGTGTGAGTGTCTGTGTGAGTGAGTGAGAGTGTTTGTGAGAGTGAGAGTGAGTGTGTGAGTGAGTGAGTGAGTGAGTGAGTGTGTGAGTGAGTGAGTGGTGAGTGAGTGAGTGCGAGAGTGAGTGTGTGTGAGTGAGTGTGAGTGAGTGAGAGTGAGTGAGTGCGTGCGTGAGTGAGTGCGAGTGCGTGAGTGAGTGAGTGCGAGAGTGAGTGCGAGAGTGAGTGCGAGTGCGTGAGTGAGTGTGTGTGAGTGAGAGTGAGTGCGTGTGAGTGAGTGTGAGTGCGAGTGAGTGAGTGTGTGTGAGTGCGAGAGTGAGTGTGTGTGTGAGTGTGAGTGTGTGTGTGTGTGAGTGAGTGAGTGTGTGAGTGTGAGTGAGTGAGTGAGTGAGTGTGAGTGAGTGAGTGAGTGTGAGTGTGAGTGTGTGAGTGCGAGTGAGTTTTACTTGAGAAGTTTTTTTTTTTAGTGCTACTATCTGATAAGATTAATTTCTCATTGCTACAACAAATCCATTATCTAATTCATGACATTAACACAGTAACACTAACATGCTACCTATCAGATGTGACCATAATATGAGCTATCCAGTGGAAAATGAAAATTTGAACATAATCAAAGACAAGACGAGTTCAAAGTTCATGTTTGCACAATGCCCCTCACTTGGATTTTTCAAGGTTTAAATAAGATTACAAGCATGCAACTATATGTACTGAATTATGGTTCCCATGGTTAATCATTCTAGCTGGCAGATTATGATGTAAACTGAATGGTTCCAGAAAAGGAAATGCCATATAAAAAATGATAAATATAATTTACCAGGAAGAACTGTGGGGAACCTGAATCCAGATTCATCCTGTAAATGTTACAGATCTTTTAACTGTTCAGTTCCTTTTAAGGTTAATCTTTATCATCATATCTGTAATGACATTAAATTAATCATCATAATATGCTGGTAAAACATTTCATTTTGATAAAACTTTTATAATTATGTGTCACAACAATGATGGCATTGCATTAGGGATGCAATAAAAACATTTTAGAGTTATATTCTGTGCAGATGGCAATTGAAAGAGCAGAAGGCTTGTTGGCAATGCCTGAGAGACGCTGAAACAAGTGATAAAGAGATGAAAGAAGATGAACTTAGGACCTCTGCAACAAAGTTGCCTAGCAACATGTAAATATTGCTGCCAATCTTTCTAGTGTGTTGCAAAAAAAAAAAAAAAAAAAAAAATCAAACAACAGTATGCAAAACTCCTTTTATGAAAAGAAAAAATCAAATAAAATAAGAAAAATCCACTGATAATGAACTCACAGTCTTTGGAAATTTCAAGGCATACTTGGCAATGCAAGCCTGGCTGAGATACAGTGTCTTTCCTCAAGATTCAACAGACTCAAAATAGAAACAAAACTGTGAGAAACACTCCACATCTACAATACTGTGATAGTCAACAACCGGCATTTTCCCACATTTTTTGGCTCATCGCTCCTCACCAAATAAACAAACATCGCTCTATCTAAAGCTACATGGTTCTGCAGCGAGATGTTCACAGAGAGATGAGTAATTGCACATAATTGTGTGCATGCTGATGGCAGCCGTACAGACGTTGTCAGTGGAGATGGTTAGGGGGTGAAAGGGCTGTGAGTTTCCTGTACCACACATACTGTTTTCCAACCCCCTCCTTCCTCTGGATATGGAAAAGAGGACGCAACAGGATGCAAAGAGGCCAGTGTCATTGGGACTTCAGGAGGCAAATATTTTAATGCATTTTTCCTGGGTTCTAGAAATATTCAAATATGTAAGAACTGAAAAAAGAAAAAGAAATCAAAGACAAATGTTATCAGTTGGTATGCCCGCTTCTAGATGGTCACTAAAACTAACATGCTTTCCACACATCACAATCCTGATTATGTTTCATTTCTGAAAGCCATTATTGGAAGATCAGCTAAAATACATTTTGCATGTGTTTTCAACAGGGAAGGTTGAATATTTTTACATTGAAGAGGCACGGATGTCATTTATAGAAATCCAGGGCAGCTGTGTGTGTGTGTGTGTGTGTGTGTGTGTGTGTGTGTGTGTGCTTGTTTTCATGATTTATGAGGACACATTTGTATAATCACATGGGTATTACACTGGTATTGTAATGTAAACATGTTTTATGGGGACATTTCATGAGTCCTCGAATTTAAAATAGATTTAAAACATACTAAATGTTTTAATAAAAATGTAAAAATGCAGTGATGGGTAGATTTAGGAGTAGGGTTAGTGTAAGGGGACAGAACGGACTGTCCTCACTAAGATAGCAAAACAAACCTGTGTGTGTGTGTGTGTGTGTGTGTGTGTGTGTGTGAGTATGAGAGAGAAAGAGAGAGAGAGTTTTTTGTTGTTTTTTCCTATCAGGGTCATTTTGTAATTCACTGTAATTTTTAAATAAAATATATATATTTTTTAAATGCTATCTTTTATTGCCATATTTACATATGTGTTTCTATTAGTTTAGTTAATATATATTTAAGAAATTACAATAATTATTAATTAAAAATTATAATAAAATTACTATAAATGATAATTATTATAATTAAACTGCATTATAATTTGTATTTAAATATTACTATAAATATATGTATATATATATATATATATTCAAAAAATTACAAATTATTATTAGAATGTATAATTATTATTATTAAACTGCATTATATATATATATATATATATATATATATATATATATATATTATAGCTTAAATATTACTTATCTAATGTTTTACTTATTTTTTTTTAGTTAGCACATAGTAAAAGCTTTTCATTGAAGTCAATGTTTACACACACACACACTTCGAGGAAAGACCCGTGAGAGATGAGATTATAAAAGAGGAACCATTACGAGGCTTAACCAGAACAGGTGCGCATGCGCAGTCACTGCAGTCACCACAGTGCTCAAAGCATCCATCATTCATTTAAATGAAGTACACAAATAAATAACGGTAATTTGGTCCATGAGAACACAAAATCATTTAACAATGCATTCAACTAGTCAAGTTTCCATACAGCATTTACTCGTTTTCTGGAAAACTTTCTGGTCATTCACTAAACTTACCAAAACAAAGCAAAACTCTCAGTGAAAAACTGAATAATAATAATAATAATATAATTGCAGACAACCAGCCGCAAAACTACGCATATATATAAATATATAACTATACCTGATACAACTTTATGAAGCTCAAAAATAGTAAAATATACAAAAGTCCAAATTAAAATCCCATTTTTAAAACATAATTTTGCTAACATTAGTTACTAAAATAACTGAGATGCGAAATTCACCTGACTAATAACATAAACACATCTATTAGCAGCATGCTAGCTCGCTACTGGACAAGCAATTATACACAACTTAACAGCAAACAACACAGCTCGAGCTGCTCTAAACAGAAGCCACGAGATAAATAAAGTAATTAAACTCACTCACATTAAGAGCAACTGTCTTTATGGACGGAGAACAGACAGACTGTCCCGGTTTAGCGGTGACAGATTCCCTCGATGTTAAATATTCCCTTTTCCAAAGCCGCTGTCCTTCCTCTCAGTGTGTCCGGCTTCAGACTGAAGTCCACAGGAATAACAGCGACCTCAGCGGTGACACGGTAGCTGTGACAGACACGGGCTGTGTCTCAAATCACGAGCAACTGCCGTACAGCGGGCGCGCGCAGCGTCTTCACCACTACATGCGCGCGCAACAGCAAGGCTCCAAAATGCTGCCTATGTAGAAAGCTCACTAGGTTTTTGAAACACAGCCGCCAAATTTACCCGTCTAATGACCGTAACAGCATGACTTTTAACGTATAGCCAACTGACACCGTTTGCTTACTGAGTAATGCAGAATGTTATACGTGAAATATTATGACTTTATGATTATATTAATTATATTATATTGTTATATTATATTATATTGTATTGTAGTGTATTATATTATTTTATGTTATATTATATTATATTATATTATATTATATTATATTATATTATATTATATTATATTATATTGTATTATATTACATTATATTATATTATGGTATATTATAGTGTATTATATTATATTATATTATATTGTGTTATATTAAATTATATTATATTATATTATATTGTATTATATTACATTATATTATATTATATTATGTTATATTGTATTATATTACATTATATATTACCATATTATATTATGGTATACTATAGTGTATTATATTATATTATATTATATTATATTATATTGTATTATATTATATTGTATTACATTATATTATATTATAGCTTAAATAAATGCACAATATAGGCTAATACATTTTTTCCACATGATTTTTTTATTTTTTTAGCCTATTCTCTTCATACAAATCGTGAAAAACATCACATGGGTCTGAGAAAAATACAATTATAACAATATTATACTATAGATAAATATGCAAATAACTCATGTTCCTAGTGAAAACTTCTCACAAACAGGGTCTTTCGATATAAAAGCAAAATTATCAAGCCTCAACTTTGCAAATGGTAAAATATTATTCTAAGTAAAAATGCCCCATGTCGATAAAGCTTCATTAAAGACCAAAAAGTGTCAATTGAGGGACGCTTAGAACGTCAAGAGCTTCCTACTGGATTGTCATGGTTACTAAAAGGAGCGCAACTGATACAAACTGGAGACTCATTAATATTTTACGGGCTTGTAATTCAAAACTTATAGAAGTATTCCTAAGTTGAAATCTAATACCTCATTGAAAGCAGACGTGTGTTTGTAAATCTAATTAGGACACCCGATATCTCACTACGTGGCACTGTATCAAATTTCTGAGCCAAACAGCTATGAGAAAAACAGTTTTCAGTTTAAAGACCTAGACGTATTGCTCAGGGAGTTTATACAGGTTAATAGCCTTGAGTTAAGGATAGTTCCAAATAATCATAAAGCATTATCTGACAAGATGTTATTGAATATTAAACACCAGCTCCTTCAGAAACAACTAACCAACTCAAAAGAGGTCAAAACAGGAGTTTTATGTCATCTGGTAAGCCTGAAGAAACAGCATTAATTAGATTTAATGCCACACTGACTTTTGCATTTCCCAGGAGTACTGCAGAGATAAAAACAATCGTAGGTGCGCCAGAGCACATATGCCAGGAACACAACAGAGGCCAACAACAGCTTGATTTCCACTGCGACTCATCTTTTGACAAATTGTATGGTTACATTAGAATGCTTCGTAAAAATACTGAGCCTAGAAAAGCCTGACCTGATGAAGGATGCTATAGCTGAGAGATATTCAGGTCGTTTTCAACAGTTACATCAAAGTATAATGCATAAGCCTAAAGTATAATGGTCCGCCTACGTCACTCGTGAGCTTTCCAACATGATTACGTAATGCACGTCACATCGCAGAGCAGTGCAAGATGAGCATTTGTGGTTAAAAGTATAATTTTTTTTTTAAAAATTCAGAAAATGACTGATTGTTTCTCTAGATCAGACTCTTATTCCTCGTCTGGGATCATGTAGAGCTCTTTGAAGCTGCACTGAAACTGATATTTGGACCTTCAACCTGTTGGTAACAAGTTGAAGTCACTATATGGAGAAAAATCCTGGAATGTTTTCCTCAAAAACCTTAATTTCTTTTCAAATGAAGAAAGAAAGAAAGAAAGAGAGAAAGAAAGAAAGAAAGAAAGAAAGAAAGAAAGAAAGAAAGAAAGAAAGAAAGAAAGAAAGAAAGAAAGAAAGAAAGAAAGAAAGAAAGAAAGAAAGAAAGAAAGAAAGAAAGAAAGAAAGAAAGAAAGAACATCTTGGATGACATGAGTAACTTATCAGGACATTTTAATTCTGAAGTGAACTAATCCTTTAAAAACATTTAAAAAAAAAAAAAGAAAAGAAAAGAAAAAAAGACTAAGTTTAGGTTGAACTTTTGAAAAATTTAAGTTGAAAAATGACTAAAACTGAAATATATTTAAATTAAAGCTAATAAAAATAGATATATAAACACAAACCCAAAAAATTTAAAAATTAGAAAGCACAAAACCAAAATTTAAACAACTAAAAAAATGAAAATAAAAAATGTATAATATATACTTAATATGTATATATATATATATATATATATATATATATATAAAATAAAAGATAAACACATTTATAAACTATTATTGTAATATTAAAAATATGTAAATAACTATATAAATAATAGTAAAATGACACACACTCATATGAGTGTATATATATATATATATATAAAATAAAAGATAAACACATTTATAAACTATTATTGTAATATTAAAAATATGTAAATAACTATATAAATAATAGTAAAATGACACACACTCATATGAGTGTATATATATATATATAAAATAAAAGATAAACACATTTATAAACTATTATTGTAATATTAAAAATATGTAAATAACTATATAAATAATAGTAAAATGACACACACTCATATGAGTGTATATATATATAAAATAAAAGATAAACACATTTATAAACTATTATTGTAATATTAAAAATATGTAAATAACTATATAATAGTAAAATGACACACACTCATATTAGTATATATATATATATATAAAATAAAAGATAAACACATTTATAAACTATTATTGTAATATTAAAAATATGTAAATAACTATATAATAGTAAAATGACACACACTCATATGAGTGTATATATATATATTATATATATATATATATATATATATATAATATATATATATATATATAATATATATATAAAACGAAAGCAAATCAAACAGCAAATTCCCCATTTGGGTTTGCCCTCCTAATACCCACTGTGGTAACCAATCCCTCAAAAACATTTCATCTTAAATTACAACTCATTCCATATGCTGCCGGCCTGCTGGCAGATGGGTAATTCCACAAAGCACTGAAGTAATAACCCAGCGTCAAGTGAACGATCCACTCAAAGAGTCTCATTAGCTCTAACACTTCAGAATTAAAGGAGATAAAGGAAGTTCCTCATATGGAGAACACAGCAGGGATGCAATCTCAAGAGGGGGGAAGAAGGTCATCGCAGGTGGTCGTTTACCAAGTTTTCAAAGTTAATCAAATGATACAAGCTATGAGACTTTTCTTTTGAAATGAGAATTTAATGAACTTTCTGGTGATACACATCCAGTTTATTTGCTTATAGTTCTCATATGAGCAACATTGTGCACATTAACCCTTTGAAGAAGGCCTGTTACTAGTTCAAACACCAATATTCGGTTTGGTCAGCCAATATTTTAAATGACAATTTTTGCATTTGTTTCCCCCAGTCTTGAATATTATACTCTGAAGTACACAGGATGCAGGTGTTCCATTAGCATCCAAAACCCTTGCCCAGGGTGGAACACGCAAATATATCAAGCAATTCATTTTGAGTATTGGTAGGCAGACGCTCATCTGTCTTGATCGTGAAAGATGCCAATCTGATCATCTGCATAAACAGGCAAAAACTCTGCCCTCCAGCAGAGACAGAAGCTAGTCAAATGAGTTTGGAACATAAGCCATGGTCTTGGGGAAAAAGTAGCATTCTTTAATTTTGTGTTTTTGAAATAAAGCTGGCATAAACTCTGGCATGTAAGTGACTTTCAATGTTTGTTTTTTTTAAAATAAATGTTTCTATTTGAATATGCAGATACAACTACAAGGACGTGACTTGAAGGGGCGTGACTTGAAGGAGCGGAACTTGAAGGGACGTGACTTAAAGGGGCGTGACTTGAAGGGGCGTGACTTGAAGGGGCGTGACTTGAAGGGACGTGACTTGAAGGAGCGTGACTTGAAGGAGCGGAACTTGAAGGGACGTGACTTGAAGGAGCGTGACTTGAAGGAGCGGAACTTGAAGGGGCGGAACTTGAAGGGGCGTGAATTGAAGGGCGGAACTTGAAGGGGCGGAACTTGAAGGGCATAACTTGAAGGGGCGTAACTTGAAGGGGCGGAAATTGAAGGGGTGTGACTTGAAGGGGCGGAACTTGAAGGGGCGTGACTTGAAGGGGCGGAACTTGAAGGGGCGTAACTTGAAGGGGCGAAATTTGAAGGGGCGTGACTTGAAGGGCGTAACTTGAAGGGACGTGACTTGAAGGGACGGAACTTGAAGGGGCGTGACTTGAAGGGGCGGAACTTGAAGGGCGGAACTTGAAGGGCGTAACTTGAAGGGACGTGACTTGAGGGGCGTGACTTGAAGGGACGTGACTTGAAGGGGCGTAACTTGAAGGGGTGTAACTTGAACGGGCGTAACTTGAAGGGACGTGACTTGAGGGGCGTGACTTGAAGGGACGTGACTTGAAGGGGCGTAACTTGAAGGGGCGTAACTTGAAGGGACGTGACTTGAGGGGCGTGACTTGAAGGGACGTGACTTGAAGGGACGGAACTTGAAGGGGCGTGACTTGAAGGGGCGGAACTTGAAGGGCGGAACTTGAAGGGCGTAACTTGAAGGGACGTGACTTGAGGGGCGTGACTTGAAGGGACGTGACTTGAAGGGGCGTAACTTGAAGGGGCGTAACTTGAACGGGCGTAACTTGAAGTGACGTGACTTGAAGGGGCGGAACTTGAAGGGGCGTGACTTGAAGGGGCGGAACTTGAAGGGGTGTGACTTGAAGGGGCGAAATTTGAAGGGGCGTGACTTGAAGGGTGTAACTTGAAGGGACGTGACTTGAAGGGGCGGAACTTGAAGGGGCGTGACTTGAAGGGACGGGACTTGAGGGGCGTAACTTGAAGGGACGTGACTTGAAGGGGCGTAACTTGAACGGGCGTAACTTGAAGTGCATAACTTGAAGGGACGTGACTTGAAGGGCGTAACTTGAAGGGGCGTGACTTGAAGGGGCGGAACTTGAAGGGGCGGAACTTGAAGGGCGTAACTTTGAGGGACGTGACTTGAAGGGGCGTAACTTGAAGTGCATAACACGACCAAAAAAATAAAGCTCAATATCTCGAACACCAAACCAGCACAAACGTAGCAAAAACAAATGGCATAGTTCCAGGGATTATTTGATTTTATGGGATGCCAAATTCACGGTGGTCAATTACCTCGAAGAATTCACAGAATCGCTGTATGTTTGAGCATCTCAACCAGAACAATAAAGCAACACTGGCTTAACCAATGGCGTGAGTTTGGGACTGAACCAACCGTTTGACTGCCCAGTAGCAGAAGGGAAGAGTGTTTGGGGAAAATTCTTGGAAAAGAGCAATTTTGCAATTTCATTTAGAAAGGTAAGGAATAGGGTAAAAAGTTCCCCAGTTGAAATCACAGTACATTAATACAATTGTTTTGTATTAGAAAGGTTCTGTTTAAATAGTCAAATGACGCATTTGAATATGGACTAATTTGCATACATTTCCAGAACAGAACTCTAAACATTGGATATACTTCATTTTGTTGACATTTTTAAAGAGAGGACTTTGAGAGACATTTTTAAAGAGAGGACCCCCCCCCCCCCCCAAAACCAGGAATAACACTGAAGTTCGCAACAAATCAACAATTACATGTGTATTTTGCATGCTTTCTTTCCACTAGTCTGAAAGTTATGGAAGCACACTTATAGCCCAAAATCTCAAAAATGACCAGTGCCTAAAAATACAATGGGATCTTTCGCAACACAAGAACAAAACCAAGCCAACCTCACATGTAGATTCAGCAGCAAGTCATTTGATTCTTTTTACAAATATTTTATTGAATTTGAGCAACAAAACCATTTTCAAAGCAAATAACTTATTTTAATACTATTCATTTAAAGAAGCAAATTTTTACATATTTATTGTGCAAATCTGTACCAAAAAAATTAAACTTTTTGCTGTTTGTGTAATTTGAGAATGAGCCTTCTGATTTGCCCTCTCTTCCTCTTCACTGTCTTCCGTGAAAACCAGCCGTTCAGGTCCATGTTGTTATGGAAATTCTGTGGTGGGTCCTAAAAAAAAAAAAAAAACTGTTCTTTTACAGGAGAAAAAAAAACATTTCAAATTAAAAATCTAGAAAGAAATAGATGCTCATCAGTTTCTCCAAAGTGAAAATACCTTGAGGAAGCTCTCCACATACTGCAGGACGTAGATGCCACAGTCTGTATAGTTATCCTGCTGTGGGACGAGAGGACTCCATCCTCTTATCACTTCCTTTTCAAAACTCTGCGGAGAGCCCATTTTGACCTTCCATTCCTCTTGTAAGTATCTTGGATTTACAGAAAATAAGTGGCCAGAATGCCAATATTGTCTTACATCACAAAAAACGAAAAATGTTTGATAATTGAATGCATTAAACATTTTATTGTGTATTCTGTGGAAGCTTGATTCCACCACTGAAGAATAATAATAAAATAATTTCTCACACAATTCTAACTTACTCCTCATAATTGTGAGTTGACATCTCAATTCTATGAGAGTTTACACCTGGCAATTCTCCGTTCTCTCGCAGAATTGCGTGAAATTAAGTCACAATTGCATGAATTTTTTCACCTCAGAATCGGAAGTTTAGATCTCACAATTGAGAAAAGAAGTCAGAATTGCAAGATATAAACACGCAATTGAGGGAGTTTATATCTCGCAATTCCAGTCAGAAACTCAATTCTAAGGAAAAAAAAAGTTAGAATTGCGACATATAAACTCACAATTGTGAGAAAAAAACAGTCTGATTTGTGAGAAAGTGGCTGAAAAAAGCTTCTATAGTATTCTGCTATTTTCAACATTCTACCCAGGTAAATAACTAGCTGGCTAACATGCATGAGGTTTGGGAGCAGATTTCCATTAGTATGTCAGCTTTGAGTCCTTGGAATTGATTCAAATAAATGATTCCTTCTAAAAGGCCCATACAAACGCCTCCAATGAGATTTGAATGTGGTCCAGTGCAGGACTTGGCTTTCTAAGCTGCCAAACCCCCCCCCCCCTGAGGAAGGCAGAATTTTGTCTCATAGGAAACTGTCATTAATGGGTGACATTTGCTGCCTAATACAGGATTCAGCAGCACAAGAGAAAATGTGCGCTCGCTATTAACGCACAGGTGCAAAAATAATCAACCACTTGAAACAGAAGAAGATAATTACTCTTGGAGTATCTGCACCACCGATGATCTGTCACTGCAGGCGAGGGAGTCCATGATGAGTATGCATGGCCTACAAACACAGACAGTCAGTCAGTGACAGGGTACAATGAGGCACTTCATCAAATACAAAAAAAGTGCTACTGCCATCTAGTGATGGGTAAAGAGAACATTCTGTGGGAGAGGAAATGTCCTTGACTTACCGTTTAGAGACACTGTTAAGGACAGATCTGTCCATGACAGCCTGTAATTTAGAAATAGAAAAGGTTATTTACTAAGTTTTTTACTAATTTGAGTAAGACAGATTAATTCACATTACCTGAACATCATCCTCATGATCTGAAAGGAAGCAGAAACTCTGGTCAAAGTCGTCTATGGGGTGGGTGGGCAGTAATATGATGTTTATTTATTCAAGAAACTAAAACTTCAAGAATTTTTTTTTACAATAAAAAAACATTATTACTCAGTGTATTGAGAGTGTATGTAATTATTACCACAAACTTGTGTTAAGTACTTCTAGCTATACTCAGAAACAGCATTTAGCAATTATTTTAGCCGTTACCCATAAACTTATTCGTGTTTTCAAACATTAACTAAGTGACACATAGCTTAAAGGGTTAGTTCACCCAAAAATAAAAATCATGCATTTATTCATGTCGTTCTACATCCATAAGACTTTTGTTCATCTTCAGAACACAAATGAAGATCTTTTTGATGAAATCTGAGAGCGACCACCACTTTGACGCTTCAAAAAGTTCATAAAGAGATCGTAAAAATAATCCATATCTTGAGTGGTTTCGTCCAAATTTTCTGAAGAGAATCGATCGCTTTGTGAAATGAACCGATTTAATTTAAGCTTTTATTCAAGTTATTTTGACAAACATGGGGGTATTCCAGAAAGCAGTTTATGTGACATACCTGGGGATGTTTAAGAGTACGTGAACTTTCAACTATTTTTCTTTCCCCCTCCAAAAACGGAGGTAACATTCAAGATATGCAAATAGCTATAGCAACTTACTCTCTGAACAGGTTCTGTTCCAGGTTTAGTTTGATTAAGAGGTATTCGGATGCGCGTTATATAAAATAGTGATATTAATGTAACTAAATCTGTTATATAGTTACAATTATATATACACACACACACCATACTATAAATCCTAATATATGCATTTATTTTATTGTCATCTCACACATGTTGTTCCTTTTTTGCAACAGGACGTATTCTATGCTGTAACTTCTATAACAAAATACATAAATCTTATTAAATAATTAGGATCAAAAGAAATAATATAATTTTTATTCTCAGTGAATAAAGATTACTTATAAAATGAAAATATTGAAAAAACGATTACACAACCAAATAGGTGGTGATGTGCACCAAGTAAGTTAAGTAAATGACCATTAAACAAAAGGAGGAAGAATTAGAATCACGCATTTTCTTAGCATCTGTTTCTATGGAGAATCATTGATTCGTCGCTCTGCAGCCTTGTAAACATACTCTGGTTTGGTTGAACTTACGACCGGATCCGTAAGCAAGGTTTGGGTTAATCAGCGAGAGTTCAGGTATATGTGACTGCAAGTTATCCTTGCTTTCGGGAATACCTCCCAGGTACGGTTAAATGCTGTTTATGTTCGCTGATCAATGTTATGTGAATAAAAGCCTAAATTCAAAACTCTGCAGAGAATTTATTTGGACGAGACCGCTCAATTCATATGGATTAGATTTACGATTTCTTTATGAACTTTTTGAAGGGTCAGAGTAGTAGTCGCATAACCAACTATGGAGGGATGGAAGGCTCTCTTTTTAAATTTCTTCAAAAATACAGTAATTTGTGTACCAAAGATGAACCAAAGTCTTACTGGTTTGGGATGACAGGAGGGTGAGTAATCACAGAAGTTCCATTTTTTGTTGAACTAACCCTTTAACTTGTATGGAACTTGTGTTGTAAGTTGTTATAAAATCAGTGATCAAAAACAACATGAAATATGTTACTTCGTTCTAAACCATGCTCTCACTCAAAAGAGCAGAAGCAAAATAATTCATCTAACACTTCGTCCTTTACCAACACTACCATTTTGCACTGGCACCACATCGGTTTTCCAAATTACCTATGGATTTACTCCATCTGGAAAGCTGCTTTGAGGATTCTGGAGAGTAGAAGAGGGACATGGGATTGGGTGGAGATTGATCAAAAAGATACTCTACTGAATGCTCTCGCCCACTGAGGCAAGGATCCAAATCACTGGTCTGTGAAATCTTGCCAGGAAAACAGATGACAGCCAGGTACCAGTGAGCCCTTAGGAGAAATTGCAGAGGGGCTCTTATTAAGACATGCTCTTTATTTTACCTAACCCTACGCAACCTAAACATCACCAGGGATGCAGGATGTGCAATTTTCTGAAGAGACTTACATTTGATTGATTGGGACAAATATAAAGTCCTTCTCAAAAAGGTTGACATTCTTGGTCCACGTTTTCACCCGATTGTGCCGGTGCTCCTGAATGCTGTAACACAGTGCTGTGTTTATTCCAATAATGGTTGAGAATTTTTACAAGACCATGTTGCATACATACGATAAACCTGTAGTTTCTGGGAGCCTTTTATGGTCCTCCTGAGTGAGGTGCTTGAAGAAAAAAGAACTGAACACATGGTACTTGGTGGAATCCTCATTTTCCCGTGGCTCACAGACCAAATACCTGGCCAAAAACAAGATGTATGCATGTCGTCACAGTGCCAATGGACTAAAGTCAGGTTTACTGCGTACTTTTACCACTTCAACCTTAAATAGAAGTCTAAGATCACATCGTTTAGGAATTCGCCATCCTCAAGACAGTTGAGGTCCTCTTCTGTGATGGTTAGACCCCGTTTAGCTGGAGGAGGAGGGTACACAACCAGTCTGCAAAAACATGGTGAGAAGAGTTCTTCTAGATAAGAATAACACAATAAATGATCAGCTCAATATAGGCCAGTCAACTGACTTTTTGATTTCCTGTTTGGGCGATGAAGAGATCTCTTTCAAATCGTCCTCATCACTGTCTGAGACACAGAGGGTTGCAATTTCACGACGATGAGCATCAGGAGAGGACGAAAATGGCACCAAGGCCTGCTGAACATTGAGAGAAAGAGCTAAACAACTGAAAAGATGTTAAAGGCAGATTTATTGTGTCATTGGTGCCCAAAGACTCAGATTTTATTGAATGTGTTAATTTGACAAGAATCGAAAAAGGGCTTAGGAAAGAGAAAAAAAAAAAGGGGAAAAGAAAAGGGAAATGGAAAGAGAAAAAAGAAGGAAGAAGAAGAGAAAAAGGAAAAGAAAGGAAAGGAAATTAATAAGAAAGATAAAAGTAAGGGAAAAATGGAAGTAATAGGACAAGAAAAGGGAAGTAAAAGGGCACGGAAATGGAAAGGAAACTGAAAAAAGGAAAGGGCGGTAAAAGGACAAAAAACAGAAAGTAATATGAAAAAGAAAGTGGAAGTAAAAGGACAATGAAAGGAAAAGAAAAGAAAAAAGGACAGAAGTAGAAGTACAAGGAAAGTGAGGTAAAAGAAATGAAGGAAAAACAAATGAAAAGGAAAGACAATGTGCAAGAAAAAAGGAAAGAGAAGGGGAAGGAAGGAAAAGGGAAGGAAAAAGGACCTGGAAAAGAATAGGAAAAAATAAGTGAAAAGATAAAGTAATAAGGGAAAAGCGCAAAATAAAAGGGAAATGGAAAGACAAAGGTAAAGTAAAAGGGACAAGGGAAGGTGAAAAGGAAAGAACAGGCAAGAGAAAAAAAAATGAAATGAGAAGTTTGAGAAACCTGACTCGTGACAGGAAGTTCATCCTCTTCAAACTGAATCATGGCGATGTGAAAACAGCAAAATAATAGATGTTATTGGGCAAGACAGTGGAAAGCAAACAACAGACATTTTATGTCCAGATTGGTCTTAAAGATCCACAGTCACTTAAATATTTTACACCTAAAGATATATATATAAAAAAATCATAATAAATGCTTATAGTCATTTATTTCATCTATGAATGGCTAATGTGAGGATATCCGAAACAGTAAGACTATCTTCGAAAAAAGGAAAGGCAGGGAAAGGGGCAAAAGAGCTAAAGGAAAACAAAATGAAAAGAAATGAAATGAGAATTCTGAGAAACCTGACTCATGACAGGAAGCTCATCCTCTTCAGGCTGAAGTACAGTGATCTGAACGCAGCAAAATAAAAGAGATGCTATTGGACAAGACAGCAGAAAGAAAGCAACAGCTCTATACAGAGAAAGACGACTGAAGAGCACTAGTCATTTTTATGTCATGAAGGGCTTAAACATGCAGTCACTTAAATATTTTACACTTCATTTTTCAATAATTAAAAAAAAAAAATGGAATTGTTTCCACCACTGAATAAAAAAAATGTATTCTAACTTTTTTTCCCCGAAAAAGATATAAACTCACAATCACAAGTTATAAAGTCAGAATTGTGAGTTAAAGTAAAAATTGAGAATTGACTCACGAATTGACTTTATAACTCACAATTGCAAGTTTATATTTCACAATTCTAATGTCAGATAATGTCAGAATTGGGATATGAACTCACAATTGAGAGAGGAAAAAAAAGTCTCACAATTCTGACATTATAACTCTATTCTGAGTTTATTTCTCACAATTGTGAGTTTATATGTTGCAATTCTAAGAACAAAACAGTCAGAATTGTGAGGAAAAAAAGTCACAATTACCTTTTTTATTTAAATGGCAGAAACATGCTTCCATTGGGTAAATGATGATGACAAACATTTGAACTGCATGCCTTGACGCACCTGCTGTTTTTGGGCACAGCTGTAGGTCTTCAGTCTATTATTGGCTTCTTCAAATGACAACTTAACTGGAAAACAGTTGATGTTATTACGCTTGGCCATCTCCGTGAATATTTCCTCAAGAGCGATTTGCTCTGGGAGTGTGAGCTCATTCTCAAAGATAAGGACAACATATTTTTTCTCCTCATCTGAGGAGAGAAAAGAAACCATTTCACATCATTTAAGTCTCAAAGCAAGAACACCAGTCACACTTTATCATGGATAGACTGCTGTAAGTTCATTTTTGAGACTCACTCCTGCTCTGGCAGTCACACCACACTCTTGAATCATCTTCAAACATGTCAAGCTGGACCTGCAGATGAAAGCACATCTCGGGTGTTGTCTGCAGAAACAGAGCCGGAAGCTTCTTCAAGGTGCACCATTCACAAGCGATCACATTTGATGCTTCTATTCGTCCTGAAAAATGGAATATTAACACCATGAATCTTTGCGTGTTTGGAATGATTGCAGTTACTCAAATGAGTTCATCATTGTAGTACTTGTTGAATAATTAAAACCTACATCAAATGTTCATTTGTGAGTGTCTAAACAAAGCGTGCGGTTTAGTAATGTGCACATGCTCTACCTTTATTAGCAATCTCAATGTAATCCACTGAAATCTGTAAATGAAATGCACAGAGTATGAGTGATTATATCAGGCGTTGAATTCTGATCTATGAATTATGAATTCAGTAAACCTCCGATCAATATTACAGTGCATTGGGCAGTCAGAGCATCAGATCTCCTGAATGTCTTGGTCAACGTTCCAACTTTAAAAGATCTGATGTTGAACGTAAAGCTTTTTGGGCGTTTTGGCGACATGGCCTTCTTGCCAGTTGGATTTTTCACTCCGACACGATGGATGATGTTTCCAAACTGTTAGGGTACAAAAACAAAAAAAAAGTTTTAAACTAAAAATCAATATTAATTAATAAATCAAAACATTAAGAGTAAATATTTTTATACCTCATCTCTCATTCGATATTTTCGCTGGAGTCGTATTTTCGGAAAGGAGTCATCAATAAGTTCATTAAAAGTGTTTTCCGTGTGATCCACAAGAGCATCTGTTAGCAGATGAGACAAAATTGGGGAAAAAATCTAGAAATTTTTATAAATATTACATGTATAAAATTGTATATATATATATATATATATATATATATATATATATATATATATATATATATATAAATTATTATTTTATATTTTATTATTTATTTATTTCTTTTATTATTTTATTTATATATATATATATATATATATAAAAATATTTTTATATATTTTAAATAAATAAATATATATATAATAATAAATAAATATATATTTATTTATTTATTCATTATTATTATATATAAATAATAAAATATATAAATAATATATATATATATATATATATATATATATATATATAAAATAAACAATAATAATTTATATATATATAACAAAACAATAAAATATATAATATTTTATATATATATATATATATATATAAAATATATAATATTTTTTATATATATATATATATATAAAATATATAATATTTTTTATATATATATATATATATATATATATATATATATATATATATATATATATATATAAAATATATAATATTTTTTATATATATATATATATATATATATATATATATATATATATATAAAATATATAATATTTTTTATATATATATATATATATATATATATATACACACACACACGTATGTGTGTTTTTCTTGGAGTATAATTTGATACATCAGGCTTTCATGGCTCATACAGTATAGTATGATGCAGGAAAATATGGAGCTAATACTCAGGGAGCAAAATAAATAAATTATTTTATTCAGAGGCCCAAACTGAAAAATATGCAATTTGGTGCAGTTCCTGATCAGGGTTGCAAGGTTTTCACAACCAAACCTGCCCAACTGCTACTCAAAACCAGCTCAAATCGTAGAAAACCAACACTGTTGCTGATTTTTATATGGCCAAGATGATGAAATTTGCTTTTAATGTAATTCAATGACATCCTTATGAAAAAATGGGCAATAATATAAATCTCCTTTGTCACTCTATAACTCACAATAAGGTCTTCTTAAGATATTAAAACGCTTAGTTTTATGAGCTCTGTATTTTATTAACGTTGGTTTTAAAGCATGACTCATCATGATCATTTTTACCTTGATTTTTCTGAAAAAAAAAACACTTCTAATCAAATATACATAAGGTGTGGTCATTTTTGAAATATCACTAAAGTTATTCTTAAGTTCACTTTATTAAAATCAGTCAAATTAATAAGTGAAGATATGTGTACTATGGTGTGAAGTCATTTTTGAATTTTATTCTAATATATATATATATATATATATATATATATATATATATGTATATTATTATTTTTTATTTTTCTAATATATATATATATATATATATATATATATATATCAATCAGAAAGGGCATATTTTGAGCCCTTATCAAATGCATATCAAATAAATTACATCATTACTGATTCAGTGCCTAATTTTTAAAATAACCCAACCTAAGATACCTGTATCAACAGATGCAAAACATTCTGTGTCCATCAAGCTGTCCGCCAGTGTATGTCTGGTCTCCTCGTCTGCATTACAGGAAAATGCATCTGTACAGATCCAGAATTACCACAACAAACAGAGATATGGGGGTAAATAGTATGACCACAGGCTTATTAGAATACTAAACCGTCCTTACCTACAGAATGACTGTTGGAAAGGTGTTTCCTATTGGACAAAGAGTCAATAATCACATTCATTGTCTTTGGAAAATCAATACAGTTCATTCCCTTGACCATTTTGGTGATTTCAAACCTTGTGTCACTCCTGAAGCGTTTGAATGGTTCAAAACATCGTGTGTAAGGTTGAGCTTTGCTCTTAGTGTTGACCGTTGAGTGAGGCTGGACACTAAAATACACATATATAGGATTTATTCGATCATCTATATGGATAAATTCATGTCTGTGGTCTAAAAATACGCACGTCAGTTTTGTTCTCAGGTTGAATCCGACGGCGTCTCCTTTCAGCGGTTTGATTTTGATTTTACGATCTTGGCCAAGCGTACGAACCTTGTCCAAACACAAAAACGAGGAGATGGAATAATTTGCAGTAGTTAAGATGAATGTGGAGCTTACCTTAAAAAAAAATAAAGTGGGTTAACTAGAAAAAGATAAAACATTTTGTTTTTGGCTTCCCTGACTCGTCAGTGATTCGCCAGCGAACGCCAACTGCCATTCGGCAATTAACGAGTTTTAATAGTTTTTTTTTTTTTTACCACTCACCATTTTAGAGTATTTGTTCTTTAGGTTGGCCCTCCGGCCAACAAATAAACATAAAAAAGTAACGTCACGTTAACGCATCAGTTTCTCTGATGATTGACAGGTGTTTGTTGTAACAGTAAGGATTTTGATTCAACCCAGTGAACCGAAGCTTTTGAATCTGATCAGTGGCCTTTGTCGCAAAATGGCGAGTGTTATGATCGAGTCATTGAATCGATTGGCTTTTTCGAGACATAGCCATCAAAGTATCGCGAGAGCGATTGGAGAGCAAACGACTCCTTATGCTTTTGAATCGCTCTCGCGGTACTTTGATGTCATACACTGCTCGATCTGCGGATGCTTCTCGAATAAGCACGTTTACTCGATTCTTTAAAAAGCGCCGAATCTTTTAAGATAGAAACAAACATCCTTTATATCCTTTACACACACACACACACACACACACACACACACATATATATATATATATATATATATATATATATATATATATATATCCTAAAGAACTACAGAAAGAATGTTTAAACCAGCTGGATGTAAAAAACTAGGGTGAAAGCTCTAAGTTACGTCCAGCTTTCCGATGAATATTTACACCTGTTGCGCCACCTAAAACTACGACTAGGCGCAGCTACGCTCAGCGTAGACGATGCGCGTGCACACTGTTCTACCGCACTGTTAGTTGAGACGCAGTTCATGTTACTATGGTTACAAACGTGAATTTATTGGCTCTAACGAATCGATGAAAAATTACTATTGAGCTGGAAAAAACAAGAAAAATTGAGCTATTCATTAAGTATATGCATATTTTGGTATGCAGCCAAAACAATTTTTGCCGACTTTAGTACCGGGTACAGCTGTCGGCGTCTGTTTTCACCCGACTGAACATGTTTAATCTGCGTTTGTTGGGTCGTGGAATGTCTGAGCAGTGTGGTTATGGTTTTCCAACAAACGGCAACAAATTCTGACATGACCGCGAACCGTTGCCATGAAGGCAAGTCCCTTGCAAAGACTGTGGTTTGATCGCGCCGGCGACTCACCCACACACAGCAAACCACCACAAACGTGACATCGCTGTTTGTTCATTCTAAAAAATAAAATACAGTCAAAAAAAAAAAGTTACAATGTTCAATTGAAATAGTTCGTAGTGCAATCCGTGCCGTTCAACAAGAGATCACTATGGAAGCCCGTTCCCGCCACTGTTGAGAAAAAAAATATTCCGTGAGTCATAATAATGAGAAACCTTCTCATAATAATGACTTAGCATCTCATAATGACTTAGTATCTCATAATAATGACTTAGTATCTCATAATAATGAGAAACTTTCTCATAATAATGACTTAGTATCTCATAATAATGAGAAACTTTCTCATAATAATGACTTAGTATTTCATAATAATATTATATTCCTCCATTAGCTATGGAAGCCCGTTCCCGCCACTGTTGAGAAAAAAAAAATTCCATGAGTCATAATAATGAGAAACTTTCTCATAATAATGACTTAGCATCTCATAATAATGACTTAGCATCTTTAACTTAAAAAATAAAAAACATTAAGTTAAAGATACTAAGTCATTATTATGAGATAGTTTCTCATTAATATGAGATACAAAGTCATTATTATGAGATAGTTTCTCATTATTATGAGATACTAAGTGATTATTATGAGATAGTTTCTCATTATTATGAGACACAAAGTCATTATTATGAGATACTAAGTCATTATTATGAGATACAAAGTCATTATTATGAGATACTAAGTCATTATTATAGATAGTTTCTCATTATTATGACTTACGGAATATTTTTTTTCTCAACAGTGGCGGGAACGGGCTTCCATAGATCACTGCTCATGTGAAGACGATTCTTTTTTTTGTTGTCAATACTGGAACGCGCGCGTGAAGGACTTTACAAAATAAATAGCAAGTAGCCTATAGCATCCAAATACTTTGCGAAATGGAAATATTTGGATTCGTGCCGAAAGAGCGAGGTATAAGCGTGAGAGCAACGCAGGTTTAACCTAAATTTTGTTTTAAATGAATTCGTTTTGGCTTGTTTAGCTACAAATGGTTGTATAGGTCTTTGATGGGTCGCGCTAAAAAAAAAGTTTAAAACTGGTGTAAGCTATACCAACCCCAACGCAAGGGGTCAGATCGATGGCTAGCGCTTCGAATTTCATGTTAGTATTTTTTCATTTCATCATTTAGCAGACGCTTTTATCCAAAGCGACTTACAAGGGGAGCAATTAGGGGTCAGGTGTCTTGCTCAAGGGCACTTTAGTCATGGTATCAAAGGTGGAGAGAGTGCTGTTTATTCACAATCCCCACTTTCAATTCCTGCCGGCATGGGAATCGAACCTGCAACCTTCAGATTACAAGCCCGACTCCCTCACCACTAGGCCACGACTATTTTTATATTTGCCTCAATACTTTAATATAACGAGAATATATATGATACTATATTTTTAAACTAATAAACTTGTCTTGTTAACATGGTTACACGTATGTAACGTTAGTTGTGGATCTCAATTTTACCCGGTCAGACTGTGACTCTCTGTGACTCGTTTGTCGGGGCAGTGTGAACATGACCGTTTTTTCTCATCGAATTCTAAATCCAACGGCCAACTTGTTCGTTGGCGTTCGTCGGTGCGGTGTGAATTGGCCTTTACGACGAGTCGTAGGTGTACGTCCAACTGGTGCAACCGGCCAGATGTTTCCACAGCAAAGCAGATCTATGGATTTTCTACATTTGGTCAACTGACATATATCAAGCTATGTAAAAAGACAATAAAATAGTATAACTAAGCGATTTCGCTAGTCCAGTTTGCGGATTCTAGTTCTGCGATCCGAACCGAGTGCCGTTCAGATTCAAAACAAACAATGAAACGCTCATTCGGAGCCCACATTTGATTTAAATCAATAATTATATTAATTAATAAAAAAAAACGAGGTACATTAAGATAAACAACAACAAAAATACATAAATTGAATAAAATCAAAATATAAATAAACATAAAAAAGTTAAATAAAAAACAAACACTGTTAGTTGCTAGGCTACATTATGATAAACAGGGAAAAAATGATCAAAATATACACAACAATGAAATGTTTACAAATATTTTTACAGCTTTCCTGTTTTAAAACTTTGTGTTTAGAAATTTAACTTCTTCATTCAAACAAAAACAATGGTTTATTATTTAGATTCGTTCACTTAAATCAGAGCCCCCCCCCCCCCAAAACATTGCAAAAGCTCCACGACCCCGCCGTTAAAAAAATATATACCGCAATTTACATACAAATACATTTATTAAAAAGTTTGTAAGAATTTCATGTGAACTATGATGTAAACATTCTTTACAAATATATTTAAATCCATAATACTAACCTTACATACTTTAAAAAAAAATCTAATTTTCAGAACAATTGGAATATTTTAATATATTGATTGGGCCTAGCTACGCCCCCCCCCCCCCTGCAACACCACTACGGCCCACAGTTTGGGAAGCACTGACTTAAATGATTCGTTCAGAACGCGAATTCGATTCCTCACCGAAGCAGCAGTTAGAACAGCCATACAGGTTCGCTCCCATCAGACAGGTGTCGACCATATGCTACATGGGATGAGTGAACGTTTATCACCTGTTAGGCCAGTGACCTCTTGTTTCCTGATGTTTTTGGGTAGGGTGGGTGTGGAGCTGAAGGTAGCAGGTGGTTAAGTGCCTTTAGGTTAATGGACTGTTGTACTTTTGCTTTTATTGTGCAAAGTACTGGTAATCAGCCATTTCTTGGTTTCCCACCAAAACAACTGGGCTGAAGTTTCCCCCAGAAGTGCTTAAAATGTTCATATTTGTTTTATGAAATGCATGGACAAAAACGGTTTTCATTAATGTTTATTTACTCAAAACAATTTATGCAAACACAATTATGGCCATACTGAGACAATACAAGATGACAGGTTCTCTACACAGAGAGAAGCAGATTCAAACCAACGACTGTGGAATCTAGCATCTCCGTTTAATTTAATCAGGGCCTTTTACAAATCCGTTATCTTTTACAGTTAAGAATGCACAGCCCATAAGCTATTCAATAGCTGAGCAAAATAAATACAAAAGAAAACACATAAATGCAGCAACACTAGCAGCAAACGTCAGTTCAATTCGACATGACATCATCTGATCAGTAGTATCACGTGTTTGATTGCCACGAAAATAAAATGTACACAGTAACAATGAATCTGTCCCTCATGCTCAATGGAGTCATGAACACTAGCTGAAAATGACGGCAATAACACTTTTCAGTTTCTATTTTTCAGTCTGAAGTGTCAGAATAATGTCACAATCAAGCATAACAGAAAAATATGATTTTCAAACAATCACTCATCAGTTGTCAAGGTATAACATTCACATGCTCCCTGGTTATAAGCAAAACAACCTGTGCCGTAAGTTATGTTGTCTCACGTATTTTAAAGCCTTGTTGACACTTTTTAATGTCTTTTTTTTTAATGTACCCTGTCACTGACCCATCCATATTTAAAAGTATAAAAATCCTCTCTACAGCTCAGCATTTATCTCCATCACATCACTGACAAACTTGACATCAATATCTTTGCAGATATACTGTAAAAAAATTCATGAGTTTGATATTACTGGGATTCTTCCTGATGGTGTCTGCTTTTTGATTTAGTCGTTGAAGGAATAGTTCACCTAAAAATGAAATTCTGCCATTGTTTACTCACCTTCGTGTTGTTCCAAACCAGTACGATATTTTGGTTGTACAGTAAATGGTTCCTAAAGTGTTCAAGCTTGCAAAAGCACCACAGAAAAAAAAAAAAAAGTGTGCTCCATACCGAGTCTTGTGAGGCATTGGTATTCAAAGAAAATTTGGACATTTGCTCTCCTTGTTTGGAGAGAGTAATGTTTGATTCTTGAATGAATCATTGTTTTTAATGAATCCTTTAGATCTGTTTAAAAAAAAGTCTGACTGATCATCGACTCAATTATTATCTAGTCACCGGTGTATTTGATGCTTGAAAGAAGCTTTAAAGGATTAGTTCACTTCAGAATTCAAATTTCCTGACAATTCACCCCCCCCCCCCATGTCATCCAAGATTTTTTATGTCTGTGTTTTGAAGAAATTAAGGTTTTTGAGGAACACGTTCCAGGATTTTTCTCCATATAGTGGACTTCAACAGTTACCAACGGGTTGAAGGTCCAAATGTCAGTTTCAATGAAGCTTCAAAGAGCTCCAGACGAGGAATAAGAGTCTTATGTACTGAAACAATTGGTCATTTTCTTAAAAAAAAAAAAAAAAAAAAAAAAAAATCTATACTTTTTAACCACAAATGCTGGTCTTGCACTGCTCTATGATGCGCCACGCATTACGTAATCATGTTGGAAAGGTCACATGCGATGTAGGCGAGCGAGTAGGGAGAAAAACTCAATCTCCTTTTCTCCTCCAACTTCAAAATTGTCCAACATCGTTGTTTTACCTTTTTTTTGTAAAGACTTAGTGTTTGCACATTCATTTTGTAGACACTGGATCGGTACTTCCGCCAACGTCACACGTGACCTTTCCAACGATTACATAATGCGTGGCGCAGTGCAAAACGAGCATTTGTGGTTAAAAAGTATATCATTTTGGGGTTTTTTGTTTAATGACACATCCCTTCTTCTTCGTCTGGGATCATGTAGAGCACTGTGAAGCTGCTTTGTAGTAACTATTGAAGTCACTATAAGGAGAAAATCCTGGAATGTTTTCCTCACAATCCTTAATTTCTTTTTTCATTGAAGAAAGAAAGACATAAACATCTTGGATGACATGGGGGTGAGAAATGATCAGGAAATTTTCATTCAGAACTGAACTAATCCTTTAAGAACACTGGGAATATAGAGTACAAATAGTATGGTCCACTTTCATGGGTGCATTTGTGTTCTTTTTGAAGCTTGAGTCCACATTCACTGGAATTGCATGGAAAAGTGTGACCCTTTTATTCAAAATATCTTCGTTTGTTCCACAGAAGAAAGCGATACGGGTTTGGAACGATGCGAGAATGAGTAAATGATAACGGTGTACAGCCAGTGAGAGAGGCAGATTGAAGCTGGAGGCTGAGATGGATGGCACGATACTGATCATTTCATTCTGAATGGAGCCAAAACATACCTCAAACAAAATGCGTATGAAACTCTCACAATGAATAACTGCATTCCAGGCGACAGTTTCATTCGTTTTCTTTAAAAACATCTTTTTCCGTCACAATATTTACATTTTTTTTCAGTCCGTTGTGCTACCCACAATCTATGATGCCTTTTATTTTGTTCATTCTCTATGTCGATATGTAAAACATGCTGAGACGGCTAGGATGTGTCATTGTTGGTGCTACAGTCTGGATGAGGGTGAGGACGGCGAGTGTTTGTTGATACGTATGTAGTGCATAAAATCAGCGTCGGAGGACAAACAGATAGAGTATATATGGTGAGCCCATAGATTTGTAGGAAACTGAGGGGATATTAACAGCGTGCGAGAGGGGGGAGTCATTCAAAGTGGTGGGGAGAGGAAATGGTAAAGGATCACGACCATGTGGAAGAGAAAAGGAGGATGCTCAGTATTCGTCCTGGTCCAAGTGGGCCTGCTCGTCTATTTCGTCATCTTCTGGCGGTGCAAAGCCATCCTGTATGAAAAACGAGCATTTCTTTTAGAATGATCACTATTGTTTCCCAAATAATGCACTGTACGCTACAGCATACACTTGTACACTATGTACTATGCCGTCATCATTTTCATAGATCTCTGTTTTTATACAGTAGTTTACACAGAGACAGTATCTTTTTCGAAAACTTGCGTTTACAGACCCCCAAAATGCCAAAAACACATAAGTTTGCCATTTTTAGTTGAAAACGGTGGAGTAAACAGACCCATACTGACTATCAATGGATGCATAAAATTAAGTAACATTTTGAACAATGGAAATGTTTTTAATGCACTTTTATTTTGCCCATTCAGGTTTCTGAAGACTTTCATTAGACTAGTTTTGTTAATTTTTGGTCACAATTTAATAGTGGCTCTAATTTAAAGGGTTAGTTTATTCCACGCCCATAAGACCTTCGTTCATCTTCAGAACACAAATTAAGATATTTTTGATCAGGTCCGATGGCTCAGTGAGTCCTGCATTTATAGCAAGTTGATTCAACCTTAATATTATGAAGCTACTGTAATACTGTTTGTGCGCCAAAAAACCCCAAAATAACGACTTTATTCAACAATATCTAGTGATGGGTGATTTCAAAACACTGCTTTCATGAAGCTTCAAGAATCTTTTGTTTAGAACCAGTGGTTCGGAGCGTAAACCATTGAAATTCCAAAACACTTATGACGAAATGAAGCCTCGTTTACTGAAATCACGTGACTTTCACACTTCGAACCATTGATACGAAACAAAAGATGTGAAGCTTTGAAGCTTCATGAAGCAGTGTTTTGAAATCGGCCATCACTAGATATTGCTGAATAAAGTCGTTTTGTTTTTGGCGCATGTAACGAGCAGGGCGGGCGAGAGCCATGAGGGAATGGCGCGAGTGATAATGAGCGTCAGCTGCACGCTACACCGGTCTCGTATCTCTCACGGAGGAGCTTCGGAAGCATAAAAGAGGAGCGACAATAGTGAAGGACGAGAGAGGACCAGGCCTGGATTTTATGTTGTGTTTTTATTATGTTTGTGTGGGCGGCAGTCTCCGTGAGGAACTTACAGGTGTGGAACGACACGAGGGTGAGGAATAAATGACAGAACTTTAATTTTTGGGTGAAATAACCCTATAAAATATCAGTAGCAACAATAGCATTTCGGACTGGTACGTTAATTTTCGAGAGTCATTTTGCCTCATTTCAGATAGTTGAATCTCACTCAAATTCCGATTTCGAAGATGGCGACAACTAACGAACATAATGAAAAATTATACGTAATATAAATATCTGATTTGTTTTTTTTTGTAATTTAAAAAAAATGCTTTTTTGTAGTATTTTTAAAAAAATACCATATTATGTGTGCGCGTCTTTAGTTTTTACTATTTAGCATTATAGCATGAAATTGACTCTTGTTGAGTCATGGCACCATCTTGATGTGTACATGTGAATGTTTAACTGGAACACATTGAGGTCAGAAATGGGAAATTTCAACTCAAGTATTTACACCTCTGACTCTGGCACACAAAGTTGAGTGTGACGAGCAGGGCGGGCGAGAGCCGTGAGGGAACGGCGCGAGGCCATTGACGCGAGTGATAATGAGCGTAAGCTGCGTGCTACACCGGTCTCGTATCTCTCACGGAGGAGCTCCGGAAGCATGAAAGAGGAGCGACGACAGTGAAGGACGAGAGAGGACCAGGCCTGGACTTTATGTTGTGTTTTATTTTGTTTATGTGGGCGGCAGTCGCCGTGAGGAACTGCCGCCCTTTTACTTTCATTTTATTGTTTGTTTATTTGTTTATTAAACTATATTGAACGTTCGCCGGTTCCTGCCTCCTTCCTTCCATTTAACCCTGTTACATTGAGGTTAGTGGAATTGCGTTAGATGAGTAATTTCACAGGCAAAAAAGATCAATTGTTTCTTGTCAATAGTGTAGCGATGTACAAGGCACTCCTCACACAAGTCACTTTCAAACCAAGCAGATTTCTGTTGGTCAGTGCGTTGAATCTGCTTGACCTACTTGAACGAAATCTATTTCCCTCACGCAAAATTCCCAATAGCATTGATTCCTATTGAAATAACTGGATAGAATGTGTAAAAAACGTGCAGAACTGTCAACTGAACATGGTTGACATTGAGATATACAAATTGACCAGATATCGCAATTATGAATCAACCTCATCGATATATCAGTCAAATTACTATCAAAGAACATATAAAGAAATGTCGTTGGCAGTACCTCTGTGGCATACAGAATGTCAATTATCCTACTGATAATGGGGTCGTTTTCGGCCTCGTGTTCTTGACAGATCAGTTCAATGTCTCGAAGTTTGCTGAAGTAGAAATCTCTCTCCTTTTCCAGACCGTCCACAGTTAACTTCAGCTCCATCAACTTCAAAAAAAATAAGTAAAAGACAAAGAACAAAATGTAAGCCACTACTCATCAGAAGATGACCATTCCTTAATGGAAAAAAGTTAGTATGCTTATTATGACGAGACAATCTAGATCCAGATTATTAAAGCAAATGCGTTTATCTGAACAGGTGGGATAGGAGATCAGGAATGGTCTGAAGAAAATGAAAGAAAAGAAAGATAAAAATGACATATGCAAAATCTACCAACACTCTTCGTTCTATACAAATTTTATACAATCTTCAATCCAAAGTATTCCAAGGTAGAGTAAGACTTCCTTACCCTCCCGGGGACTCTACCTGTTGATTAAGCTCCATGATTTCAGCATCGCTTGCCCCGTTTCGGGCATGTGTGGGGTTCTTCCTTATGGTGGTGGTCACCCTCTGTGGTGTGGGCATGTTTTTAGGTACTGTTGGCGATGTTCTCTGAGGCCCTGAAATTGGTAATGTTTTGCATTTAGCTACAATAGAAAGCTGTTTGGTCAAATCCATGCAATTTTAGGTTTTTGCCATTTCTTTCAGCTTATTTAAAAAAATATACTGTAGCTCTGTTCCAAACCAAAATGGGCCAAAATGGACCCTCATAATCTGAAACATTCTATAAACAAATAATGGTCAATTCTGAACATTGTTTGCTTATCACACTGAATTTTGGAATTGCCTTCACATTCACAATTTTTTGTCCATCCTCAGGGGTGAGTCTAGGATGCCTGTAAAGGATTAGTTCACTTCAGAATTAAAATTTCCTGACAATTCGAGAGGTTTTTGAGAAAAACATTCCTGGGTTGTTCTCCATAAAGTGTACTTCAACAGTTACCAACAGGTTGAAGGTCCAAATTGTAGCTTCAGTGCAGCTTCAAAGAGCTCTACATGATCCCAGACGAGGAATAAGGGTCTGATCTAGTGAATTTATAGATCATTTTCTAAAAGAAAAAGAAAAATTATATACTTTTTAACCACAAATGCTCATCTAGCATTAGCTCTGCGATGCGCCACACGTCATGAAATCATGTTGGAAAGGTCATCCGAGACGATGGCAAACGTAGCGTTTACTGAGCAATCATGCAAAGACTAAGTCAAGCGGCCTTTACAAAAACAGGTAAAACAACAATGTCCGATGATTTTGAAGTTGGAGGAGAAAATGAGATGGAGTAACCTTTCCAACGTGATTACGTAAAACATATCTCTGTGTATATATAATGAGTAATAATGCATCGGACAGCAGTGCAAGATGAGTATTTGTAGTTAAAAAGTGTATATATATATATGGGCCTGGGATCTTGTAGAGCTCTTTGAAGCTGCTTTGAAATTGCAATTTGGACCTTCAACCCGTTGGTAACTGTTGAAGTCACTATATGGAGAAAAATCCTGGAATGTTTTCCTCAAAAACCTCAATTTCTTTTCGACTGAAGAAAGAAAGACATGAAAATCTTGGATGACATGAGGGGGGAGTAAATTATCAGGGAATTTTAATTCTGAAGTGAACTAATCTTTTAAATGCCATCTAAGGAGGCAGCTCACAAGGTTTTTGAACAGAGCTAATGATTCACTAAAATGAGTTAAGAGTTTCAGTAAGATCAGCCTTCAATAAGCTCCAGCATGGGCAGCTTGTTACCCCATTACTTTGGTTAAGCCTGTGTGTGTGTGAGTGATCAAACATTAACTGTTTCAAAAGCCTGTTATCCACTTTATATCTGGCAGGTTTAACCAAAGTCAGGGAAGTGTGACGAGATGTGACTACAAACTAAATGGAGGTCACATTCCCAATCCATCCCATTGATCAAAAAAGCAGTCGATTGTCAGCAAATTAGTACGCCACTTATATCCCTCTCTGGGCACTGAATGTTTCCAGGCATTGGCTATTAACCCTCTATTGTGCAATGTCGCCTCAAGGTAACAAACCCTTTTTTGTCATTTTGCAAGCATAAAAGATCAATAAAGTATTGTTGATGAAGTGATGATTTTGCTCTGCCTATTTTTTTTCCTATAAAAATATGATTCACATTTATTAGTGAATAAAAGTCCTTTTAAAACATTTATATAAGTTAGATAAATGAACAGTTATAAAAATTGTATTCTTTAAAAATGTGGTGTGGCTCATAGGCTGCATTTATTTGATCAAATATACAGTAAAAACTATTGCAAAATATTATTACAATTTAAAATAACCATGTATGTTTTTTTTTTTTAATACAATATATTCCTGCAATGGCAAAGTTGAATTTTTACCAGCCATTGTGGAAACCGTGGTACTTTTTTAATGATTCTTTGACAAAAGTTTAAAAGAAAAGAATTGATTTAAAATAGAAATTTAAACGTGTTTACCGTCATGTTTTTATTATTTTAATGCATTCTTGGTGAATGAAAGTTTTAAATAAATCAAAGTCTTACTGACCCTAGTCTCATGTAGCCAGACCTTCAGACTGACGGCAGAAGGTCTCGACTCTATCGGAGCTTTTAACCCATTTAGCACATTTAACCCAATCACAGTTTGTTTTGTTCTGCGGCATGTTTAGGGACATGAAAACGTAAAGTCCCTACAATAACAGGCTGATGTGCATCTAATAAATTATTCATTCAAGAACGTTATGAAAAATGGAGCCGTGAACTTCACATACTTTTAAAAATCCAGCGTTTAGTTGATCCTGGTAAGCGCTCATTGTCACATTTGTAAACACGACAACGTTCTTCTTCCACGAGGGCGTTTTGCGTCACGGCGTTTGTATCCAGGCGGACCATTAAAGAACATGACACACATGTCTCCTAGACATCCTGTAAAATTCAACCAACCAGATCCACTAAACTGGAATCCTAAAGTGTTTCCAGTTAAGTGTGCCATATGCATCAGATGTTTACGCAACGGTCCGTGGGTGTGACACCTGAGGCTGAAACTATACTGACCCTAAACTTCTGAATGGTACATTGAATGGGAAATTGCTTAAATGTTATTGTGTGTTTGTAATGGATATATAGAAAATACTACAGTGATTTTGTTGTTATTGTATTATTAACTGTTAAATACCTATCATATTTAATTAATATAATTTTAAATACAGTGCTAACTGAGAAAGTTTTTTTTTCAGTCATATAGTGAATTTTTTTATTTATATGATTTTATTTCTTAAAAAGATTTCAATTAAAAATGATTTTTATTTTATTAATTATTATTATTATTATTAGATATTAGTAATGAGATCCATTTTATGCAAAACAATTGAATTAATCATGTTTACATTGCTTTCATAATGCATGCAATAGAGGGTTAAAATAAAATGCATGGTTTGTGTAACACATTCCAGATGACTAACTTTACAATGACCGATAAAAAAATTGGAGTGACTGATGAATGAATAGATCTGACCAAAGTCACACTTAGCAAGCGATGACCCTTTTAGAACAGCACATGAGAGAACACTGAGGAACTGATTCTGGAAAACCGTTTGTTAGTACTGATATTAAGAAAACAGTACTTTATGCAGAAACAGAGAGCATTTTCAGTACTGAATTCCTTCATTAATGAAAGCTTGGGCATGGAGTAAATCATTCTGAGGTCCGTGCACAACCAGCTGCTTTGCAGAGCACGCTGTCAATCGCTAGAAGCTCAGCAATCAATGCAGCAAAAGGGGCGGCAGAATCTGGAGGTTACCTGAGGGACCAGTTCTCTTGGGTTTGTGGGAAAAGTGTTCACCTGGATTTGGTGGAGGTGCCACATCTTGGCCCTGTCTAGCTTGAAGGGGATCATACTCTTTTCCGTCATAGTTGGCATCAAAGAATTTCTTAAACCACTGGACAAATTCAAAGTTGTCCTGGAATTTTCCTTTCACTAATCTTTCCACGGGAATTATCTAGATAACAAAAGAGAAGAAAAAAAAATCATTAGATCAATACAAGACTGAGCTGTAATCTCTCATTTTTATGTTCAAATCACTGATCTACATAAATGGTTAATATTTATTTATTTATTTATATAGATCCGTGGTTCAAATATTTTCTCCTATCCTAAGAATTTCTGATATATTTGATACATGAAAAAGAATATTAGAAACCTTCACTTGTTTCAGTAATATTTTCAGATAACCTGACAAGTGGCACCAAACACCAGCAGACCTGACTGATCACCTTATGAACATCTGATAGACAAAAATATACATTTAACACTTTAATAACTTCCAATAGTTAACAAACATTATTCAATGCATTTTACATACGTATATTATCATCCAAACTTGTAGAACTAGTTTTAATTTTAATAACTATTTTAACTAATGATATGTTAAGCATTATCTAGGCCTAATGTTCATGTTATTGCTGAAAGTTACTTCTCATTTTTTATTAGTCTATATTTAAAAAGATTAAAAAAAAAAATTTGTTTTTTAAAAATAAGGCCAGTTTCCTTGCACATGAATATAACTACTGTAAAGGAATTGTTCATGAATATTATCTAAAGGATGTTCAAAACATCTAATCCAAATAATAATCACACAATGAGTCTTAATTTTCATAACTACAGGATGCTTTTTGTTAAAAAAACAAAACTTTTACATATTTTTTAAAGTGCAAGAAAAAATGCTGTTTGTATTTTTTCTTTAAAGTGGTGAAAATCAAGCTTTTAAATGTTGTTTCCATCTCTATGCGGTGTTTTAAATGTGCTTTAAGTTGCTGAATATTTTCTCCTTAAAGCTGCAGTGAACCAACGACAGTCTCAAAAATGCGGTTTGAAATCACTGGTGTTTCTTATGTCACAAACTACCTTGTAACCAATCACGTGAACTGACTGGATCTCTGAACTGGTGCGAGCGAGGGGAGGCGGGGCTAATTTTCATATTCATAGATCCGCGTATTCTAAATGAGGCAAGGGTGTAGAGTTACATTCAAGCTATTTTAAGGCATGAAGACATTTTTTTTCAAGGATAAAACCTTAAATATGTCATTTTGCTGATCAAAGATGAGTTTTAAGAGATATAACTGTTGACTTCAGCGGGGTATTATTTTCCATTTCTTTTTAATCCATTTGAAATCAGTTTTAAGTTTTTTACTTCTCATGTACCTTTTATGATTTCATGCAAAGCATTTTGTATAAAATGTGCTGTATAAACAACCATGCTTCGCATTCTTTCAATCAACTGTCATTGTCGCTGATATTGTTTTACTAAATGAGCTTTCATTTATACTTTCTATTTGAGTAAAGATAACCTTGTTTTAGGTCAATTATGAGCTGTATATGAAAGCAAAGGTGAAAAAGCCAAGGACCCACTAACCTTATCGACGTTCATCCTCTTGAAAGCTGCCTGGAGTACTTTGAAGTTGTGTATAAACTCATGCTCCAGCTTTGCTTGAAATTTCACTTTCTTTAAAAGAATACACCCTGGGAACAACATGTCCATGAACTGACAGTAAGCCGCCCCTGAGGACAAACGTCAAAAGAGAGCAAAGGTCAATAGAGCTCATTCATTGCATGATGAAGAAAAGAAAAAGTCTTTGATCAGCATGCATGTGATTGGTTAACCCTATTTAGTGTCGAGTGATAAAGAGTGCAAAGTAAATGCTTTTATTTGACTGATTACACTGGAAGAGATAAAAACACTGAACAAATGTGATCTCTCAATATGATCAAAAGCAAAGAAAAAGCCTTTTTGTTGTGAAAACTAACAGTAGTGCTGTACAATCTATAAGAGTCCGCTGAGGCAGTTGAGTGCCATTCATGACATAAAAGACAGAAACACTTTGTGAAATAAGGCAGTATGACCCACCTGAACATAACTGCTCTATTTTGGTGTAGGTGAGCTGAAGAGAATCGTTCACCCATGCCAACATGTCATGCCGGCTCAGGTTCTCAATTGTTACTGACGTGGAGTAAACATTCACTGCCATCTCCTGCAAAGAGAAACAATAGGAACAAAGTCACAATGGACCTAAATGCACTTTTGAAATGTATAGAAAATGTATATTTTAAAATAATTTTGACCTTTATATATATTTATATTATATATATATATATATATATATATATATATATATATATATATATATATATATATATATATATATGGCTGGGTAGGTTACTTTTAAAAAGTATTTCACTACAGATTACAAAATACATGCTTTAAAAAGTAATTTGTAATGTATTTCGAACAAACACAAAAAAGGTAATTGCAAGTTTTTATCTCACAATTCTGACTTTTTCCCTCAGAATTGCGTGATATAAAGTTGCAATTGTGAGTTAAAGTCAGAGTTATGAGATATAAACATGCAATATTGAGAAAAGTCAGAATTATGACATTTAACTCACAAACTAAATTCACAATTGCAAGAAAAAAAGTCTTGCAAGAAAAAAACTTGCAATTGTGAGTTTAAATCTCGCAATTCTGAGAAAAAGAAGTCAGAATTGTGAAATGCAAACTCACAATTGTGAGGAAAAAACAAATTATGAAAAAAAATTGTGAAAAAACAAATTAAAAGTTGCAGTGAGCTTTTTTACACTTATAAAATGACTCACAAACAACTATCACAAAACATGAAAACAGTCGAAAAAATGAAACTTAACTCCGTTTTTTCAGACTGTCAGAGTCAGAGAATCACCAACTGCTGTTTAAATGACATTAAAATTGAAAGTAATCACTTTGGTAATCTAAAATACTTTTCAGATGTAACTGTAATCTGATTACCATCCATTTAAAATGTAACTGTAATGAAATACAGTTACTCAAATTTTGTATTTTTAAATACGCAACTAAGCATTTCGTTACTCCCCAACCCTTTATATATATATATTTATAACTTACATATTATTTTATTTTTATATACTTTCTTAAACATAATTTTATACCAGTTCACAATGAAAACATTAATTTCACAGCACAGCAAAGCTTTGAATGTGTGTCACTGTGTTGTGTTTGCATTAGTGCGATCTGAAGTGATATTCAGTTCTTCAGTAGTCACTGCAGAGTTCAAACTGTTTTTCAATCCACCAAAGATTATCCATTCAGATTAGAGTGTTTCTGAGATGTTGTTAACCATGATGGAAATGACATCTGTAAACCTTCAGCATGCAGAAAACACACAGTGTATTTCACAGCATGACCTTATTAAAGCTCTGATTACATACATATATATAATAAATATTTTATACAAATACATATTTATAAATGTTTTATATCAGACCGTGTTAACAAAAATTACAGTAAAAGTTTAAATGCATCTTTAAAAGATCTGCATGAAGTTATAACTTATAGTCAGAGAAGAGCAGGTTTTAGTTATATTTATCATTTTATAATATAATAATTTAAATAAACAGTACATAAGAAAAACCAGCCCTTTTGTTCTAGAACATTCTTAGATCATCTCGGATTTATATGTTGCTATGTTAAAAACGAATGGCAGGCGAAAGACAGTTTTTTGAAAAGTTTATTTAATTATATATATATATATATAAAATTTTATATATATTATATATATAAACTTTTATTAAAACATATATATATATTTTATTAAATAAAATATTTATATATTTTATTAAACAAATAGCCATTTTCTAAATAACGTTTTAAGGACTATGCATCACATTATGTTTGTCTAACCTTAAATATGAAGGACTGGCAGTGATTGACAGCTGACAGGCTTCGTTCACCATAATTGTGCAACTGTGTCTCGTGCGCGTTTTACTGTGACTGTCATATGTCTATCTTATAATATTCGTATTTATTACAAGCAAATCATTTAGTTTCACGCTTATTTATCCTTTGCTGCAAACGATGTCTTAAACTATATTACAGTCTCCTATATTGGGAGTCACACAGGCCGTATAATAACGCGCTCTATTTATCATTGATATGACACCTTACGTATAAATGTGCACATAAATTGTGCGTTTTACCCTATAAAACAGCAAACTAGAGCCTGCGGTGATATAATACATGCGAGTTCGTTGAACAAACGGTCCATTATTGTGACAGGCCCCGCCGACACGCTCGAGCCGTAAACACACACCACACAGACAAAAGACGCCTATTTAATGTTATACATTAGGGGGGATTGCGATTAATTATAATATTTTAACAATATTCTACTCACTGTATTTTGACCGCGTCCTTCCCAATGCTGATATTACACTGGCAGAAGGAAATCTGCTGCTGGCCGCTGCTAATCTGGGTTGCCAGATATGCGCCGCTGCCTAGTTACGGGCAGCCCACTATAGCGCCACAAACTGGACTTCTCTGCGCATGCGCCACGCCTCTACATTAGACGCATGTCTTTGTAGTGGCATAATAGCACGTTAGTTGAAGGTTTAGTTCTGCCAAAAATGACATTTCTGTCATTAATTACTCACCCTCGTATGGAAACCCGTTTCCAATATTATTAATATTATTGCGACTTTATATCTCAGAATTCTGATTTTTTTTTCTCTCAAATTTGCGAGATATAAAGTCAGAATTGTGAGATAAAAAGTCTGAATTGTGAGATAAAAATTCAGAATTGTGAGATAAAAAGTCAGAATTGTGAGATATAAAGTCAAAACTGTGAGATAAAAAGTCAGAATTGTGAGATATAAAGTCAGAACTCTGAGTTATAAAGTCAGAAATCTGAGATATAAAGTCAGAATTGTGAGATATAAAGTCAGAATTGTGAGATATAAAGTCAGAACTCTGAGTTATAAAGTCAGAAATCTGAGTTATAAAGTCAGAAATCTGAGATATAAAGTCAGAATTGTGAGATAAAAAGTCAGAATTGTGAGATAAAAAGTCAGAAATCTGAGTTAAAAAGTCAAAATTGTGAGATATAAAGTCAGAATTGTGAGATAAAGTCAAAATTGTGAGATAAAAAGTCAGAATTGTGAGATATAAAATCAGAATTGTGAGATAAAAAGTCAGAAATCTGAGTTATAAAGTCAAAATTGTGAGATATAAAGCCAGAATTGTGAGATAAAGTCAGAATTGTGAGATAAAGTCAGAATTGTGAGATATAAAGTCAAAATTGTGAGATAAAAAGTCAGAATTGTGAGATAAAAAGTCAGAATTGTGAGATATAAAGTCAGAAATCTGAGTTAAAAAGTCAAAATTGTGAGATATAAAGTCAGAATTGTGAGATAAAGTCAAAATTGTGAGATAAAAAGTCAGAATTGTGAGATATAAAATCAGAATTGTGAGATAAAAAGTCAGAAATCTGAGTTATAAAGTCAAAATTGTGAGATATAAAGCCAGAATTGTGAGATAAAGTCAGAATTGTGAGATAAAGTCAGAATTGTGAGATATAAAGTCAAAATTGTGAGATAAAAAGTCAGAATTGTGAGATAAAAAGTCAGAATTGTGAGATATAAAGTCAGAAATCTGAGTTAAAAAGTCAAAATTGTGAGATATAAAGTCAGAATTGTGAGATAAAGTCAAAATTGTGAGATAAAAAGTCAGAAGTGTGAGATATAAAATCAGAATTGTGAGATAAAAAGTCAGAAATCTGAGTTATAAAGTCAGAATTGTGAGATATAAAGCCAGAATTGTGAGTTATAAAGTCTGAAGTGTGAGATATAAAGTCAGAATTGTGAGATAAAGTCAGAATTGTGAGATAAAGTCAGAATTGTGAGATATAAAGTCAAAATTGTGAGATAAAAAGTCAGAATTGTGAGATATAAAGTCAGAATTGTGAGATATAAAGTCAGAATTGTGAGATAAAAAGTCAGAATTGTGAGATAAAAAGTCAGAATTGTGAGATATAAAATCAGAATAGTGAGATATAAAATCAGAATTGTGAGTTATAAAGTCAGAATTGTGAGATAAAAAGTCAGAATTGTGAGATAAAAAGTCAGAATTGTGAGATATAAAGTCAGAAATCTGAGTTAAAAAGTCAAAATTGTGAGATATAAAGTCAGAATTGTGAGATAAAGTCAAAATTGTGAGATAAAAAGTCAGAATTGTGAGATATAAAATCAGAATTGTGAGATAAAAAGTCAGAAATCTGAGTTATAAAGTCAGAATTGTGAGATATAAAGCCAGAATTGTGAGATAAAGTCAGAATTGTGAGATAAAGTCAGAATTGTGAGATATAAAGTCAAAATTGTGAGATAAAAAGTCAGAATTGTGAGATATAAAGTCAGAATTGTGAGATATAAAGTCAGAATTGTGAGATAAAAAGTCAGAATTGTGAGATAAAAAGTCAGAATTGTGAGATATAAAATCAGAATAGTGAGTTATAAAGTCAGAATTGTGAGATAAAAAGTCAGAATTGTGAGATAAAGTCAGAATTGTGAGATAAAGTCAGAATTGTGAGATAAAGTCAAAATTGTGAGATAAAAAGTCGGGCTTCCATACCCTCGTGTCGTTACAAACCAGTAAGATCTTTGGAACACAAATTAAGATATGTTTTGATGAAATCCAAGAGTTTTTTGCTATCCCCCACAGAAAGCAACGGCATGTCCGTCATTCAAGGTACAGAAAAGTAGTAAAGTCATCGTTAAAATTATCAACCTTAATGTTATGAAGTGACAAGAATACTAAAATAACAAAAATTAACGCTATCATAATAGTATGTTGTTTACATCCAGCGCTTCCATCAGAATTCTGACTAATTATTGGCATTATTCATTTTTGGGTGAATTAACCCTTTAATAACGTGTATCATTTACTGAGAAGATCTGCATCCATTGATATACGAGCCTTATGTAAGTAAAGTTATTGAATAGTGTAATAGTAAAGTGTGTTTGTTAAACATTATATGCAGAGTTTAATTTTATTCAATAATACGTGTGGACATGAGGTTGAATGGGGTTTATTTGCACTTTTCATGAGATAAACATATTACGTTAACACGTACAACTGTAGTGCATACACGGCTCATATTAAAAAATTGAAAAGCATACTGAAAATCCAGAATAAAAAAATGCATGGATATTTAGCACCAACAGAAATGCTCTACTGCTCGTGTCACTGGAATACTGAGTTGTACAAGCTAAAGTTACTGTGTTTCAAATGGTCTCTACAGAAGGTCATCAAGTGCTTAGACGTACATGTACATGAAGAACACATGCCTCATCTTTCAACTAGGGTTGGTTAGTGGTTGTGGAACTCATTGATCAGACGTGAAGCAGAATTTTTCTGAGCTTTGGACCATGCGGATCAATAGTCACTAATACAGTGTTAATGCTCAGTGAACAACTGATGGATTACACTGTCATTACAGTTCAGTGTTCAGCTAGCAGATAATTCTAGAATAAACATAAAG
Organism: Opsariichthys bidens; assembly: GCA_037194245.1. Classification (NCBI taxonomy): domain Eukaryota; kingdom Metazoa; phylum Chordata; class Actinopteri; order Cypriniformes; family Xenocyprididae; genus Opsariichthys; species Opsariichthys bidens. The sequence goes on along the minus strand of CM074286.1, from coordinate 5,191,670 downwards.
CTACACTGCAAACGTATGGCATTGTTATGAAGAATAACTAGTGAGTTCCCATAATGGTAAAAAAAATTTTTTTTAGATACACAACTAAATTTGATATGTAACAAAGTAAACAATGTTATTCTTAATTCACATTTTAGGAGGTCGGGTGCGTGTGCTTACAAACGACATTAAGAAAATTGAAGATGCTTTATATAAATTACCTTTTTTGAACGCTTAAGCAATGCAACTGGCCCGTGTCATGACAGAAACAATTAAATATCTTGTATCGTCTTTGCATGTCAAAAAAGTAAGAAAAAATATGAACACCTCAAAACAAAGCAGAGTGTTTTGTAACTGTACCTGCTGTCAGAAAGTGTGGTCGAATGGTCACTGTAAGAGTGTAAAGAGGCAGAGTGCTACTGTAACTCGAGAGATAAACACTGAGGTAAATGTATAGTCGTCCGCCAACACATTAAAACAGGTCAAATATATAAAACAACTTTACAATGGTTCACATTTTCAAGCCATGACCAACTACACAAACTAATAATGTCCACCATTCTCAAACAAATTTCCAGTTGCTATCTTTAAAATGGTAACATATACTGTGTATGCGATAACAAAAACAGTTAGCGAATGGGTCTGTCATTTATTTAGCACGACAACAGAGTTGTATTTGAACACAACCTTCACCAAGTCTTGTCACTGAATATAAAGAGCAAAACACCCTGTAACATTTTGGATAATCAAATCTCTTACAAGCATTTCCAACGAATACCTTGTTTTCCAATTTCCGCACAAATATATTGTTTTTTATGCCCCCCGTACACACATATATATAAAAACACTGGAGTTTAGGTGCAAGTGATTAAAATTAAATAATGTTCATCAGATGTGAGAGGTTGTCAAAAACGTAGGTGTTTAGTTTCAGACTTCTGCAAGTGTTGATCCGGAATGTTACCAGATTCCACTAGAACGACCACCAGGTGGCGCCAGAATCCGTGCTGAGGCTCTCTTTGGAACGTTGTCATCAATTTGGGCACCTATAGAAAAATATATGTTTAGCTACACGGCTTACATAAACTAAACTAATTATAATATATATATATATATATATATATATATTTCTGTGATATGGAATCCATATAAATGAATCAAATCTGGTTTTCATTTTACAGAAATTAAAATAATTTAAATGTATACAGAATACAAATTACATACATTAATATATACATATACATATTTTTTTACTGAATTCTTATGTAATTTTAATAAAATAATTAAAACAATGTTTATGTAAACATTGACATTGACTCCAGATGGAACGAGCATGACATTTTTCATAATTATTACATTCCTTAATGAATTTGTCAATTAAAAATAATTTTAATAAAACTTTACTGGTCTGAACCATCTGGTGCCCCTCGGGTGGTGGTCAAAAATACGGGAAAAAAAAAAAAAAAAAAAAAAAAAAAGTGAACAAAGTTTAAGTTTGCTATGAAAAATGCACAAAAATAATATTTTTTATTTTTATTTAAAGATTTATTTTTTAGCGTTTTTTTTTTTTTAGTGTCTCTCTCTCTCTCTCTATTTTTTTAGAGAGAGAGGGGGGGACGGGATCGGGAAAGGTCCACGCGCCAGGACTCGAATTTGGGATGCCTGAAGCTCAACTGAGTTTTTCAATTTTTACATAAAACATGTTTTAATCTAAAACTGTGAGGAAATCATATCCATAAATCTAGTTGTGCTGCAAATCTGAGGTTAATATCTCCAAAAAATGAACTTTCAGGAAGGTTTTGTCTGAGTGCAGGACCAAATGTTTCCAATGAGGTCATTTTTGACTGCAAGGAGTATAAGTTTGACTAGATTTTTCAAGACTAAATAACCTTTTTTGAATCATTTCCATGATTTGTAAAAAATCATTTCAGAATTGTGAGATATAAAGTCAGAATTGTGAGATATAAAGTCAGAATTGTGAGATAAAAAGTCAGAATTGTGAGATAAAAAGTCTGAATTGTGAGATATAAAGTCAGAATTGTGAGATATAAAGTCAGAATTGTGAGATATAAAATCAGAATTGTGAGATAAAAAGTCAGAATTGTGAGATAAAAAGTCTGAATTGTGAGATATAAAGTCAGAATTGTGAGATAAAAAGTCAGAATTGTGAGATAAAAAGTCTGAATTGTGAGATATAAAGTCTGAATTGTGAGATATAAAGTCAGAATTGTGAGATAAAAAGTCTGAATTGTGAGATATAAAGTCAGAATTGTGAGATAAAAAGTCAGAATTGTGAGATATAAAGTCTGAAGTGTGAGATATAAAGTCAGAATTGTGAGATAAAAAGTCTGAATTGTGAGATAAAAAGTCTGAATTGTGAGATATAAAGTCAGAATTGTGAGATAAAAAGTCAGAATTGTGAGATAAAAAGTCTGAATTGTGAGATATAAAGTCTGAATTGTGAGATATAAAGTCAGAATTGTGAGATATAAAGTCAGAATTGTGAGATAAAAAGTCTGAATTGTGAGATATAAAGTCAGAATGGTGAGATATAAAGTCAGAATTGTGAGATAAAAAGTCTGAATTGTGAGATATAAAGTCAGAATTGTGAGATAAATCTAGTTGTGCTGCAAATCTGAGGTTAATATCTCCAAAAAATGAACTTTCAGGAAGGTTTTGTCTGAGTGCAGGACCAAATGTTTCCAATGAGGTCATTTTTGACTGCAAGGAGTATAAGTTTGACTAGATTTTTCAAGACTAAATAACCTTTTTTGAATCATTTCCATGATTTGTAAAAAATCATTTCAGAATTGTGAGATATAAAGTCAGAATTGTGAGATATAAAGTCAGAATTGTGAGATAAAAAGTCAGAATTGTGAGATAAAAAGTCTGAATTGTGAGATATAAAGTCAGAATTGTGAGATATAAAGTCAGAATTGTGAGATAAAAAGTCTGAATTGTGAGATATAAAGTCTGAATTGTGAGATATAAAGTCAGAATTGTGAGATATAAAGTCTGAATTGTGAGATATAAAGTCTGAATTGTGAGATATAAAGTCTGAATTGTGAGATATAAAGTCAGAATTGTGAGATATAAAGTCAGAATTGTGAGATAAAAAGTCAGAATTGTGAGATAAAAAGTCTGAATTGTGAGATATAAAGTCAGAATTGTGAGATATAAAGTCTGAATTGTGAGATATAAAGTCAGAATTGTGAGATAAAAAGTCTGAATTGTGAGATATAAAGTCAGAATTGTGAGATAAATCTAGTTGTGCTGCAAATCTGAGGTTAATATCTCCAAAAAATGAACTTTCAGGAAGGTTTTGTCTGAGTGCAGGACCAAATGTTTCCAATGAGGTCATTTTTGACTGCAAGGAGTATAAGTTTGACTAGATTTTTCAAGACTAAATAACCTTTTTTGAATCATTTCCATGATTTGTAAAAAATCATTTCAGAATTGTGAGATATAAAGTCAGAATTGTGAGATATAAAGTCAGAATTGTGAGATAAAAAGTCAGAATTGTGAGATAAAAAGTCTGAATTGTGAGATATAAAGTCAGAATTGTGAGATATAAAGTCAGAATTGTGAGATAAAAAGTCTGAATTGTGAGATATAAAGTCTGAATTGTGAGATATAAAGTCTGAATTGTGAGATATAAAGTCAGAATTGTGAGATATAAAGTCTGAATTGTGAGATAAAAAGTCTGAATTGTGAGATATAAAGTCAGAATTGTGAGATATAAAGTCAGAATTGTGAGATAAAAAGTCTGAATTGTGAGATATAAAGTCTGAATTGTGAGATATAAAGTCTGAATTGTGAGATATAAAGTCAGAATTGTGAGATATAAAGTCTGAATTGTGAGATATAAAGTCAGAATTGTGAGATATAAAGTCAGAATTGTGAGATATAAAATCAGAATTGTGAGATAAAAAGTCAGAATTGTGAGATAAAAAGTCTGAATTGTGAGATATAAAGTCAGAATTGTGAGATAAAAAGTCAGAATTGTGAGATAAAAAGTCTGAATTGTGAGATATAAACTCAGAATTGTGAGATAAAAAGTCTGAATTGTGAGATATAAAGTCAGAATTGTGAGATAAAAAGTCTGAATTGTGAGATATAAAGTCAGAATTGTGAGATAAAAAGTCAGAATTGTGAGATAAAAAGTCTGAATTGTGAGATAAAAAGTCTGAATTGTGAGATATAAAGTCAGAATTGTGAGATAAAAAGTCAGAATTGTGAGATAAAAAGTCTGAATTGTGAGATATAAAGTCTGAATTGTGAGATATAAAGTCAGAATTGTGAGATAAAAAGTCAGAATTGTGAGATATAAAGTCTGAATTGTGAGATATAAAGTCAGAATTGTGAGATAAAAAGTCTGAATTGTGAGATATAAAGTCAGAATTGTGAGATAAATCTAGTTGTGCTGCAAATCTGAGGTTAATATCTCCAAAAAATGAACTTTCAGGAAGGTTTTGTCTGAGTGCAGGACCAAATGTTTCCAATGAGGTCATTTTTGACTGCAAGGAGTATAAGTTTGACTAGATTTTTCAAGACTAAATAACCTTTTTTGAATCATTTCCATGATTTGTAAAAAATCATTTCAGAATTGTGAGATATAAAGTCAGAATTGTGAGATATAAAGTCAGAATTGTGAGATAAAAAGTCAGAATTGTGAGATAAAAAGTCTGAATTGTGAGATATAAAGTCAGAATTGTGAGATATAAAGTCAGAATTGTGAGATAAAAAGTCTGAATTGTGAGATATAAAGTCTGAATTGTGAGATATAAAGTCTGAATTGTGAGATATAAAGTCTGAATTGTGAGATAAAAAGTCTGAATTGTGAGATATAAAGTCAGAATTGTGAGATATAAAGTCAGAATTGTGAGATAAAAAGTCTGAATTGTGAGATATAAAGTCTGAATTGTGAGATATAAAGTCTGAATTGTGAGATATAAAGTCTGAATTGTGAGATATAAAGTCAGAATTGTGAGATATAAAGTCTGAATTGTGAGATATAAAGTCAGAATTGTGAGATATAAAGTCAGAATTGTGAGATATAAAATCAGAATTGTGAGATAAAAAGTCAGAATTGTGAGATAAAAAGTCTGAATTGTGAGATATAAAGTCAGAATTGTGAGATAAAAAGTCAGAATTGTGAGATAAAAAGTCTGAATTGTGAGATATAAAGTCTGAATTGTGAGATATAAAGTCAGAATTGTGAGATAAAAAGTCTGAATTGTGAGATATAAAGTCAGAATTGTGAGATAAAAAGTCTGAATTGTGAGATAAAAAGTCTGAATTGTGAGATATAAAGTCAGAATTGTGAGATAAAAAGTCAGAATTGTGAGATAAAAAGTCTGAATTGTGAGATATAAAGTCTGAATTGTGAGATATAAAGTCAGAATTGTGAGATATAAAGTCAGAATTGTGAGATAAAAAGTCAGAATTGTGAGATAAAAAGTCTGAATTGTGAGATATAAAGTCAGAATTGTGAGATATAAAGTCTGAATTGTGAGATATAAAGTCAGAATTGTGAGATAAAAAGTCTGAATTGTGAGATATAAAGTCAGAATTGTGAGATAAATCTAGTTGTGCTGCAAATCTGAGGTTAATATCTCCAAAAAATGAACTTTCAGGAAGGTTTTGTCTGAGTGCAGGACCAAATGTTTCCAATGAGGTCATTTTTGACTGCAAGGAGTATAAGTTTGACTAGATTTTTCAAGACTAAATAACCTTTTTTGAATCATTTCCATGATTTGTAAAAAATCATTTCAGAATTGTGAGATATAAAGTCAGAATTGTGAGATATAAAGTCAGAATTGTGAGATAAAAAGTCAGAATTGTGAGATAAAAAGTCTGAATTGTGAGATATAAAGTCAGAATTGTGAGATATAAAGTCAGAATTGTGAGATAAAAAGTCTGAATTGTGAGATATAAAGTCTGAATTGTGAGATATAAAGTCTGAATTGTGAGATATAAAGTCAGAATTGTGAGATATAAAGTCTGAATTGTGAGATAAAAAGTCTGAATTGTGAGATATAAAGTCAGAATTGTGAGATATAAAGTCAGAATTGTGAGATAAAAAGTCTGAATTGTGAGATATAAAGTCTGAATTGTGAGATATAAAGTCAGAATTGTGAGATATAAAGTCTGAATTGTGAGATATAAAGTCTGAATTGTGAGATATAAAGTCAGAATTGTGAGATATAAAGTCAGAATTGTGAGATATAAAATCAGAATTGTGAGATAAAAAGTCAGAATTGTGAGATAAAAAGTCTGAATTGTGAGATATAAAGTCAGAATTGTGAGATAAAAAGTCAGAATTGTGAGATAAAAAGTCTGAATTGTGAGATATAAAGTCTGAATTGTGAGATATAAAGTCAGAATTGTGAGATAAAAAGTCTGAATTGTGAGATATAAAGTCAGAATTGTGAGATAAAAAGTCAGAATTGTGAGATAAAAAGTCTGAATTGTGAGATAAAAAGTCTGAATTGTGAGATATAAAGTCAGAATTGTGAGATAAAAAGTCAGAATTGTGAGATAAAAAGTCTGAATTGTGAGATATAAAGTCTGAATTGTGAGATATAAAGTCAGAATTGTGAGATATAAAGTCAGAATTGTGAGATAAAAAGTCAGAATTGTGAGATAAAAAGTCTGAATTGTGAGATATAAAGTCAGAATTGTGAGATATAAAGTCTGAATTGTGAGATATAAAGTCAGAATTGTGAGATAAATCTAGTTGTGCTGCAAATCTGAGGTTAATATCTCCAAAAAATGAACTTTCAGGAAGGTTTTGTCTGAGTGCAGGACCAAATGTTTCCAATGAGGTCATTTTTGACTGCAAGGAGTATAAGTTTGACTAGATTTTTCAAGACTAAATAACCTTTTTTGAATCATTTCCATGATTTGTAATAACATAGCCATTCCAATGAAGTAAAAAACAACAACAAAAAAAAACGTCAAAACTGACTGAAGAGCATCAGCGGATTAAAATTTTATTTTCTTTACGCACCTCGTCTTCCTTTTTCTTGTTTTATGACATTTCTGAAAGATTTACCCATGCAGTCTTTAGTACAGTTTAATGCAGACTACTGTACCAGACAAACTAAAGCTGGACTCATGTAGGTCTCTCATTCCCCCGTGGCGTGTGCAGGGTCGTGGATTCATGTCTCCATCCGAAGGGCCCAGGTCCTTCTTCCCTGAATTTTGCACTGCCGCTACATCTCCAGTGTACGGGGTACGCTCCACCCCCTTGAGTGCTTGACACTGAGGGTAGAAGGTCACAAACACCCTCAGTTGAGGCACTGTCATAAAAACATGATATAAAGGGGAGAGAGTTGTGTTTTGAGTACCTTCTCCCGCTGCACCATTTTCTTGTAGAGGTAGTCAGGAAAGGTTCGGAGAGGGTAGAACTTTCCCGAGCCCTCAGCACAAGTGAAGATGCCATTTTCATAGACCACGCGACCACGGCTGATGGTCACCAGGGGGACACCGTGACAGCGTAGGTTCTCGTACAGATTTACATCACCACCCTGCCATTGAGTGGTCACAGAGATGGTCCTACAGACACACAAAACCATGTAAAAAAAAGTGTAGTTTCATTTCAGAATGAATGGTTGAATTCTGAGCTGATTTGAATTGAATCCATAATTTTGCATGCCTTGTTGATTCTGGATCCCAGACTACCACATCCGCATCAGCTCCAGGGATGATCCTGCCCTTCCTGGGGTAAAGGTTATAGATCTTTGCAGCATTGGAGCTTGTGACAGCAACAAAACGATTCTCATCCATCTTACCTCCAACCTATTAAGAAAGATAGATGGAATGAGTTTGAAAAGGGTTATTTTTAACTTTGATGCATCTGTCACTTTCTGTCTTCTCCATGACTTTTTGTCCTTTTTGTGGTTTGTAGAGCAACATAATTTTCTATAATACAAATTATTTAATTTTTATAATTATTTGTATACACTAGCGTTCAAATGTTTTAAGAAATGAATACTTTTATTCAGCAAGGATGCATTAAATTGATCAAAAGTGACAGACTTATATTACAAAAGACTCATATTCTAACTAAATGCTCTTCTTTCTTGAGCAAATCAGCAAATTACAATGATTTCTGAAGGATCATGTGACACTGTAGACTGGAGTAATGATGCTGAAAATTCAGCTTTCCATCAGAGAAATAAATCTGTCCAAGTCACATAATATTCATGACCTACACTTTCAGCATATTAAGTGTGAATATTAATGAATATCATGAATATTAATGACTTTCACCCACTTTATCTGCCTAATTTAAGACAGATTTTAAGAATTCTAGGTTCTCTCTTAATGTGCATATGATCTGTACTATCCCATTAGTGCAAGTATTATAAAAATGGCACATAGTGGTGTACTAAACATTTGCCTAATATTGCCCACAACCATTAAAATTCTGTCATTCATTTCTCACCCTCATGTCGTTCCACACCCGTAACACTTTCAGATGGCCAGAAAGGTACTAAAGATATCTTTATTTGTCACTTTATAACATTAAGGTTGAATCACTGTACTCACATGAACTGTTTTAAATATGTTTTAGTATCTTTCTGCTCATCTGAACGTGTTCATTATCTTGACTCACTGAACCATCGGACTTCATCAAAAATATCTTAATTTGTGTTCTGAAGATGAACGAAGGTCTTACGGGTGTGGAACGACATGGGGGTGAGGAATTAATGACTGAATTTTCATTTCTGGGTGAACTAACCCTATAAGGAAGGGATTTACGATAATTCTCATTCAACTGTTACAGTCACTTCGTAAGATAATAACACTGACAATTCAATTCAGTTCAAACACACACTGATAATAACTACTGTATTTCACAAATAAGTGCAGTTACTAATAGTATTACACAAGTTGTGACGGCAAGCACAAGTTGGGATGTACACCTAATTTTTGGAGTTGGGACTCTCTACAGCCCTTGACCTAAGGGTTAGAGAGTCGGGCTTGTAACCTGAACGTCGCTGGTTCGAGTCTCAGTACCGGCCGGAAATGTAGATGGGAGTGAATGAACAGCACTCTCTTCCACTCTCATTACCCACAACTGAGGTGCCCTTGAGCAAAGCACCCAACCCCCAATCACTCCCAGGGCGCCGCAGCAAAAATGTCTGGCCACTGCTCTAGGGGTGTGTTCACAATGTGTGTGTGTTCACTACTCACTGCCGTGTGTGTGCACTTGGATGGGTGAAATGCAGGGCACGAATTACGAGAATGGGACACACTTTCACCTTCACTTACTAAAATTCACTATCATTCTTCTATATATCATACATATCAAATTGACTTATAATAACTGTATGGTTTAATCATAAAACTGGGGTATTTGTTAAAAAAACATATTACTGTAATATTGAATTTTCCGGTAATACATTAAATATATTATACATGACTGTATTGATATAACATTCAATACGAATATACCACATTTCGCCAAAATACCATGGTTACAGTTAGTGTCACTATAGTAAATCCATGGTAAAGGTTGGGTGATTTATGGATTAAAAAACCTTCTAATAGGATTGTTGTGTTTCCACGTTATGTCAGAGCTGTTTTATCTGGCTTTATTCTAGTTTAAATCGCAGAGACGTTGAATTCTGTGCTGGTGATTAATGGACATTCTATTTTATTTGCAGCATCAAAACTGGTATTAAAATAATCAAATTTCACAAGTATTCTACCAAAGCTAGTCTTCAGTGTAGCTTCCGCCATGAAATAAAACCTACCACTCCTCTCTCCCACATAATGCTCATGCGGTCCTGCACCCCGGGAACGCCGTGAGGGATTTTAGTGAAGTCGTCTTTGCCCATCGCCTTCTGTTTAGTGGTGAAGGGTCGGTGGTCCGATGTCACGACGTTCAGAGTGTCACTACATCACAGCAAAAAGACTTTTTATGTGACTGCATGAATATATGACTGAATGAAACTACTCAAATAGTGAATCCACTTACTTTCCTAGAAGGCTGAGCAGGTAATTGGGTGTGTTGGGGTCAAGTCTGAGTGGTGGCACAGTGACGAAAGCAGCCGCGTGGGCCCAGTCCTGGTGGTAGTACTGCATCCCATTTAAGACAGCGTGAGCAGTGGTGGTCTCTCCATGCACCACTTTCCCTGCCGACCATACAATATTCAGAGTCACCTTATGCAATTCAAGGTGTTCAGATTCAGGTGTCATATAGAAGTTCAAATAAAGGTTTATAAGTAAGATACAAGGTTTTGTGCTAAAACTTTGCCACCTGGCTCTTACCCTGCATTTTAGCCGATGCTAAAACATCTCCTGCTGACATGCTGGACACATTCACAAGATATATGGGACAATGGGCCTATGAGACAAAAACCAGAAACACTGATTATGAACACATTTAGAGATCTTAAAAGCAATTCATCTGTAACTCAACTGCAGAGTAACACGGGGTAAATCGTGCTGCCATCTAGACATTCTTCTTCAGATATGTTTACGTCCGTACGCCAGCTAAGTCAAGCTGAGGCAGCCAATAATGAGTCAGCGTTCAGACGTAAAACACGTAACTGCACTGACTGACTATGTCAACTGCGTATAAACTAGGGATGCACCGAAATGAAATTCTTGGCCGAAGCCGAAGCCGAATAATAATGAAATGCTTGGCCGAAGGCCGAAGGCCGAATACCGAATGTGGTGTTTCGCATTTTTTCCATTTATTTTGCCAATTTTTTCACCATTACAATAATTAAATGGTAAAAATTTGCTTTTTACTATTTTGTGTTGCTTTTCAGAGAAATAAATCAAATAACAAATATAATTTCAAAATATTTAACACTGAACATTTTTTTAACATTCCAGCAGATATTATACAAACAAAGTTCAATATAACTTAAAATGAATAAATTAGTAAAATAAAAAAAAATAAAAATTATTTGGCCATCTTTGAAGCCTATGTTCTTCTTGAATAGCCTATGTTAGGCCTATAACTGACTGCTGAAAGAATGTAACTCTGTATGTCAACAACAACAAATGTGCATTGAATAGTGCAAAAAAGTGTAGATGAACCCACAACAAATAAATAACTGTCCTAGACATAAGCCTACTTCACATATCGCGCCTAATAAAGCGTGTAAAGCGCGGCCGCGTCGCTTCCTCCTTCTTTTGCAAGCGTTCGGGAGCTCGCGCTTCTGTGGCGTCTGTCGTTGCTATGCAACCATGAACTGTGGTTTCTGACGATGAGAAAGTTTCAGCAAGGGATAAATTGATATTTAGCCCTTGCTTTAGCTTTACTACTAGATATATTTATGTAAATGAGATATAACAACCCCCTGTACAGCTGTGATCAGCTGTTCGGCTGAGATTTCCATGTTTTGTTACGGAGGTCGAAGATGATCGGTTGGTTCTTGTCACATGACCTGCGGTGCGCTTGCGGCATTCTGAAATGTTGAGATGTTTTCATCTCGCCGCGGCACCGGCGCACCCGGAAAAAAACAAGTGCGCCGCACCGCATGCGCGTCCCTTCCGTTTTGCGCGCGGTTACCGCGCGCCCACATAGGATATAAAGAATATGTGCGCGGAAAAGACGCGATATGTGAACGTTAAAACATCATTAAAAACGTCATTGTTCGGCAAAATTTATTCGGCCTTTTTGCTTATTCTTGCTTATTTGGATTTTTTGGCTTTTTTCGGCCGAATAATTTCGGTTGCCGAACATTCGGTGCACCCCTAGTATAAACAGTTCAAATTGTGAAAAAAAGTTATTTTTGTTTTGTGTTTGTGCACAAAAAGCATTCTCGTCGCTTGATAACATTAAGGTTGAATCACTGTAGTTGCGGTGACTATTTTAACAATGTCTTTAATACCTTTCTGGACCTCAAAATGTGCAATGACATTGCAGCCTATGTATGGTTTAGATACCCTCGGATTTCATCAAAAATATCTTAATTTGTGCTCCAAAGACGAACGAAGGTCTTACGGGTTTGGGATGACATGAGGGTGAGTAATTACTGACAGAAATTTCATTTTTGGGTGAACTAACCCTTTAAGTGCATCATACTCACTCTGTTAGCGATGGTGATGGCTCGGTGGACGGCCTCTGCTTCCAGCTGTACATGGAAAATTCCCAAGGTAAGTGAGAAAACACAAATGTCACCAGTGAAACCTAATGATAAACAGACGCTTAAGAGTATTAATAATCCATGGAAATGCAATAAGGAGACGGGAAAGACTAGGAGCTGAAGAGACGGCAGCAGCGTGACTAATCGTAAAAGAAAACCATTTCATGGTTACAGGATTTGAATGGTTATTTTACCTCCTCAGGTCTGCTTATCTCAATGCCCTCCGGTCCACTAATACCTAGATCCAACGCTTCTCTGGCACCCTTGTGTGAATAAATACAATAAAAACATGAGATTACATGATAAATAACGACTATGCAGGAAGGAACACCATCTTATCTAGACAGCATTTTAAGTCACTGTAATAACATTATGCTATGAGTGATATTTGTGGCATCATGTGAAGTTGCTGCCTATGTACCGCTCACTAGGTTATGGAGCAGAACTTATTTTTATGGTACAATTCTGCGCAAGATCCCTGAAGTATACCTCAGCAACCAACTCTCCGTTCTCCGCATGGACACGGGCCACAGCGCCGATGTCTTTACAGTTCTGCAGGGCCTGGAACAGCTCGCTGTCCCTCAGCATGTACATGTCCTTATACGCCATGAACATCTGGAAGGAGTTCACCCCCTTGTCCCGCACCAGCGTCTCCATTTGAGCCCTAACCTGTGATGCAAATGGCACATCTGTCTCAGAATGAAGATGCAAGTTACAATAGGACTGTAAATTGCTTTGAAATTATTTAGCACGTTTTTCCACTTTCTGATGTTATAAAGTTTCGAACTCAGATTCTGTACCTTTGGTCCCCACCAGGTCACTCCAACATGAAGAGCGTAGTCACAGCAGGCCTTGGCATCAGCGTGAGAGCGACACTTTTCATAGGCATCCAGCAATGATTCATTCTTCTCCGGCAGCACGTGACCGATCACCATAGTGGTGCCACCAGCCAGAGCAGCCTGGAAATAAACAAACAACAGACGGACTGCTGTGGGATCCATGCAGCATCAATACCAATCACTTGGTTTAATGGGCTGACGACAACATAAGAGCGACATGTTCACAGAAGCCACGCATGAAATGAAGCGTTACAGAAAATATTAATCAAGGTTAAACTACACTTGCATTCGAGAACTGTATTCTGAATAGTTTCTCAGCCATCCCAGCAAGGATGCTAGGGTATTCCGGGTGGTTGTTAGGCATTTGTAGGATGTTCTGTTCATTATTATGGCATTGCTAGGGTGTTCTAAGCGGTTTCTAGATCATTATGGAGGTGTTTTGGTGGTTGCTATGATGTTCTGATTGTTTCCAGGTCTTTGCTAGGGTGATCCAGGAGTGCTGATCTGTTTAACGCTCTGGTGGTTGCTAGGACGGTTTGATTGTTGCTAGGGTGTGCTGATGATTGCCAGAGAATTGCTATGCTGATTTATGTGTTCTGCTGGTTGCTAAGGCAAAGCTGTGCTGTTTGGGTGTCCTGGGTAGTTGTGAGAGTACAGCTAGGATGTTTTGGTGGTTGTTGGGTCACTTTTACGATGATCTGGTTGCTTCTGAAGAATTGCTAAGCTGTTTGTAAGGTGCTGTGGTGGTTGCTATGATGCTCTGATAGGGTGTGCTGGTGGTTGCTAGGGAATTGACAGCATGATTTAAGGTCTTCTGATGAATCCTAGGGCATAGCTAGGCTGTTGGTAGCATGTTTTATGTGGTTTCTAAGGCATTATAAATTATGTTCTTGTTAGAACTAAGGCATCACTAGAAAATTCTGGGTGGTTTCTAGAGTGTTGCTAGGGTTATTGCTAGGGTGATCTTGTGGTAGGTTGTTAGGGTTAGAAGTTGCCAGGATGTTGTGATTTGTTGCTAGGGTGATTTGATTGTTTCTAAGGCATTAAAGATATACAAGCGTGTTCTGGAATGCTCTGAGTTGTTGCAACTGAATTGCTAGGCTGTTGTTAGGTGTCCTTCCGGTTGTTTCTAGGACTTTGATAGCGGTGATATGGGGGTTTCTAGGGAATTAAGGACATTACTGAAGATTTTTTGTATTGCTATTGAAAAAATAGTCACGGTATCAAAGGTGGAGAGAGTGCTGTTTATTCACAATCCCCACTTTCAATTCCTGCCGGCGTGGAATCGAACCGGCATCCTTCAGGTTACAAGCCCGACTCCCTCACCACGACTTCCCCCTGATCTGGTGGTAGATAGGCAATTTCTAGGCTGTTCAGGTAGTTGCCTCGATGTTGTGATTGTTGCTAGGGTGATTTAGCTGTTTCTATGGCATTATAGACATTACTAGTTTGTTTTTGGACGCTCTGATCGTGGCTATTGAATTGCAAGGCTGTAGTTAAGTTGTTCTGCTGGTTGCTAGGATGTTCTGATCATTACTGGGATCTTCTGGTGATTGCTAAGGCATTGCTAGGCTGTTTGTTAGGCGGTTCTGGTGGTTGCTAGGGAGATATGATTGCTTCTACGGTGATTTAAACTTTAGTTACTGTTATTATGTCCGACAAGCCATGCGCTCTCACGCCTCATGTTCTCACGCAGTGAAAAATACATCCCGGAGCAAAGAGGACACTGACAATGCGTCGACAGACATATGAAATAGTTTTATATTTAATACATTGTAATTTTTTAAGAAGTTTAAACAATAAAAAGCGTGTAGGGGCTCTTTAATGTGTCGTGGCAGATCACTGTAGCTCCTTCAATCGGCTCGTGAATCAACGTTAATCTACTAATTCCCCTGACTGTTTTGTCAGACAAAATGGCAGTTTCTGGGTTATGATTGGTCAGATCACCTGTCAATCAAACTGTTTGCGTAGGGTCAATTGCTAGGTTGTTGAGGTGTTCTTCTGATTGTTAGGTTCTAGGTCTTTGCTGGGGGTGATCTGGTGGTTGCTAGGGAGGCTGAGTACAGTAAGTATTCTGAGGGTTGCTAGGATGCTCTGATTGTTGCTACAATAGGGTGTGGTAGTGGTTTCTAGGGCATTATGAACATTATTAGGGTGCTGCTGGAGGCTTCTGGGATGCTCTGATTATTTCTAGGGAATTGCTAGGCTGTTCTGTTGGTTCCTATGATGTTCTGATCAGTGCTAGGGCATTGCTATGGTCTTCTGGTGGTTGCCCGGGCATTGCCAGACTGATGTTAGGCTCCATCTTTCAGTGTAAGTCTAAAGGTTTTTTTCTGGCTGCTTTAAGTCTGTTGTAAAAACAGCGTGGGTGCTAAAATAATATTAATTGCTCATAATACCTTAGCAAACACCATCAAATAATATCCCACCTTATCTGCCTGAGCATATTGTTTAACAGGGAAATCCACAATTAGTAGAAAGCTGTGTCTAAGTACAAGAAAACAATGAAAAATAGTGATTTAACCACAAAAATGGTCCTCTTTAAAAGCATCTCTCAGCTGACACATGCCGGGCAGCCACATCCACTGAAGGGGCGTGTATTTGTGCACCATTGTCTTCTAGCACAATGGCACGAGTGAAAGGCTTTTGCAGCAGTCTTTGCAGCAGTGCTCCTGTATCTATGGAAACAGAATCTGATCTCCATTTGTCTCTGCGCCTGGTGAGTCTCATGGCGGTAGCGGGGGGGAGGGGGGAAGAGAATGCCACTTGTGTTGCCAAGACTAACAATAACAGTGCCGATAACAACTCTTTATTTGTCCCGCAGCACTCTCGGAATAGCGGGTATGTATTTGTGATGGTGAATCGTGCCCTGCAGTTGACTGAGGCAGACTGTGCGTGTGCAATGCTCACTCTTGCATCCCAGTGTCTGCTAAGTGACCCATGGGATTTATTTAGGCAGGGCAGCTGAAGCGAGCACATCTCTGCTTTTGAAGTATTTATAAAACATGAACAAATGAATGTGACATTAAATTGATGTTACATCACACATCTTTTGGCTTTTATAGGGTTGTATAAAGATCTTTCATATTATCTGAAATGAGAAAAAACGCATTCTGTTAAAATACATCAAGAAAAATCAAAACACATTTTGGAAAAAAAACTATTCAGACTCTGTCAGTTGTACTATTAGCTGTACTACCATATAAGTAACTTTTGAGAAGAAGAATTTATTGAGTTGTTGTGACATAAAAGGCCCCTGGCAGATGGCGCGGGCCACTCAATGTGCGGGGGGCCGAAGTCTAAAATCGATCTTTTGCTTCTACTTCTTTTCTCTCTATATGTCCCAACTGGAACCACATCTTATTTAATTTTAGAAGTGGCAAAGCCACAATGCATGAATCCATTTCAATAACCTGCCTTTCTTTACATTAGATTGAACTAATGTATGAAAAATATAAAACCAAATGTATATGCAGGGGAAAAAAAAATGAAATATTATAGCCATGAATTAAGAATTTGTTCGTACAACTTATTAATTTGTTGGTTAGTACATGCTCCAAGTGCCATGGTGCTCATGTGGGAAATTGAGCAGTTTAAATTGGGCTTGCGCCACATATTGACGGCTTGCATTGAAATAATTTTCTTTTCCATCTCTATAACTAAAAGTTGTTAAAAGCAACCCCAAAAATCCTGTTTTGTATTGTTTGGGGAAAAAAAAAAGGAAATTGTGGCCATAAATTAATAATTTGACAATTTACATCATGGCCACGGCCAGAAAACGAGGGAACAAATTAACATAACGTGGCCATAAATTATTAATTACAAATTAATAAATTCTTAAATTAATAAAGTCAAATTCTTAATTTATGGCCACAATATCTCTCTTTTTTTTCAAACAATACAAAATATTTTTTTGCTGTGCTTTTGACAGTTTTTAGTGAATAAAATTGTATGCTTGTTTAAAATAATTAAATAATGCTGAGATATTATTTTAGTGGGGAATCTAAATATTCTAGCAAGACAATTAACATAAATCAGTATTTTACTTCTATAATTTGACATATTTCCAAGTGAAACAGGATATTTAAAAGAAACAAAAGTAGGGAATTGGGAATGTATCCATTTTGATGATATCAGCCGAATTAACAGACAAACTTTTTTTTTCTTTGGAAAAACATGCACTGATGAATAATTCCCAATAACAAATTATGATAGCATGTCAATTTTGAATTCATCCTGACTTCAATAGTCAGTGGGTGGGTAATACCTTGGTGCCGCTGTAGAAGTCATCTGCTGTACAGGCGTTCATGAAGCTCTCGTTCAGGTGAACACTAGTGTCAATGCCACCCGGAAGCACCAGTTTTCCTGTGGCATCTATAACCTTGGCCCCACCTGGGATCATCAGCTCCTTGCCCACTTGCTGGATAATCCCATTTTCGATGTACACATCTGCTTCCTGTGTGAAGTCATCGTTCACCACTTTACCTCCCTTTATGAGGATGCGCACCGTTGCTGAGCTGGAAGACATGGTTCAACCTAAAAGCAACAAAGGAAAGTGTTGATGTATATTATATAACCCTACTTACTTTATCTACACACTGTGAATTCCCATGACATGTACGTATATACACTTATGTATTTATAAATAATGCATTTGTTATAAGAGGAAAAAAAAATATTTTTAAAGAAAATATTACTTTTATTCAGCAAGGATAAATCGAAAGTGACAGAAAAAGCTTTTAAATCGGAACAAAAGATTTTTATTTCAAATAAATGCTGTTCTTTTGAACTTTATATGTATCAAAGAATCCTGAAAAAAAATGGTTTCCACAAAAATATTAAGCAGTAGTAAGTGTTTTTAAGCACCAAATCAGCATATTAGAATAATTTCTGAAGGATCATGTGACAGACTGGAATAAATTACATTTCAAAATATATTAAAACAGAAAAATATTACTATTATACAATATTACTGCTTTTTTTTAATCAAATGCACGCGGCCTCTATAAGCACTTCTTTCAAAAAAGAGAGTTCTTTCTAAATAATACAAAAAATCTTACTGACCCCAAACTTTTGGATATACACACTACACTACTTTACTGCCTCGTGACTGTGGGAACAGGGAATCCTGTTTAATATACGCCCCATACTTTTGGAATGACATCACACATATCTCAACGAAGACCGTGTACTAATCCATTTTTCCACATTTGGGCTATGGAAACCAGCCTTATTTGACATCCAAAAAGGATCAATCATGCATATCATAGCCCAAATGTTCCACAACATTAGATTAAAGAGGTTACAAACCATTACGCCATTCTAGAATCACACTTAAGTGGGTAAACTGACACCAACCATGTGTGATTATCGACAGCTTGGCATGAGTAGTCACATTATCAACTCCAGCTCTTAACATGATAATTACATGTGAATATGTTAATTATTCATGACACATTAAAGGGGACCTATTATTCCCCTTTTCGCACGATGTAATATAAGTCTCTGGTGTCTCCAGGATGTGTCTGTCAAGTTTCAGTTCAAAATCCCACACAGATCATTTATTATAGCTTGTCAAATTTGTCTCTATTTGGGTGTGAGCAAAAACACACAGTTTTTGTGTGTGCCCCTTTAAATGCAAATGAGCTGCTGCTCCCGGCCCCCTTTCCAGAAAAGGGCGGAGCTTTAATGGCTCATGCTTCAGTTGCTCAACAACAACAAAACTGGAGAATCTCACGCAGCCAAAATGAGGATTGTCAGTAACGTGTTCAGCCTTACATTGTTCAAACCGGACACTGATGGAGAGACTCAGGAAGAAGTTACAACTTTTACAATGAAACTGAACGTTTCTGAATGGTTAATGGATAAATTAATGCAGTTACTGTGGAGTTGATCATCTCATCA
Organism: Opsariichthys bidens; assembly: GCA_037194245.1. Lineage (NCBI taxonomy): Eukaryota > Metazoa > Chordata > Actinopteri > Cypriniformes > Xenocyprididae > Opsariichthys > Opsariichthys bidens. The sequence goes on along the minus strand of CM074286.1, from coordinate 5,172,835 downwards.
CTAGCATGTGTCGTCATGTTAATCTTTTGTGCAAATCCAGAGTTGAATTGACCATCATTTGTGAAGCAGTCCGGTGTAAAATGACGGCATCGACAACACTCTACTACAACAACTCTTCCTCTTCTCTAAAGCAGCCCAACATGGCCCCGCCCCCTTTGTTGTGTGTTCTCGTGGGCGGGGTTTATGTAAATTTTATGGTTTGTGATGTCACCAGCCCGGAAAGAAGCTCATTGCAGTCCCTACCAGGCGTTTGTTGTAGTACTTAAAAAGTGATTTCTGCAAAAGAAAATGTCTCCCTTTGCATTGAACTTTGCGCGTCGTAACTTTGCAGATGTTGTTTAAGCTCAAACAGCAACATTACACACGAACTAAAGTGAAATCATAATCAAGGATCCCTTTAAAGCAATTTCAGCAACATTCCAGACATGCGGATTCAACAAAACCTCAACATCCAAAAAACACTAAATGTGCGGCGAATCATATTAAATGCTCAGAAATGATCAGAGCAATTCTGACCCAGATTTTCCAGCGTCGCATGCCCAGGGATGCGGGATTGTTAGCAGGAATTATATGTAGGCTAGCAGCTGTTGCTGCACATCTCCTGCAGCACTGCACTTCCTTCTGATCTAATCTCAAGTGAAAGCGTGCATGCGAGTCTATGCTGCAAAGTGAGTCGGGGGCAGGTGGGTGCGGCAAATTCACAGTATGGCGCTGCCCAGGGTTCCCCCCGCTCTGTTGTGAGCCCCTGATGGTGAATGGCGTGTTTATGTGTGTGTGTGTGTGTGCGAGGAGGGGCTACTATGGAGAATAAGGGTGTGTCCTCAGACATCTTACTATAAAAAGAAACAGTACAGTGCATGAGCTACATCTGTCCTGTCCTCACAACACCACACGAGGAAAAATGATTGGAGCATTTGTTCCTTTGCCATGACTCATGGAGGCCTTCTTCAGGAATGACCCACTTCTGAACCGTGCCATGAGATCCAGATGGCACTCTTCAGGCTAATATGAAGTCGATGGAAACTTCGGATCTGTCTCGCGGAAGCAACTTCCGTTCAATAAAATAAAGAACATTTTAGAACCATTAGAGCAGAAATAATCAGTGTATAATTGGCTATAGTATTTATATTTTTCATTGTGGCATTGGGAAAAATTAAGAGATGAATGGAATGGAATATAAAGAATAATGAATGGAATGAAAGACAAATAAATGAAAAATAGGGAAAAAAATAATGTGCAAATACTTTGTTTTTCAGAGAAGCACGTGAAGTGTAAACATGAGGGTATTCTATGAACATGCACACATAATGCCTTCTGATATGTAGTTGCATGCACGAGAATGATGATGATGATGATGATGATGATGATGATGGTGGTGATGATGTAGATTCATCCCATTTGGACCTTATCGAGGGTGTCACACAAAGGGTCGACCAAGCCCTTACTCCAGATGTCTCAACTCAACTCCAATGGCAACATAAAGGATATTACAACGCCTTCATGACGGAAATATCAGATATCGGGTGTGCGCTCGCGCTTAATAGTGTTTATGGCTGGTGAGCTCGCGCGCTGTTTATGGATACATGACGTCCACATTGTACATCGTTCAATCGATACTCAAAGCATTACCAACTCACATTAGGAATCATATAAGGCAAAACACGAGACACAAGACTGGGAAATTCTTTCCATACCGCAAAATTACACGATTCCGAGTCGAGCAATATATCACCGCGCTAGTCAGTGAGGAGTTTCTCAAAATAGCTTACACATGAATGATAAATATCGCGGCGTAGTACACTTACTTCCTTTGTTATATCCTTAAAAAGATATTTTCCTTCACTTCCAGAGCTGGCGAACAATAAAGCCTGTTAGACGGGCGGCAGGCAGATGCTTCGGTTGGTCCAGCCCGGTAAACCTTACGCTTGCAGCAGCATCCAGACAGCGAGAGCCGGGCGTTGACCAATCACAGGCGAGATATACGACGATGGCCTCAGCAACGGCCAATGGCGTTACAATGTGGGCGTGTCCTGTAGCCGGTGGTACGTACCATTTCTACAGATTCACAGGGGATGGAACTGGATCGTTATGCCAATGTGGCAACCGTGCAGACTATGAAGTACATTTTATTTGCTGTTTTTTGTGTAAATATATATAAAAAATATAAAGTATTATATATATATAAATATCAATTTACAAAGTAGCCTATTATATATAGCCTAATTAAAATAACAAACTTATCAACTATATATTTCTATGAATGTATGTATGTATGTGTGTGTGTGTGTGTGTGTGTGTGCGTACACTTATTGTTATAATTATTTAAATACTAATATTCTGTAGTTTCCAGAATAATATACTAAAACAAAAATATACATAAATATACAAAATATTACAAAATTAGAAATAATATCATACCATAATTTATATATTTTATACAAATACCAAATCACATCATAAATTATATATATATACACACAAACACACACACACACACACACATATATATATATATATATAATATATATATATATAAAATTGTGCCCACTCATGGTTATAATAAATAATATAAATTATGATATTTTATATTGCACATTTCCATAATATTATACAGAAACCATAGTTATAAATTAGATATTTTTAATTAAAAATTTTAATAAATAATGTAATCATATGAGATAACATATACTTATTGTTATAATTGTTTAAATACTAATATTCTGTAATTTCCAGATTAATATACTAAAACAAAAATATACATAAATATACAAAATATTAAAAAAATTAGGAATAGCATACTATAATATCATACCATATCATAATTTATATATTTATATTATCTATAAATACCATATCATATCATAAATTATATACACACACACCTCACACACACAGACACACACACACACACATATATATAATTGTACCCACATACATTATTATAATAACTAATATAAATTATTATATTGTACATTTTCTTTCCATAATATTATACAGAAACCATAGTTAAAAATTAGATATTTTTAACTAAAATCATAATAAATATTGTAATCATATGAGTATTGTGGGGTAAACACTTATAAATACTTATGGTAAATGGTTATAATAAGTAAAACAAACAACTTTTTCACAAAAAACAATACATTTATTCAAGTGTTCTCCAGCACAAGTACATAAGGAGCCTTTTTTTCTTCGTTCTGGGCACATAACGAAAGAAAGGGGGAGAGGTGGCGAATGATTGCTACATTTGCTGTATGAGCAGATTGCAAAAGAAAAGAAGGCCTGAAAAAATTATATGACACAACAGAGGTCACAAATATCAACAGTGTCACTGAGATATACAGATAACCTGTTAGGAGAGCAAACAAGAGGCTGTTACAGCCACCAGCCACATATATATATATATATATATATATATATATATATGAACAAATTAACTTTAACAAAACAGAGAAGAAATAAAATGTAAAAATGAAACAAAACGAAACAAAACAAAAAACCTATGAAACAAAAGAGGATGGAGGGCTGGATTATATGGCATGGAATGTAGGACTTAGAAGCAATTCTGCCTGGATATTAAGCAAGTACATGTTAACAGCAAAATTTATTACATTTTTTTTTCTTTTTTTTGTTATTTCCCATTATGAGTACATGATTTCCCACAGATAAGCACCAACTACAGCAATGTCTATTCTAAAACAATATAAGAATCTTTCATCATTTATCATTTTTTCAAGTACAAAGTTAAAATGCCTTTGTTAATATCTTTATATGAGAGAGTAAAATAATAGTGCTTCTCCAATACTACAAGAAACAAATGGAAAAAAAAAACAATCATTATCAAGACAAGTTTATTTCTTTCCCAAATAATATATTTTTCTCAATTAGATAAAATGTTTAGCACCTTAGGAAACACCTACAATCCCTCTCTTAGTACTTAAAAAAGAATTAAAAAGCAAATTGAAACACACTTTTGTATGTAGGGCTGTGCAGTAAAGATGGGACTGTTAAAAACACTAAACGAACTCATTCTTTAAGTTTTATCCCCCGTTCGACACGTATAAATATGACTTACAAAAGACACCCTGCTGCTTTATAGCTTATGTCAATTAGCCTGTTGCCATTTTGTCAATTACCCCCCTCTTGCGATTTTAGTGCTGTTTTGATTCTATGATATATATTAGCAAAGAATTATATTTGTACATCTCATAGGTCATTTAAAAAAAAAAGCAACAGACAATTTCTATGTACAAAATGTACAAAAAGAAAAAAATCTGGGCATCGATAAAATTTGGAAAACAAAATAAGAAACTTTGCTGAACATGACAAATGTTAAGGTATGTAAGCAGTGCAATGCCTTAAAGGATTAGTTCACTTCAGAATTAAAATTTCCGAATAATTCACTCACCCCCAAGTCATCCAAGATGTTTATGCCTTTCTTTCTTCAGTCAAAAAGAAATAAGTTTTTTGACAAAAACATTCCAGGATTTTTCTCCATATAGTGGACTTCAATGGGGTTCAACGGGTTGAAGGTCTAAAAGTCAGTTTCAGTGCAGCTTCAAAGAGCTCTACATGATCCCAGACGAGGAATAAGGGTCTTATCTAGCGAAACAATTGGTCATTTTCTAAAAAAATAGAAATTTGTATACTTTTTAACCACAAATGCTCGTCTTGCACTGCTCTGCAATCCGCCACACATTCCGCAATCACGTTGGAAAGGTCACACGTGACGCAGGCTGAAGTATCTACAAAGCGAATGTTCAAACACTAAATAAAATGGTCTTAACGAAAAAAGGTCAAATTTTGAAGTTGGAGGAGCAAATGAGATTTTCGTCCGACCGCAGTACTTCCGCCAAAGGTCACGCGTGACCTTTCCAACGTGATTATGTAACGTGTGCCGCCTCGCAGAGCAGTGCAAGACGAGCATTTGTGAGTAAAAAGTATACATATTGTTTTTTTTTGTAATCGTTTTGGTCTTATTCCTCATCTGGGATCATGTAGAGCTCTTTGAATCTACAATTTGGACCTTCAACCCATTGGTAAGTGTTGAAGTCACTATATGGAGAACAACCCAGGAATGTTTTTCCCAAAAACCTTCGACTGACAAACATCTTGGATGACATGTGAGCTGAGTAAATTATCCGGAAATTTTAATTCTGAAATGAACTAATCCTTTAAATAAAAAAAGAGCCTAACAAGGATTCCATTAGAGCCCATTTATAACCAAATTTAGCCTATATATAGCTTGTGTGATAACTAAATCATTGACATGGTCAACATCCACCATTTGCAAACATAATAATGTTTTCAGATCTACGCTATGGACCAGACGTAGTTAACGACCGTGCGATGTCATACACTGACACCCCATCCGACTACTTTTCCTACAGGGATATTTAACAAGCACACTCACTTTGAGATTATATAAGAACCTATTTCTCGACGCGAGTTATGATAAAGCGACTCCGTAGCACATGGAAACATGAGAGGGGTGCTATTTGAATTCGGCCCCTTCACCACCGGCACGACAGATGGATTTATTCTATCCTAGCTCATTCGTTCACATCTATTGGCACAGCCCTACTGTACACAACAAAGTATTACCTTATATAACGGCAAGAGTTTCACATCATTTAACAGAACCAAAAAAAAAAAAGAAAAGAAAAAAAAGAGAACAATTCACAAGAATCAAGGAGAAAGATTTAAAAAAAAAAAAAATCAAAGAAATAAAGAAGTATACATATACAAAAGTGCTCGATATTGTTGGTAACACAGCACAAAAAATTGCTATAAAAAGGTAGAAGAACATCGTGAAGCCGCACCTTTAAAGTTTTGCACCTGACTGAGAATAGCACACGCGTGCCGCAGTTGAAGGTCATTTCACCTGGCCGACGAAGGACCGACGCCATCCTCCCCGCGGACGCCACGCACGCTAAGAGTTGTACAGTAATGATTCTGGTCTGGGTGACACTATAAAAAAAGTAGCTCACCGCAGCCTTTGATTTCAAGGTATAGATGACAAAAACATCACCGCCCATGTGGCTGTTTCCATGCGTTCAGACTGCAGGCATACTGAAGGAAGCAGACCTCAAAGACTGAAAGGCTGAGGTGTGTTTTATTTTATTTATTTATTTATTTATTTTAAAAGAGCACCAGAGAATATTGTACAAAAAGGCTGTAAAAGATATAAAATGAGATGTGGCAGACCTGGCTTGACCTGACATGTTTTTTTTTTTTCTTTTTTCAAAAGTTTCAGTCATTCGTTTTACCTGGCGACGCTACAAAACATAGTAGCACCACATGAGTTGCAATGTTTTTCACCACCTTGAAGCACCATATTGTCATCTATTACAGTAGTACCTTTATTACCTTCAGTCGTGTATAGAAACTGTAAACAAAGAGGTATTTGTGATCTGGTGTTTTGGATTGGTTAAGACAAAGCTCCACTGACACTGTAGAGAAAGCCTTTTTTCCCGCTCTCACCAAGGCTCAGACGCTGGAGGAGAGGAAAGACGCGCACCGTGAGAATAAGATCGATCCGCGACCCGACAGTCGGAAAAACTCAGGAGTCGAAATGTTTAAATGCGATTTCCGTCTCTTTTCTGCCTCGAATTGTAACATCGTCTCTCAGTGCCTTAAAAGGAGGCCGTGTCTCAAGTATAGCTTGCACACATAAATCAATTCAAATACTGGATAACACTGCTAAAAAGTAAAATGGATAATAAAAAATTAAATAGAATTAAAAAAAGAGTCAATTAATTCCAAACCAGAAGAAAAAACCCAAAACAAAACATGAAATACCTTTTTTTTTGTTGTTGTCGTTTTTGATGTCGAACTTGCAAATAACATACGAGAGCTCAAAGCTCTTGGTATAACATCGGTTTAGATTTTTCTCATCTGTACTGGGTTTGAGTTCAGACGCAGGCAAAGTACTCTTTGAGTGGTGCGAACAAGTGACGGATGACCGGGACGCTCCAAGACCTTCCCAGCAGCCTCTGCCTTGCCAGACGACTCATGTTTGACACGTCTGTGTAATGGACAGGGAAGCCGAACACCCTAACGTCAGGGAAAAGAGAAAGGGCAGCAGTTTAGTTTAAATGTGCTCGCAGATGCGACACTCTTGTGATATGAACAGATTGTGAATCATTTGGTACAGATTGTTTTAATTGTTGTTTTATAGAAACAGAATATCTTTATATATTATATTGACAAAAAGCTTTTCTTTTATTCGTCAATGAATCCTGAAATGTATCAGTTTCCACAAAAATACATTGAAAATGATAAGAAACCCTTGTAATTTTTAATCAAAATATCTTCCCCTCCCTCTTGCAGTGTTTTCTCTTCTCTTAACACTGGACGTACTCGACACATCAGAAGAAGAATGGCGTCTACGCTAATTTTTGTCTCTCTACTTATCACGAGGTTTACCAATTAACGTGACCGGCTGGATCCGGGCCGTGTCCGGGCCGGACGGGGAACCTGCGCCTGTGCAGCAGCGTGTTTCTGGGGTGTTGGTGGAGACTGTGTGAACTGGCTCATGCCTTGTGAGGGCCTTACCGACTCATCAGCCAGTAGCACATATCCCCAAAAAAACGATCTTAAACTAGATGGAACTGGATTAAATATTTTGACTGTTGCGACTCCAATCGGACTTATGACCTGTAACTCTGCCTGAGTATCGCTCAAGTGTTCACTGTCGGCCAGAGGAGAACTGGCCGCCTGGTTTCTCCCAAGGTTTTTTTCTCCATTTTGTTAAAGTTTTGGTTCCTTGCCGCTGTTTCCTTTGGCTTGCTTAAGTTGATATCCCTGCATTTGGCGCCGTTGTGTGAACTGAGCCGAGCCAGACGATTACGTCATTGTTTTCTCCAGTGCTGATTTACATAAATTAACTAGACTAATAATTATTGATATTTGCAACGGAATGAATCAATAATATATAGAATAAGATGGACAATGACACCATTTTCTTTGGGAGCAGGCAAAAATGATTTGCCAATTATTAATGTAAAGCTGCTTTGCCACAATTTGCATTGTAAAAAGCGCTATATAAGTAAAGGTGACTTGACTTACTTTTGACGAGTTTACTGACGTGAGAGCGGGATCAGCCTGCCATTCACAAGATCAACCAATAGCAAACGTGTTTCCATTACAGATTTGCGCAAAACTTTAGCTAAATATTTTCTAAATATCGTAAAAAAACTATTGCGAAATGATGGCGTTTCCATTAACAGATGTTTTAATGCGTTTATGCATTTATGGGTGAGAGGGTAGTCGTGGCCTAGTGGTGAGGGAGTTGGGCTTGTAATCTGAAGGTTGCTGGTTCGATTCCCACACCGGCAGGATTTGAAAGTGGGGATTGTGAATGTGACTAAAGTGTCCTTGAGAAAGACACCTGACCCCTGATTGCTCCCCTTGTAAGTCGCTTTGGATAAAAGCATCTGCTAAATGATGAAAAAATGGAAAAAAAAAGAAGAAAAATTATGGCAAGGAAAGCCCGTATATTTGGGAACGGCTACATATGAGGTGTTTCTCCCTCATATCTGTTTCGAGGTCTTCATAAATTCAAATGGTGGCATTTCTGTTGTTTAGAATCCAGTATTCCCGTAATACTTTTGTCTTTTATGAGTTTAATGAAGAGCTCTCGTCTTCTGTCCAAACACACACCGCGCCATCTTTAAAAGAATGATGGAGTTTAATGTACACCAGGTGACCTGTAAATGCGAAAAAAAACTGTTTCCATTGGCAGTTTTTTCAAATTGCCTAGAAAATCACCTCATGTGAGCGTAAAAACTTTTTTGTGATATATATGGGAGTTTTCGCAAAATCGACGTGTTTCCATTGAGCGTATTTTCAATTCACAATTTCAGTTTGCATAATTTAAAGGGCCATCCAATCAATTCCAGAAGGGCAAAATCAATTCCTGCAACATTTCTTTCTTGTTCAAGAAGCCGTTTTACTCGGATATACATCACAAAAGGGAAGACAGGACTATCGCAACTTTCGTTTAATGCCAACTTTGACTATTATAACCATGACATACATACACAAGAATTCAGAGCATCTCTGGTTTGTCTAACACCAGTGCTCGAAGTGGGCTGAAGTTTTACCTTTAGTACTGCCACTTCCGACATCCGACTACCTTCTCCAGGAACACGTTATGTACTAATCATCGGGAGTATTGGCACTTTTTTCCCCACTTCAAGCACTGTCTAACACCACAAATTTTAAAAGTATAATTGGAAGCAATCTATTTGCTTTTCTGTCTTGACAGTCCAATTGTGGTTGGCAGTGTTGGGGAAAGTTACTTTTAAAAGTAATGCATCAAAATATTGTGTTACTCTCTAAAAAGTAACTAATTGCATTGCTTAGTTACTTTTTATGAAAAGTTATGCATTACATTACTTTTGCTTTACTTTTTCTCACCTGGGCTGGGCTTGCTTGTTTGTTTTTTAGTTCTATTTTTGGCAAATGTTGAGGCCTTTTCACACCAAAAGTGAAATGAACAAACCTCAGGCTGAAGGAAATGCATATTTAAGCCTGTACAGTAGAGGGTGCAGCTCAAACAAAACTTTCAGCTGTGCTGCCATTCTAGATTAACGAAGAATAGAATACAAGAGAAGGAAGTTCACTCTTATTTCTAAATTTAAAGTCATTTTTTCTTGTTAGTATGGTTGAATTGGATTATTGAACATCAACAGCAAAGAGATTGGATAATAAAGTGAGATTAAATACATAAAGTATATTTGTGTAATTTAATTATTACAGGTTTGTGTAAAATTCTGAGATTGCTTTCACTTTTTTTGTTAATTTTGAGGAATACTGAATGTTTTCATGCAAGTGAGATACATGTTCACATTTAGTCTAGATGAAGATAATAAACTATCATGTTCACTCAGATTCACACGCCTCAGCACTTTTTTTTCTTTCTACATGGAGACAGGAGAGCTGTCAGTCAATAAATGTGAAAAAGTAACTTGCTTTACATTTTCGAAAAAAGTAACTTAGATATTTTGTTATAAATTAAAAAAAAAAATGCATTACTTTACTAATTACTCAAAAGTAATCTGATTACGTAACTCAAGTTACTTGTAATGCGTTACCCCCAACATGGGTGGCTTAATCCCCAAAAAGGTGTAAATCAAGCCAGGACCAAATATATTAAAAGAAAATTGTGTTTGTCAAACCATTTCATGGTGTTTTTATATACAATAGTTGTTTATATCAATGTTATGGATTACATGAGCCATGTCTCGTATTGACATGTGGTCATTTTCTGTTCTACTGAGTAGGATATGGTTTCAGTCAGCCAGTAGATGACTGATGATTCAATCAATATGAGATAAAATCACTATTCACTGGGGGTCACTCTATTGATTAAATGTCAGTGGCTATGTTGAGAATTTAACTTGCAAGCAAAATTGGAATATTGCATAAAAAAAAAAAAAATCGCTCCACCGTTTAATCCATTTATCCAATCACATCCTCTGTTGAGGCAGTCATTTGAGTTTTTTTTGTTGCGCATCGAGGGAACTATTCGGTAAATGTGCTTCCATCTGAGTTTACGCACTTCTCATCGCATAAAAAATGATCAATTGAGCGCATATGTTTTTTTATGCACATTTTTTTAATGTATGCACATCTTAGCGTTTCCATTCAGCGTGTACAGGGTAACACTTTACAATAAGGTTTCATTAGTTAACTACTTTAGTTAACATGAACTAAGAATTAACAATACGCCTGCAGCGTTTATTAATCATAGTTAATGTTCATTTAAGCATCGTCTAATACATTATTAAATCACATGTTGTATTTGTTGACATTAGTTAATGCACCGTGAACTAACACAAACAGCTGGATTTTGATTAACTTACATTTATAAAGATGAATAAACATGGCAACAAATGTATTGCTCATTGTTAATTCATACATTAACTAATGTTACAAATGACCTTACTGTAAAGTGTGACTGTTTTTGTATTATACGATATCTCAAAATTTGCATAAAAATAAGGGGATGCAAACAAAAAGCTAGTGTGACCTTTCACATTTACATTTGGGCTTACGGAAAATATATTTCATACCTCTCCATCTCAGTGCACCACAGGATGTCCTCTTTCTCATTCATGAATACAGGGAAGTGCTGGTCTTTGCCCTGCTTTATGGAATTTGACCGTGTGGTGATGGTCCGCACTTTATCAAACTGTAAAAGATGTGAAAAGAAACTGCTGTTTGTGATGCAATATAAAGCTTAAATCGATTTCTTTATACAGAACTCAATCAGCGGTTTAACAGGGTGTCCAGATTCGCTCCTGGAGGGCCGCTGTCCTGCAGAATTGAGCTTGCCTCAACACCACCTTCCTGGAAGTTTCTAGTATGCCTAGTAAGACCTTGATTAGCAGGTTCAGTAGTGTTTAACTGAGATTGGAGCTGAACTGTGCAGGACAGCGGTCCTCCAGAAGCAGGATTGGTCTAATGGGTACCTTAGCTGTCCTGCCATGCTCCAAACAGTCTTGGAGGTCCAGTTTATCAGTGCACATGGCAGTCAACGGTCTGTAGAAGGAAAAAGATAGGTGAAATGACAAAGTGAGAAATTAAATAAAGAAAATAATGTTGAGTTCACGTCTAACTAACCTGTTCATGCCAGGCAGATTACCCCAAAAGTAGCGAGCTCTGTGGGCAGCGGACACCTCCTTGGCATCGATCATCACTGGGTTGCACTGTGATAAAAAGAGACAAACGTGCATAATTAAACACATATATAATAAAATACCATACTGATTTAAATATCTAATAATTAATGAGCTTTTGTAGTCTTGAACTAGCAAGCATATGAGGGGTTAATCCTACACAGCAGGTCACTTTACCACTAGGTGGAAGCAAAACCTACTGATTTCTTTTAAAGCCTCAATGACAGTACGAGTCTTAATCGTCATGTTAAATTGTGGCCTGTTGCATAAACTGCTTAGTCTAGTCTTACAAGTTAGTAATCTAATTTTGCTCCTCAAGTCTGGTCATAACTTTGTTAAGGCAGTTATATAAAAGATTCGAATCCAAAAATGAACACTGATTATCCCTAACTAACCGCTTGTTAGTCAGACTACTTGTTAAAGGGATAGTACACCCAAAAATGAAAATTATATACCCACCCTCAAGATATACTCACCCTCAAGCCATCCTAGGTGTATATAACTATTTTCTTTTTAATGAAAGCAATCAGATTTATATTAAAAAATATTCCAAGCTTTATAATGGGAGTGAATGGGGCTCAAGATTTTGAAGCCCAAAAAAGCACATCCATCCATCATAGAAATAATCCAGGGGGTTAATAAAGGCCTTCTGAAGTGAAGCGATGCATTTTTGTAAGAAAAATATCCATATTTAAAACTTTTTAAACTATAATAGCCAGCTTCCGACACACATCCGTATGCAAGTCAATTTACGGCAGAAGCGTAATCTCTGAGGCGACGGAGGACGTTGGAGTAGCTAAGCTTAGACTCCTCTTGGGGTTCAAACATATATGGCTGGGCAACAAACTCAAGCTCTTCTTCACTTCAATTTGAAAAATTCTCGTTCTAGACTTCTCATTTGTGACCGGTGTTTTGTTTTGTTGGCTTCGAAATCGAGAGCACCATAACAGAACTCCGATTGTGTTAATCTGAAAGAAGAAAGCCATATACATGGCTTGAGGGTGTGTTCATTTTTGGCTGAACTATCCCTTCAACTGCCTTTATGCAACTGGCTCTTGGTCATTTGTGCACCTCTAAAAAGCGTGAGATGTCTCTCTTGTCGCTGACGCCCATGGCCACTACATTCTCAAAGAGCCAGAAGAACGGCCTGTTATCTCCCTCTTTCGGTCGGGCCTCATGTAACAGCCGGTAAAACTCGAAGAAGAGCCGACCCGTGCCCTCTAAAAGAGTGTGATGGGTTACAAAAAAAAACAAGGAAGACAGAAACTCAATATGACAATTATCATGAAAATGTACATATATATGAGCTGTGTTATAAATAAGAGTGAAACACCAACTACCATTCAAATGTTTGATAACATTAAACAAACTGTAATTTTAAATGTTCTTGAACAAAAAAAAAAACTATTTTCTATTTTAATATTTTTTAAAAATGTAATTTATTCCTGTGATGACGAAGCTGAATATTCAGCATCATTACTCCAGTCTTCAGCGTCACATGATCTTTCAGAAATCAATCTAAGATGCTCATTTTGGTGCATTTCTTATTATTATTATCAATGTCTGAAAAACTTTTCATTAAAAATATGAAACTTTAATCTCTTTTTTTGTAACATTTTTTATAACATTGTAACATTTAAAAATGTCTTTAGTGTCAATTTTGATCAATTTAATGTGTCCTTGCACAATAAAAAATATTAATTCTTCAACAAAAAAAAAAAGAAAACGTTACTGCCCCTAGCTGGTAACACTTTACAAAAAGGGTAGTTAGTTAATGCATGTACTAACCAAGAGCAATACATGTGTTACTGCATTTACTAATGTTAGTAAAAGAAAATACAGTTGTTCATTGTTTGTTCATGTTGGTTCATAGACCATTAATTAAATTTAACAATATTTTAATAATGTATTAGTAAAAGTTGAAATTAACAAAGATTAATAAATGCTGTTTAAGTGAAGTATATTATTAGTTCATGTTAACTAATGAACCTTATTGTAAAGTGTTACCCCCTAAACATTTGAATGGTAGTGTAAGTGTGAAACACTTATACTAGTCTCATCTAATTAAAATGACTAAGACTAGAACACACAGCTAAGTATACTCCTACCGTAGAGACCTTTTCTAGCTGGATTCACTATGGACAGGTCATTGCACGGGCTTCCACCAATGACGAGATCAAAAGGACCCCATTCCTGGATCTGTGAAATTTTGATATAAACATGAAACACTGAACGTAGTGATGAACAGAAGTGTTAAGTATTTTGTTAAGAAAGAGCATAGACAGTACATAGTGGAAAAAGACCATTTACTGAAAAACGAAAGCCAGAAATTGCCAAGCTGACACAATTTTAACCTGAAGAAGTCATTAGTGATGGTGATTGATAATAGCCAACAGTTGTGAAGATCAGGGCTGGGTAGTTACTTTTAAAATGTATTTCACTACAGATTACAAAATACATGCCTTAAAAAGTCATTTGTAACGTATTTCGTTACATTACTCAAGTTTAGTAACTTAATCTAAATACTTTAGAATACTTTGGAATACTGATAAGTGTGAAACAAACACAAAAAAGGAAATTGCAAGTTTTTATCTCACAATTCTGACTTTTTTCCTCAGAATTGCATGATATAAAGTTGCGATTGCGACTTATAAAGTCAGAATTATGAGATATAAACTCACAATATTGAGAAAAGTCAGAATTATGAGATATAAACTCACATACTAAATTCACAATTGCAAGAAAAAAAGTCAGTATTGCAAGTTTATATCTCCCAATTCTGACTTTATAACTTGCAATTGTGAGTTTAAATCTCGCAATTCTGAGAAAAAGAAGTCAGAATTGTGAAATGCAAACTCACAATTGTGAGGGGAAAAAACAAACTGTGAGGAAAAGTTGCAGTGACGAGTGAATTATAAAATGACTCACACACAACTATCACAAAACATGAAAACAGTCGAAAACATGAAACTTAACTCTGCTTTTTCAGACTATCAGAGTCAGAGAATCACCAATCGCTGTTTAAATGACATTAAAATTCAAAGTAATCACTTTGGTAATCTAAAACACTTTTCAGATGTAACTGTAATCTGATTACCACCCATTTAAAATGTAACTGTAATGAAATACAGCTACTCAAATTTTGTATTTTAAATACGGAACTAAGTTACTTGTATTTCGTTACTCCCCAACCCTGGTGAAGATTTAAATTTTTGCAAAGTAGATAAGAGCTGTACTTAAAAAAAAACAAAAACAAAACTGCAGCCAGATTATCAGATAAATGTGCCGACTTGGTTTAAAATAACTTTAAGGTGAAGGATCATACTCACGTGTTTACGGGTGACGTTTCTCACGTCACCCACGTACATGATGCGTCCCTGGTGCCGAACGAGGCCCACGGTGATGGAGTCCTCACACACTTCTGAGGCCACATAACGCTCCACCTGGATACCCAGCTCCTTCAGAACCAGCAGCCCTAAAATAATCACACACCCCACGACAATCAAAAACTATTTTTAAAGCACTATTGTGCTTATTATCGGACTGTGTTTAACTGTAGAATGTAAGAGTATTAGTCACAACACGACTGCAGAACTGAGCGCCCATGAACAAAGCTGGCGGATTTCAAATTGCGTTCTTCCAGGGGGGTGCAGCGCCATCCGAGACAATTGGGAATGCTAATGCTAATTATTGCTTCATACACACCTATGTTGCCCAAATATCCTGTCAAAGTTGACAGCTCGCTAGGTTTAAAGGTGCAGTCACACCTTTTGCTGGTTAAAAATGTCTATTGTCACTTCATACCAAGCAGCTTTTGTTGGTAAACACAGCAAGTCAACATGAATCACTTGAACCCTTGAATAATATTCACACATGAAATTCTTGATCATGCGAATAGGAACAAAAAGCTATATCATGCAAGAATGGGAAAGAGAGTTAGGAGAAGAAATTTCAAATGAAAAATGGTACTTTGCTTGTTGTAAGATACAACATACAATCACTTGTTCCCGGAGGTGGAAAGAGATTGCTTGGAAAAATCTTCATTACTCCCAAAATTAAAAGCAAACAATTACCCACACAACAACTGTGTTGGAGGATGTGTGGTCAGGTTTCATCTTCATGTATTCTGGAGTTGTGCAAATATATTACCTTTCTGGAACATGGTTTTGTTGGAGTTTAAAAAGATCTTAGGATATGATATACCAAGATAACTTTGTATCTTGGAAACTTTGCACAACTTGTGTTGAAAAGTACTGAGCCCTGCACATGGCATGCAAGAAAAAAGTTAATCTTGCGCACGATTTATCCTACGATTTTTGTCCTGCATGTCAATCGTAGAAAGAAGATGAGTATCTTGTAAATATATTAAATGTTGCATGCAAGAAGAGTATTACCAGGCATTTGTACAAGCAAGATTCCCCTCACTTGGATATAATGGATATAAATTGTTAAAGAAATATACAATATGGAAGAATTGACTTTAATTTTGAGACTTTTTATTTATTTCAAAAATACAGGAAGAAATGGATTGAATACTCATGTAAACAATCATTGACTAATGACTACCGTGACAAGCAGGGCGGGGTGTGAGGGAACGGCGTGAGGCCGGTGCCGCGAGTGATAATGAGCGTCAGCTGCGCGCTACACCGGCCTCGTATCTCTCACGGAAGAGCTCCGGAAGTATGAAAGGGGGAGCAACGAAGTGAAGGACGAGAGAGGACCTATTATGTCTAAGCAGGCGGCAGTCGTCCGCGAGGCACTGCTGCCATTTTACTTCCGTTTTGTTTGTTTATTTTAGGATTATTAAAGTTTGCTGGTTCCCGCCTCCTTCTTCCTGTATAAACGAACTTTGTTACAACTATATTTTCATGCGTGAATGAATATTTGTGTATACATATATATATATATATATATTTATATGTGTGTGTGAGTGCGGACATATATGTATACATATACACCCGTCAAAAAACAGAACTTATACCCCTTATTGTATTATTTATTTAATTTTAAAAAAACTCTTGAAGTTTTTTTCTTACAAAATGTTCAATAAAAATAAAGTAAAAAAAAGAAAGAAATCCTGATCACGTAAATTCGTTATTGAAAATATTAAAATTGACTGAATTTCCCCCACGAAAATTCACCAAACAAACAAGGATAAATGTGATGCATCTTAAAGGGATAGTTCGAGCACAAAAGAAGACATTCTGATGATAACCATTGACCTCCATAGTAGGGAAAAAATACAACAGTCTGGTAACCAACATTCTTCAGAATGTCTTCTTTTGTGTTCAACACAAGAAAGAAACTCATACAGGTTTGGAACAATTTGAGGGTGACTAAATGATGACAGCATTTTCATTTTTGTGTGAACTATTGCTTTAACAAGTTTCTTGATGAATTTCTTTTGCCCACCAAATATGCATACACCACATAATAATCAGGCTTTAAGTACCATCTAGAGGCACAAAACTCTGATTACAGTTAATCGCCACAGCACAATACCACATTAGAACGCAAGCGGCACAGCGGTATCGATGGGCGACCAGTATAACAGTTAAACTAAGTGCACTTTAAAAGCCAGGAAGAGTGTAATGTGATCAGCACTATTTCTGCTGAGAGGATGAAAGGAAGGGCGGACATTCTTCACTAACCTGTTGCGATCCCATCAAAAAGTGACAGGACACGAATGGGTTTTCTGTTCTCTGCCAAAACTGGAGGGTAGAGCTTTGGTGGTTCCTGAAAAACAAGAAAGAAGATGGAGAGAAGGAGGTGGGGGTGGACGAGAGACAGACAAGGAGGACAGAGAGAGAGAGAGAGAGACCTTTAAAGCACACTGCTCTGGTAATGAAAGAGCGCCTGTCTGTACATACTGTCTGTATCTAACAAAGAGGCCTTTACGTTAAAGCAGTCCAGAAACAAGGGGTTATTGTTGAGCACCTGTACAATAAACGCAGTATCAGCGCACAGTTTCATTAAGCATTTTCATGTGATTAAGTGTGGCTGCTTATCTGCGGTCTTTGTTAAACGATGTAGTATTCAAACGCTCGCTAACCTGTGCTGAAATCCATTTAAAGAGTGGAGGGTGTAAGCTAAAACTCTATGATGTTAAGATGTGTGCTCAATGCACAATGCACTGTGACTGTAACACTCTCTGGCTGCTCTTCCAGAACACTGGCCGCTAGCCAAGCTGCTCTTTCACATGGTCTGGAAAGCAAATGTTGTTGGAGTCATATAATTACATAATAAAACTCTCGAACCATTCATGTTTACACTGTAAATCACAGCGCTTTTGATTAAAATTGTCACAGTTGCCCAAACATCGCTTAAATGGAGGAAGGTGCGATATTTATGGCCAGGGTTGGGGAGTAACGAAATACAAGTAACTTAGTTGCGTATTTAAAATACAAAATTTGAGTAACTGTATTTCATTACAGTTACATTTGAATGGGTGGTAATCCGATTACAGTTACATCTGAAAAGTGTTTTAGATTACCAAAGTGATTACTTTGAGTTTTAATGTCATTTAAACAGCGATTGGTGATTCTCTGAAAAAGCCGAGTTAAGTTTCATGTTTTCGACTGTTTTCATGTTTTGTGATCGTTGTTTGTGAGTCATTATATAATCGTAAAAAAGGTCACTGCAACTTTTTCTCACAATTTGTTTTTTTCTCCTCACAATTGTGAGTTTGCATTTCACAGTTCTGACTTCTTTTTCTCAAAATTGCGAGATTTAAACTCACAATTGCAAGTTATAAAGTCAGAATTGGGAGATATAAACTTGAAATACTGACTTTTTTACTTGCAATCGTGAATTTAGTAAGTGAGTTAAATGTCATAATTCTGACTTTTCTCAATATTGTGAGTTTATCATAATTCTGACTTTATAACTCGCAATTGCAACTTTTTATCACGCAATTCTGAGAGAAAAAGTCAGAATTGTGAGATAAAAACTTGCAATGACCTTTTTTGTGTTTGTTCCACACTTATTAGTGTTCCAAAGTATTCTAAAGTATTTTGATTAAGTTACTAAACTTGAGTAATGTAACAAAATACCTTACAAATGACTTTTTAAAGCATGTATTTTGTAATCTGTAGTGAAATACATTTTAAAAGTAACCCACCCAGACCTGTTTATGGCTATAATGTAAACAGGGCTTGACAATAACTTTTTAGGTCACTAGCCACTAGTGGTAACTGGCTACAATTTTGATATCGATACCATGGCTTCAAATCCTCTCATAGCTGACTGTCTTTTATCATGGCTTTTAACTCTTTAACTATGACTATTTTAAAATTAAAAATGAAATAAAAATTACTTCTAGAACCAGCGCCACTGATAAAGCCTAATACTCTATATATGGTGTGTAACAGTAGGTAAGGTCAAATTGGCCAATGAGGATTTTAAGGCGGGGCTTAGCACAGTGAGAGTTTACTCTTGCAGTCATCAGCCGACATTTATGTTTATATATATATATATATATATATATATATATATATATATTATTTATATTCACTTACAAAGTCCTGGTCGTGATTGTTGGCAAAGAAGTGCTGCAGTCTGCAAGGCCAATCTGCCCGACGCTCCAACAGGCCGTATTGAGCCTTCGGTCCACACATATAGCAGTTCCACGGGTCTTCTTTAATAGCTGCCTGCGCCGCGCCGGGCCCCACCAACAGATCCACACATTCCACACAGAAACACCTGCAGGAGAACAAAGAAATGATCAAAGGAACTGATGCAGGATGGAAGAACACAATGTAAATATTACATCATGACTCACTGCCGACAGTCTGTCTCACCTGCAACAGTTATTGTTCCCACACATGAGCACTTCCCTCCCTCCACAGCAGATAGTACAATACGACTGGTAGCCATCGTCATCATATTGATACGCACATTCTAGGAAGCAGTTCTATGACGGAACAAACATATAAAATATGAATTAGTTTGAATAGAGGAATACATGGTTGACAAACACGTGGAATTACAGAACTGTTCAAGAACAGAGGGAGTTTATTGTTTAGTTTCGAATGCGTTTCATCTAATTAAAACGGAAATTTATACAATATACTTGCGAGAGATTAACTATTTAACTTTCATATTTAACATTAAAATTCTGGCCAATTGTTTGAAAGTGACGAGACGAGTCACTTACGAGACGAGACACAAGATTGAGTTCGAGATTTTTAAGAAATCCTCATATAAAAATAGTCTGCAAATTTTTCTTCAAGCATCACAGAGCAAATAGATGGTTGCAACTACACAGCCCAGACTTAGATAACTTTCATACTGGGAGATGATTGCATGCATCAGGGAGACGCTTTCAAAATGCGGGGTGTTGAAGTCGCGTTTGAATGCATGTTCGCGATTACAAGTGCTTTACGGTACTGAGCGCTTTGTACAATACAAGACATTTGTGAGATGTTTAGGCTCTGTTGTGTAACGAGTCCTCCGCCATGGTCTTGTCAGTCATCTCGTCACTTACTCTCATCACATGATCAGTGAACTACGTACTACGTACGACTCTGTAGCTCGTGTTGGATGAGCTGGATGGGATTGAAACGACCGTTATCCTACTAAATTAAATGATTTTTATTTCTATAAAAAGCAAAGCGACAGTGGAGGCGTAATGTACACATAGCGATGGCATATTCTATCTTAATTTCACCCTCACACTCACCAGCGGTCTCACGTCATGGCAATATCGCGAGACAGCTTTTCATCTCACACACATTTTAATCTCGCGAGATCTCGTCGCACCCCTAATGTCTGATAAGCGTTAAATGGCTGATATTCAAAATCTATAATATTCTTTAAATAAATTAAAAAAAAACACTAAAACTGAAAATCAATAGCTTTGAAAATCCCCTTTAGGCATAAAAGCAATATGATGAACAGTATAAAATATGAAACTTTTTTGATTTATGTTAAAGAAACAAATGTAAGATAGCACAACATGACAAAATTAAACAAAAAATAGGTGTAAAGAAGTATTCACAATTACTGTAAGCATACAATATATGATTAATTATAAAAAATAGAAAGTACTAATAAAAAATAACACAGTAAATATAGTTCCTAATATCACCTGATATCTGATATGCTTTGAATACTTAATGCAATCAGTTCCAACTAAATATTTATTTTAATAAAATTGCTCACATTAACTTTTAACAACAATTATCATTCTATACTAACTCTGTACAGCTAACATCTTCTACTCCACTAATAAACTAACTGCATTAACTACTAAATAACTAACTGTATTTACAGTATGTGAAGTTGTTGACTCACTTTGTCGTAGAACTTGATTTTTATCTGACCTACTAGCACAATGTTTAGCGTTTTTATACTTGCAAATGATCACAACAGTATGTAACATTTGTTAGAAGTCAAAAATAAAAGAATCTGCCAACAATGTAAACGGACATGACAAAATTACAAGCGGACAAACAAAGCTGCACCTCAGGAAGTAGGAAGCAGGATTTTCCTAGCTTTTTACCTTACAGCTTTGGCACATTCCGCCAATGAAGAGCGGGTGCTCCAGGGAAACATTAAGACTGCCACAGGAGATGCAGATGTCTGGAATCGTTCAATGAGAGAGAGAGCTTTTAGCAGAGACTCTAACGCTGACAGTCAGCAATGAAACACACTGTGTGTGTATGCGTAATACATGCCTTCAATGTTTCTACATTTTTGACGAACTTCGAATACAAGCCTCTCTGAAAAACAACAGACAATAAAAAAACATTTAAATATTGGAAAACTTCCCAGAGTTTCAGACATTTGGCCCATTTCCACTTGACTCCTTGTTTAATGGAAATTCTGCTGGTTTACATTTACACCACTTTGACAGTTATTTAATATTCAAAACAATGTTTTACTAGCATGCCATGGATTTTATGAACTGAAATAATGTTGCTAATTGTAGTTGTACTCCATATTAAATATGTCAGAAATAATTGATGACAAACAGCTGAATTATTGAAAATCTTGAGTGTTGAACTGAATTAAAAATGTACACAAGGTTTGGAGTCAATTATTCCAGTGGCCACATTTGTTAATCTCATATGACGTACTAGTTCATCTTACCAGCTGACACTAGTTGAGCATGGTAGAATCAAACATTCAATTAAATGTATCTAAATTTTCTGTTTCAATTTGCATAGTACCTAAAATACACACTGTTCAAGCAGAAACAGTGCTGTGAATGAATGAATGAATGAATGAATGAATGAATGAATGAAGCATGTATTTTCTACTATTCAAAAGTTTGGGGTCAGTAATGATTTTAAAGGAATCCCATAGTATATTATATTATATTATTAGATATTTTGTTATTAATACTTTTATTTGAACTTTTATAAACCTTTGGACAGTAGTGCATATTATATTATCTCATGTATTATATTATATTATATTACATATTTTAGTTTTTATTAACTATCAAGTGTGTTATTAAGATATATTTCATTGAATATTAGGCGAGTCTAAAGAGATTATAAAACCACTTTTATGAACTACTGAACTGTTATGTAACCCACAAAGGAGATGGTGCAAGTCTGCTCCAGTTTACCTCTATTTGATTGGTTAATAAAGCTCCATGCTGATTTAACAGCTCGTCTCTTTATTACTACTGCTAGCTTTTCCTGCCTTAGAATCAGGGTTGGGGAGTAATGAAATACAAGTGACTTAGTTACGTATTTAAAATACAAAATTTGAGTAGCTGTATTTCATTACAGTTACATTTGAAATGGGTGGTAATCAGATTACAGTTACATCTGAAAAGTGTTTTAGATTAGCAAAGTGATTCCTTTGAGTTTTAATGTCATTTAAACAGCGATTGGTGATTCTCTGACACTGACAGTCTGAAAAAGCAGAGTTAAGTTTCATGTTTTTCACTGTTTTCATGTTGTTTGTGAGTCATTTTTATAATTGTAAAAAAGGTCACAGCAACTTTTTCTCACAATTTGTTTTTTCCCTCACAATAGTGAGTTTGCATTTCACAATTCTGACTTCTTTTTCTCAGAATTGCGAGATTTAAACTCACAATTGCAAGTTATAAAGTCAGAATTGGGAGATATAAACTTGCAATACTGACTTTCTTTCTTGCAATTGTGAATTTAGTATGTGAGTTAAATGTCATAATTCTGACTTTTCTCAATATTGTCAGTTTACATCTCATAATTCATCATTTATATCTCATAAATACTTTATAACTCGCAATTGCAACTTTATATCACACAATTCTGAGAAAAAAAGTCAGAATTGTGAGATAAAAACTTGCAATTGCCTTTTTTGTGTTTGTTCCACACTTATTAGTGTTCCAAAGTATTCTAAAGTATTTAGATCAAGTTACTAAACTTGAGTAATGTGACGAAATACGTTACAAATCTGTAGTGAAACACATTTTAAAAGTAATCTACCCAGCCCCGCTTAGAACATGGGAATGCATTTTCTTTAGCATTTATTTATAACAATAACAAAGGCATAATGAGGTAAAAATGTTATCTGCAAAGGTTTTGTTTGAACATGTGCCATGATTCAAAACAAAACATGTCTCTTTAAACTTGTAAGATTAGCCGAGACCCCTGTCATAGTTCCAGACACACCCTCCTGTGTTTACTCTGCCGGCTGAAGAGATGAGAGCGCTAAGCCTGATTTAACTTGTGTGGGTGTGTGTTTACGAGCGACAACTCTTTGAACTCGCTGACCTCGAGTCCGCTCGTCGATGATGTCTTTGACCTTGGGTTTCTCTGTGGCTGTGCTCTTGCGGGGCTTTTTTGCTGGTGGGGGCGTGTAGGCCGCCGCCTCTGGCTCCACCCACATCTCAGGATACACTTCCTTGTAGGGGTTACGCTCCTCTGAAAAAGGCACAATGGTACATATAGATCTTCGTTAATGGATTATATGATGTGTTCATGTACACGTCCGGTGGCCAGGATTGTTTTGATATCACTAGTATTTTCTTAGGAGCTTAATTCCTGGAGGACTGGCATGTGTGCAGGCTTAAGGGATAAACATGTAGCAAACATCTACAACTGACTCCAAGAGCCAAAAATCACTGAACCGAGGAACTGTGACCATCTGAAATCTCACCAGATTGCACAAATCTGCTAAACAAAATTTTAAATAAATAAAAAAACTGAATTTGAACCTTTCAGTCAAAGAAAAGATAAACTCACTAGAAATATCACAGCATTTTATTTGATCAAAAATACAAAAGAGGTTAACAAAACATGACATTTTGAAGAATCTTCAGAATATAATCATTTTTACACGATGATAAATTTATTTTAGCTTTAAAAACATACGAATATTAGTATTCCCTTACAGTACATTTTAAAAAATCTAAATCCAGTCTTAAACTGTGAAATGCAACAGATTAAAATTTTCATGCAATTCTTCCATTTATTATCATCATCATATTTTTATTGAACATAAAGCATAAATAATTAGACACACCATAGAACACAGTGACAAACATCATAGATTTTGGAGAGAAAATGTTCTAGACATTGATATTAATATTAACAATAATAATTGCAGTAATATTTAAATCTGGTTGTTTAAGACTGGATTTAGATTTTTAAAAATGTACTGCAAGGGAATAACAATATTTGAATATGTTTTAAAGCTGTAACAATTATAGACAATATCACGACCCACACCTGCTCACTTTAATAACTCCATAAACTCGATAGCTTGATAAGCCAAGGTTAAAGCGATAGTTCACCCAAAAATGAAAATGATCCCATAATTTACTCACCCTCAAGCCATCCTAAGTGTATATGTCTATCTTCTTTCAGTCGAACACAATCAGAGTATTTAAAAAAATATCCTGGCTCTTTCAAGCTTTATAATGGGAGTGAATGGGGCTCAAGATTTTGAAGCTCAAGAAAGCACATCCATCCATCACAAAAGTAATCCACACGGCGTTAATAAAGGGAAGCGATGGGTTTTTGTAAGAAAAACATGCATATTTATAACTTTATAAACTATAATCACTGCCTTCTGGCAACGGCCGTACATGAGTCTAGTTCCAGTGGAAGAGTGACCTTTGACCCAACGCATGACATATTGACGAAGCGCAGAGGATATATAGTTTATACATATGGATATTTTTCTTACAAAAATGCATCATTTTGATTCAGAAGGCCTTTTCTTGGTGAGTTTATAATGAAATAAATTTCTCCTAATGTAAAAATTGCTCAAGATTTTATAACGTTTTGAGAAAATGGTTACATTATGAACATTTTATTAGAATAATAATGTAATACTTATGACATTACATGCAGTATGCATGTCTTTTACATTCATTGACAATCCATGACTATACGCAACACCAAAAACACAACATTAACAAAAGATCATAAACCTTTTCATTCCCTATACACCAAGCCTTCTAAATCCATATGAGCTTTGGGAAAGGAACATGCAGAAATGTAATTCGTGAATCACTGATAACCTTCCCCTTCAGTGAGCTGTTGACACGAGAACATGGAGTTGAGCATAAATCAACTCAATTTGCGAACGCCATCAAAGAAGACGAGACGATTCGTTTACTGATCCAGTTCTCAAGTTCAACTCAAGAGCATCGGTGAATCATTCACAGTGGTTCTTGAGTTATAACGGCTTACATTTGATTCTGATTCTCAAACAAAGCTATATTTTGAATTCAGAAGATTTGGAAAATAGTGCAAATGTAATTTTTATAGCTTCAATTCTGTCACTAACAGAGTTGCATGACAATTCTATAAGTTTGTGTTCCACTGAAAAAGAAATGAAAGTCTCTGTTTGTGTCCCGCTGAACAAATAGCATCACATGAGGCTGAGTAAATGACAGAATTTTAGTTTCTGGGCAAACCATCCCTTTAAACAAGCTTGACATTTTCCTTTACAAAACAAGCTCTCTATATGTATATCAAAAAGAAACCGCAGCAGTCTTACCTTCAGGCGGTTCTAAACCTTTAGGTCCTGTGGGTTGAAACCCCGTCATGGCCCATTCAATCATCTGTTTGTTTTGCATGTCTACTGACTTAGAAGTGTCAGTGTCGTCACTCTCAGGGCACGTGAGGAAGGTTTTGCCCGCTCTAGTGCTGGCGACCTACAAGGCAGGGCATTCAAACGTTTTCTTTAGATAGATTTTTTGCTGATCTGAATTATTAATATGGAATACAAACAATACATCAGAAAACAACAAACTAGAGCGCAAATGAATTCCTACCTGTAGCACCTCAAAAATGGCTTTCTTGTACATTGGTTGCTTATTGTAGGTCGGCTGGTGAAAGGCGTTGTGGAAGGAACTCAAAGGCAACAGTTTCTCAACACAGACCTACCAGAAAACATTGCAACAAAACATGTTGCATGTTACAACCTCTCTCGACAGCAATGGTAGCATAATGTTGAGTACCAGAGAATTATTATTTTTTTATTCCACCAGTCTAAAAAGAAAAATGAATAAGAGATAAATAAAGTCGGTAATCGACATTGGCCACGTACACACTGCAACCTTTTAGACCTTAATCTTGTTGTCTAAACACACAGTTCAGTAATTCACGGGAGCGACATCCACATTCTACAACCGAATTAATTCCTGAAAAATGCAAAATACAAAAATTATACACAGTGTGTGCAGAACTGAACAAGATGTTAATGACGCAGAGAATCAGATTGCATCAAAAAAAATTCTCTCTTCTGCATGTGCGAAATCTCAGGAAAAGCGATATGAGCCTTGACTCATTCGTGTAGCCAGATCTAGAGAGAAAAACAACGAACAAGAAAAGGTCCACAATGAACTGAAATGCTTTATGCTGAAAATAAGAATATCACGACCCCCGCCTGCTCACTTTAATAACTCACTTTAATAGCCAAGCTTAAAGCGATAGTTCACCCAAAAAAGAAAATGATCCCATAATTTACTCACCCTCAAGCCATTCAAAGTGTATATGAGTTTCTTCTTTCAGTCAAACACAATCAGAGTTATATTAAAAAATATTCCGGCTCTTCCAAGCTTTATAATGGGAGTGAATAGGGCCTGAGATTTTGAAGCTCAAAAAAGCACATCCATCCATCATAAAAGTAATCCACACGGCTCCAGGGCGTTAATAAAGTTAATAAAATATGCATATTTATAATTTTATAAACTATAATCACTTGCTTCTGGCAATGGCCGTACGTGAGTCTAGCTCCAGCAGAAGAGTGACCTCTGACCCGACGCATGACGTATTGACGAACGCGGAAGCACAGAGGATAAATAGTTTATAAAGTTTTACATATGGATATTTTTCTAACAAACATGCATCACTTTGCTTCAGAAGGCCTTTATTAACCCCCTGGAGATGTATGGATTACTTTTATGATGGATGGATGCACTTTTTTGGGGTTCAGAATTTCACCCCCCATTCACTACCATTATAAAGCTTGGAAGAGAAAGGATATTTTTTAATATAATTCCGATTATGTTCATCTGAAATAAGATGATACACCTAGGATGGCTTGAGGGTGAGTAAATCATGGGATAATTCTCATTTTTGGGTGAACTAACCTTTTAAACAACAAGCCCAAAAACGCTTATAATAAGTGGTCATGGCAACACTGCAAGAGTACGCGCTGTGTGAAGCAGCAAAACACGATGCCTCCATCGACTGTTCTTTAGTTAGAATTGCTAAACGTATCGACCCTTTTGTCTCTGTAATATTTTTGTGGTCAGAATAGTGGATGCCGAAGACGCGAGATGACAGAACGTTGCTATGGGTACCACGGTGTCAATCATCACAGTTTCAGGAGTGAGTCGTGTTCCGTACACACATGGAATGATAGTTTATGGAATTTTACAGTGTGTACATAGCCATTATGCCATAAATCCTGCCAATAAAGCTTAACTTTCATTTCTTCATGAACTTTCAACGAACGAACTTGATTTACACCTTCTGACACAAAAAATACAGACTTACCACAGAAAACTTGCCGTCACCGAACCACATGACCCATCTGGTTCCTTCGGCCGCCCGGCTGCGTCCAGTCATCAACCAGGATACAATCCGTCCAGGCCACCAGGAGAATCCTCGTAACTTTCCCCACACAAGCTCACCGATGCCAAAGCCTCGGCCATCCTGCAATATACAATATAAATCAACTAGTAGTTTCAATCACTTTACAAGCATACAATCTGTTCCTAACTCAACCTGTGTCTTTTGCATTGTCTTTAATTCTATTCCTGTTCTATTGTATTGATTTTCAGCCTGCATAATAGCGCTATAAATAGGCAAACTTGAATCCTGACACTTTAACCACAATTGTTGTGCTAAAATGCTGGTGGAAACATCCTCACAAGGTGCTTTTGAACGTTTAAGTCTAAAGGTCACATTTGTTCTACAAATTTTTGTGGGTGGCTGAAAGATATCTCCATGCAGATTTTGCAAAGGGTTCACTTTTGGTCAAGTTGACAACAGAAAGCTGCTCGGTTTGAAAGTGACTTCTGTGTGAGCGGTGCTTCATCTCGACACTACTGCCCACAAAATTCTGCAGAAACTTTGCTAATGTGATCACATACTAAGGCAAAGAGCCTTACTACTAAAAATACTCCAAAACATTACATGAAACAAACCCTTCGGCAAAAGACAGGCCTAATTGTTTAAACCCCGCTTTCAAATCTGGATAGCCGGATAAGTTCCAGGATAACTTGGCCTAATCCTGGGAGATTCTCAAAGAATAATTAGCCTATGATCAAGCAGGTGTCAAAAGTTTAGCTTTCTTTTAAGAAGAGAAAGACTTATCCAGGAAAGTAGCTGGCTCACCAAATAAGCCACGATTGCGGAACGAACCACACAAAGCACAGAATATCTACAGCAGGGTCGGTTCTGGAGTGCCGATGTCCAGCCCAGCCGAGTTTAGCTCCAACCCTAATCAAACGCACCTGAACAAGCTTATTAATATCGTCAGGATTACTAAGGTTACAGTCAGGAGAGTGTGTTTTTTTTCAGGGTTGAAGCTAAACTCTGCAGGACAGTGGCACTCCAGGACCGACACAGCATGCTATCTCAAAATGATCAACCCCAAGCCACCGCTTCTCGTACCTCGTACTCTGACTCCGTGTCAGTGGACTTGGGTGAGGTCTTGTCTCCATCCCCCATAGAAACGGGCTCTGGGGTGGTGGCAACGGTTGGAGAGGCTGGATCCGTAGGTTGCTGCTGCTGTTGGAATGGTAGAGGTTGCTGCTGGGGAGAAGGCTGGGGTTTGATGTTGGTCTGAGGTTGACTTTGAGGCTGTGGCGGTTGCTGCTGCATTGGCGGCGTTGGTGGAGGAAAAAGCAGTGGGACGGTGATTATGGAGTTGTCTTTTTGGGGCTCCGACTCTACCTCGCCATGGTCCTCCATTGAGTTCATCACAGACACCAGTTTCGCCTTCTTCTCTGCCTGCAACGTAGGGAACAGCGGGACAGGAAGAGGAGGAGGTAAAGCACACAGAATAGCAGTGGCTTTCCTGAGAATAGCACGGTTCAGCACTTGAGTAATGGTGACTGCTCAGTTTGTTTATAGTTCTTTAATCCCACGTGCCAACACAAATATCCACATCCTCTTGATAAAGCACAAGTGCCGGCACTTTGAATGTGATAAGTGGCAGAAACCTGTGAAAACAGTCCCCTTTTCATTGCAGTGAACAACGAGTAACAACGAGTGCTCCCCCCGTGGCTGAGATGGATGCACGCTGGAGAGTTCAGCGAGTTTGTCCAACCTGACTCTAAGCTATTAGGTCAAAAACAGAGGACACGAGCCAAGCCATGACTTAAGCAGCTCACAGCAAATCCCCAACAGCTGCACCTCTCTCGTCCTCTCGTTCTCTCTCACTCGCACGTGAATCTCTTTCACAGCTGTACTTTCTCTGCTGCTGGGGTCCGACTCCATCTCCGATTACACTCACACACACGTGAACCTGGCAGAGCAGCCCGTGTGTGTGTCTGTGTGCAGAGAAAACAGTTGGATCCGTCCCCAGAAAGCTCTCCCTATGTCTCTCTTTAGATCACTCCCTCCATTATGGTGGCTATACATTCATATAAGCCCGCAAAAGGGGGAGAGAGGCTCCGGAGCCAAGAGCTTATGAGTGTGCATGAATAGACAGTATGATGGTGTGGAGTAGAAACATGTGGCCACAAATCAAGAAGCCCCACTGTAGTTTATAAATATCTGTATGGCTTCACTGGCTGCTTCGATGAGTTGGGCCATATGTGCCAGGTTGTTTCTCTTTGACAGTGGTTGATGGTGGAAAAAGAATTTAAATGTATGCAAGCCGTTTTCTGCATTTGGGCATGTATTTATCTCTGCATGATTGGGCGGTACGACGGTATATACCAGCGGTTCTCAACCGAGCCTAAGTAAGCCGCAAGATGTCTTAAAATAGTACATTTTTTCATTTGTATACCCTGTTTCATAATCCATGCTGTTTCAAAGCAAAGCATGTTTCACAACTTGGCAGACATTTCTAAAGTTGAAGAACACTGTTCTGTAAACTCTAGAAATGTGGATTTTAAAGGACGAATCATAACATCCACCTAGACGCAGAGTGCATTTGAGATGCAAAATTTATATATTCTGGTCCAATGAATACAAGCTGTTTTGTCTGTATTTCATTTAAAAAATGAAATTGTTGCCCACTGTCTTCAATGTCATTAAAACAACTTGAATGATTGAGAATGTGGTATAGAGGAAATATGAAGCCGTGTCATCAGCATAGCAATGATGTCTTGTACAAGGAAAACTACAGAGGACGTAACACAGAGCCTTGGGGGACCTCATACTGCACTGGACTAGATACTTGTTAGATTTGACAGTTTCTCATTTACACAAACAAAGTGATAGCAGTCAGAGTGGTCGCAATATTGAAAATGAATTATTTCAAATATATAAATTATATCACCAGTTTTTTCCAAAGATACAAAGAATGGCTGCTGTAACACATTCTGCATCCGCAAAACTTGTACACTTCTAAACATCTTCTTTGTTGAATTTTTTAATTTTAGTTTAAAGGAACAATGTTTTAATGTTTTAAATCATGAATCACTATTAATTATTTGCCAAGTACTTTTTTTAAATAAAAATATTTGAAAACGGGCACCTTTTCATTTCAACAGATTTACAAGAGGTGCAGAGGTGCCTTCAAATACGGACCTCAGAATGACAAAAGTTGAGACCTACCTGTTACATACCATGCAATGATAAAAACGTTTAAATGCTGCTCCATTGTTTATAGCATATTAGATATATTTGTGTGGCTATCAGAGGGCAAGATTGTTTCACACTATTTTCATTCACTGTACTTTTCATTTTAAAAGTATTTATATAACTAGAGTATTCAATACTAGACACTATGGTCATGGTTATTCAATATATACCACGTTGAATTTCCATTAAAAGCAACTATACTGTTAGCGTTATATAGAAATACCTATAATACATATATATATATATATATATCTTTTCTGATATATAATATAAGATTTTATGTCAAAAACCAGTGGCCTGATTTAACATTAACGTAATCTTAGTCCAATCATTTCAAGCCAAGCATACAAATGGGATTAAATCAGAGTAACACTGAAATCTGAAACTCTTATCTAAGTAAAATATTATCTTGAGCTACCCACGACTGATTTCATCTCACATGCTTGCGGCTCTGTTCACTTTAAATGTACACAATTTACATTCCACGCAAAAAGCTGAACTTGCCCTATATGAATGGAGAATGATAAAAACACCTGCTTTTTATATAAAACTGACACATAATTTCTTACAATCTATGTCTTAAGTTATCAAAGCTATCATAGATACTCCGACACTGTAAAAACTGGCAATAAATAATGACAGAGGCGGCCAATACTGCAGGCAACTTATGTGTATCAAATTGTACAGTGACAGGGAGAGATGAATGTCAACATTGGGGGAGGGAAAGGGTTATTTATATTATATAAAAAAAACTGATTGCCCCAAAACTGGGGGAGGATAGGAAAGCACTACGGCTATAAGTGGATATTTGCTTCTGGACGTGTGTTTCCCCCCCCCCAGCTGTAAATGCCCCTCTTCAGGGGCCTCACTGTAGAGAGTCTGGCTCTTGAAATTGAGGAAGGGGGAGATGAGAAGGAAGGAAAGGGGGAGGGTTCCAGGAGTACAGTACTTTACAGTCTTTGTCGGCCACAAACACACAGCCCAGCTCAGGAATAACAACGTATACGAGCAGTATGTCATGAGAGAGCTTAAAATAACCAAGGTTGTTGTGCACAAGTCTAGAATAAAGTAATATATGACACTCCAAAGAAAAAACACAACAAACAGCAACTACTAAAACAAGCTGTACTGATGGAATTAATCAATTCTCTTATTAAAAATTAAGATTATTAACAAGCCTGAAAATAGAAAGTTTCCCATTTGATGGCCTAGTAAATTTACTGTATGGCTGTCCAAGAATAGATAGAGGACTAAATAGAAAATATTAGATTAAAAACAGATCTTGAGATGTACATAGAGAAATTGTTTCTGAAACTAATACTACTCTTAGTTTGTAACCATCTCTCAAATATCCTCAAGCCACTGGCTTTTAATTTTCTACATCAGAAATCTTACTTTTAAGCCACATTGGGACTGAAAATGGGAATGCTTTCTATAATACAGTACTTTCACTTGAGCAAAAAGCAACAGAGAATAATACAGAAGCTTACAGTACTAAGCGATAAATACAGTGCACATAAATCCAGTACTGAACGGGTAACACTATGATAAAGTGTTTTTAAGCTCTATGTTAAAGCTGTATAATAGCATAGGACGTTCTTTAGGAGCGCTACCTATATCTGAAAGGAAACACCCATGGCCTTAAGCTGCTCTCCACATTACAATGATCAACCAAGCCTCTTTTCCAAGCAAGCTCCTCTGGCAAATTCCTTTTTCCAACCTTATTGCAATTATTTATATACCAAGCCAATTCCATTGTCAACTAATGCACATGGATGCCTATGTTTAAGACCTTCGTGCATGTTTGGCCCTTTGAATGTGTTGCTGTTCATATGACATAGCCATTACTTAAATAAACAATATTCTTTTATAATTAAATACACTATAAAAAGAACTGCCTGAGGCCAGTGTGAAAGAGTTTCAGGCCAGCTAATGGAAGTTTCATTTGCCTTATCAGATGAGTGTCACGCGTTTGTTGATCATGAACATGTGTGCTTAGGTCTTACAAATTTGGCTTTCTGTGGCAAAATGAATATTGTAGCTGCAAATTGCGCCGATAAATATGTCAACAAGCTGCTGTTATCAAGCGTATTGAGCAAGAATGAACGTAGTAAACCCAACATTGCACAAATGATAGTCTTGGGTTGACAATTATAAACAAGTCTGTATTGTCACACCGCATGAAGTGTAAAAAAAAAAGTTATATGATATTATAATACATATATATATATATATATGAAACTATAAATATATATATAGTTATAGTTATGTGTCCAAGCTTGTGGAACACAGCTGATGTAGAATCAATCTGAGGACCACTTTGAACTGTATGAGGAAATTTTTCACTTACAAATGATTCACTTCAAATGCCGGCGGCACAGCAGTGCACACTGAAACTCCGACAGGCAGGGAATGAATGGCCATCGCCACTGTGTGACAATCGCATTTATTTTGATGTGACTTTGTGAGTGACTGAACAAAGGCTGTTCACTTTTTAGCCTCTCTAGTCCAGAGAATAGAGGACGCATTTAGTTTGAGATTGTGCTGGGTCCATTAAGCAATCCAGTAATTAGTATTGCGGCAGAGGTCAGGCATGCTAAATGAGTCTCGGTGTTAGTGCCTTAATGTCGAATCTTTTTAACGGCTTCTCGAAATGATTTGAGTCTAAAATCTGTTACTTCCTTAAAATTGGGAAGTAATTGTCAAAAGCTGAAGTGTAAAAGTCTGCCTGCTTCGGTCTGTGCAGCCTTGACTCCGAGTACGAGCGAGAGCTGGCAGCGCACTAATCGCACGCGGTTCCCGGGTTCACTCGGTTCATTCATATTTGCATATCCTTAAAAAGACACGCACCGCATTTCCGTTTCAACACAAGCGACAACTGCTGCCAGTTTTACGTGTTTACGGTGCCGAGCCGAATCTGACAGACGGAAAAAAGCATATGATCTTTGTTTTCGAGCTCAAAAAGCAAAACTTTCCTGAAATAACTCTTAAAGCATTAGTTTGAGCTCAAACATGCTCCGTCTCTCTGCAAGCCGACTGTATAAATAACCCCAGAAAACACACCGTCAGACCACAGCACTATTAAAAACCAATTACAACGTGAACAAAGCCAAAGATATGCCCTGTTCGCAACATCCTGCACAGGCAGTAAAACAGGAAATACATTCAGCTCTCTGCAATCCCCCTGAGATAACATACAGGCTAGAAAAAGAACCTTTTTAGGCAAACCATTTTGTCTTGTACTTGCAATGTTTTTAGCCCGGTCCGGCACTCTGGTTTTAAAGAGATGGGTTTCCTGTAAGCTACCCGGGGCAGATGGTCCGTAACAAGTCTCCTGGAAATACCTGAAGTCAGCATATTCCTCCTCCAGCAAGTCTACTCAGACATGCACACTGTCCCCTGCGCTATCAACAACAAACAAGTCAGCCGACCTACCCATACACGCCTGCACTCTGCACTTTAAATCCAACGTGTGAGTAGCTTTTTTTCTTGCCCCACTCTTGGCTCAGTGAAGACCGCTTCAAAAAAAAAGAAAAAAAAGGAAGAAAAAAAAAAAAAAAACAGAAAGCATGAACATTTCTTTGTCTGGGAATTCAGGGTCAGGTGGTTCCCAACAGGAATTCTGGTTGGCTAGAGAGGACTTGCAGAATGTTGGCGGCTGTCCAGGAGGCTGTCTTGCAAGCAGTGCTGGAAATTCGCTGTAAACCTCATCTTCACCCTTATATCCATAGTACGGAGTTCATTTCCACTGCGGAGAGAGTAGTGAGGGGAGAGGGGGAGGAGTGAAGGGAACGGGATGGGGGTGGGAAAGAGGAATCTACTGTAGCGTTGGGTACTTATTAAAAAAAAAAGAGAGAGAGAGAGAGAGAGAGAGAGAGAGAGAGAGAGACATGATCCCCCCTCGCTCAAAGAAAGTGAAAGCAGGCTGGGGTTTATCACCCCCCCCATACTCCCCCTTAGGGCCAACCCTTCTACGCTAACAAAGCTCTGCTGACTGTATGCGGCTCAGGCCCTCGTAGCCAGAGGAAGGAAACAAGTCAAGGCCCCTTTCAGTAGAGTTTCCTGCTGCATTGTTGTGTCCGGTGAGGAGCGCTTCGAGAAAACATGACTGCATAGGAGAGCAAACAGAGCAATGACATGTTACGATCTGCGCTCGTCCACAATGTGCCTATTCAGAGAAACAGAAAATTCCCAGGCTCCTGACGGAGGATTCCAGCTCTCTGCGCGAAGAATGCGAAACGCCCATTTCCCTGGAATTTTACGACGTCCACTCTCAAGACAACTGTGTGTCTGGCTAATTTGGCCGTATTTCTGGGATCCCTGACACTTTTATGGCTTATCCTCAAACACAGTGTGGCGAGGGGCAGAGAAAAGAAGATGGGGGCGGGGGGAGCTTGATGTCGATTGGTTGGCCTCCTTTGGTTACTGAGGAAAAAGAGCGTTATGTAACAGAGCAGTTCTCACCATACAACACAGTAGCATTAGGAAAACTGTCAACCACCTGCACCGACAATGGTACTTGAGGTTCGCCATAGAGGTGGGTAACAACTGAGGGCTAAATGACTGATCTGAATCAGTGCCTGACAACCTTTTTTGTACCCCCACACCACTAGGATAACGATAATAATGATAACCAGAATCATTTTTTTAACACTCGCTCAGATTCTGTGAGAACAGGGAAGCCCACACAACAACAATAATGACATACTATGGTCCCTATCATACACCCGCACAATGCGACGGCAGGCACGATTCAAGTGTTTTTTGCAAGTTTTAGCGCGACGCAGTTATCATTTTCACATCCAAATGCACTCGCGCCCGTCTGTTCGCCCATGGGTGTGCTGGTCTGAGAACGAGGAGTGTTCAGGTGCGTTGTTGGCGTGTTGCTATTTTGAGGCGACTGAAAACGACTGCGCCATTGACCAACAAAAACCTGCAATGCCGCAGTATTTTTTTTTTTTTAAGGGTGCGTTAGTAATATGCGCTTATAGATGGGTGCACGTACACTCTGTAATTTCTTTTAAAGGAACTTTGCAGTCGGAGCCTTCTGCTTGATTGACAAATGGAAATGTTTGGAAAACCTAGGGGAGCAAAAATCACACACTACACTTACAAGTCAAAACACATCACAGCAATTTCAGCCCTACACGTGGTTATAACGTCTATACAGATTCTCTGACCCGTGCGTATGACGACTTTTATAAGAGTGAGAAAAGTAA
The DNA here is from genome assembly GCA_037194245.1 of Opsariichthys bidens. Taxonomy (NCBI): domain Eukaryota; kingdom Metazoa; phylum Chordata; class Actinopteri; order Cypriniformes; family Xenocyprididae; genus Opsariichthys; species Opsariichthys bidens. Next base: position 5,136,709 of record CM074286.1, on the reverse strand, counting down.
TGAAGTAAACAGAAGGATTTTAAACTGTTTTCATTTTGATATACACATTTACATTAATATTCCAATTTTATTAATGGCGATAAGCCCTAAAATTACATCAAATCATTACGCAGAAGATAAACAAAAATGATATGGATTTAGACGGTGGATAAATAGCCTAAACATCCTAAAATATATGTTCACCTTATCAGCAAAACTGCATAAATTCGATTTGATTCGAATTTGTTTAAAACAATTAAGATACTATTCGGACAGTGGAAATTACTGAATAAACTCTATTCTAAAAACTTTATGTGAGAACTATTTTAAAGCTACAATTTTGTATTTATGGATATTTTGATATATTTATTCTAAAACAACAAGGATATTGGATGTTTTTTATCATTGTAATATGTGGCACAAATGGCATTTATAGTCCATATCTAATATTTCCCAATGATCGTATTAACAAAGGTGTCACATGGATGGGAATATGTATGGAAATGATATGCAAATGAGGTTATGCATAGTAAAACTAGGCATTGTAAGCTTCATATATGGTGGTTTCGGGGTGCAGATGCGCGTACGGACAATCTTCTGCTGACTGGGATTTATAAAGAGATTTTTGCGCAGGTTCTAGCGTACACATTTTTTTATAAATCTGAAAACTTTTGTGCGTTTTTTAGAATGAAATCTACGGATTTTTTTTATAAACGAGGTCCCAGGTGTCCCCAGAATGTGTCTGTGAAGTTTCAGCTCAAAATACCTCAAAGATCATTTATTATATGGTGTTGCAAATGCCCATTTCAGAGTGAAATTAATAACACACTGTTTTTGTGCACGTATTTTTAAATGCAAATGAACTGCTGCTCCCCACTCCACTTTCCAGAAGAGGGCGGAGCCTGTACAACTCTGTTCGGTTTTGATGATCATTTCTATCGCGGTCACGCTCACGCTTCATCATCATGAAAGGATGCATTATCTGCATGCATTTTAATGCCATATCAGTTTAAACTTATAACATATGGTTTTCCAAGCACACACACACACACACACACACACACACACACACACAGAAAGCTGTCTGTCAGACGGCCTGTGAGTATCAAACTAAGTTCTCTTTTTCACATCTTATAGCGCTTAAACTGTCAAATACACTCAAGGTTATGCCAAAAACACACAAAGTTCACATAAACACAGTCGGTTATGTCCGTGAACGTGAACAGCAAGTAAAGAAATCACATGTGTGTATTAGATCTGTGTATTAAAGTGACAGTAGCGTAATATACAGTAGCTACTGCTATATATGCTGTTAATATGAACCAAAAAAAAAAAAAGAAAACCAGAAAATCTCTCACTGCTCTTGATTGAATAACTTTAGTAGCTTTAAGAAGACCAAATTTCTAACTTGAATGCTGCTAGTCTATGCTAATAGGGCAGAATCTGTTAGCAGTCATGGCCGGGCCTAAGCAATATGATGCCACATTGCTAAAACCTGCAAAAGTCTTGAGATACTGCTTATGATTTATGGGGATTTTAAAAAAAAAAAGGAGGAGAGGATTTTTTTCATTATGGAGTGGTTGTGTACACACAACTGCCAACACACATTTATGTTCAAACACCGAGGAAAAGTGAATTTTGTATAATAGGTCCCCTTTAAAAAACTCTTATATCAGCCAAAATTCAAACTGAAACCAAACAAAAAAACACTTATCTGTAATCAGACTACTTCATTACTGATAGGCAGCGTCTGATTGGCCACTGCATTCATAATGGACCGATCTGCGATCGCTTACAATGAGGAAATCAGTGGATTTTCATTGTGAGAAGCAGCCAGATGTCTCATGAAATAAATGGTACCTTCATGCAATATCAACTGACTCATCAAATACACTTGGATTTCGCAGAGTTTATTCGGCACGCTGTCGTCCTGGCAAACGTTCCGGCTATAATAGAAATGCTGACAGGCTCCCTATCGCTCTTCCTCTGGGACAGTGGCGAGCAATGGTACTCACCTCCAACTTCCACTTGGCCAGCAACTCCTCCCTGGTCCTCTTGCTAATGTAATAAGGGTCACCGGCCTGGAAGGTTACTCTGGGCATGGGTCTTTGACGGAGGCTGATTTCCCAGCCCACTCCCCCACGGAGCCTCCCGCGAGCTCCCTGTTTAAAGGGACAAAAGCAAAAAACAAAAAAAAACAAAAAGGAAAAGAAAAAATTAACGACTTTGTCTCTCTCTGTTTTAGTGTGCTTATCTATCTGTGCGATCCTAAATGAAGGAAGGAAGTAGGCGGTTAGTCTGCGGATGATTTGAGCGTTTTGCGAATGGGCTGGTGGGGGACTTGGGTACTCATCGCTGTAGAGAGGGTTCGAGCGGTCCGACAGAGTTAACCTCCCGTCTGGGCACGGCCAGTGGAGAACAGGGACCCTCGTTTCAAGCAGAGGACCAAGTGTATTTGATATTTCACCATTAGGGTACCATTTCTTTCATAATTAAATGGCTGAAAAACAGGCTCCACGGTAATATCCAACTTCCAACTTTCTTCAGAGATCTTGAGCGAACGGAAAAGGTTGAATGTTCACAGACAGAAACACGTAAACGTACACACATATATCACAGACAGGCAACACAACAGGAAGACAGTTTTACCTCATTCTTTGCAGAGTCCCCACCCTCGTCCTCCTTGTGCTCCACGTCTAGAGGGAAACAGCCATAAGAACAAGCGATTACCTGAAATGTTTCTGACAGTCCGGATTTGTCGCAATGGAAATCTGTCTTCGTCAATCAGCGGTATGAGGCCTCAATGATATTTTTGCATAAACAGAAAGTTTCACAAGGCTTTTATGTAGAAGAGCAAGCATGAGAATAGCTTTGAGCCAAAATAAACGATTCTCATTTGTGTGCAAAGTTAAAACCTTGTAAAAGGGTATGAATAAAGATCTGAGAAGTAAAGAGCAGCTGGAGGAAGGACCATTTTAGCTAGAGGGCCTTGTGTTACTAGTCCTAGGAGAACTTTAGAAACTGAGTATTAATGTCAGTCAATCACTTTTTAAAAGACTTATTGGGTTACTAAACGTGTACTGTGAAAAAATGCCATGTGTAATTACATATAGTATGATGGTTTCTTTGTGTGAGGAAGCATAATGTAAGCATAATATCTGATTGACTTATTAAAGAGGAAATGCATTTGAGATTTCAAATCTGTCAAAAGTGTGAATGTAACAATCAATATGTAAATACAAAAACTTTTAAATGTTGTGTACATATTTTAACCTTCTAAGCTCACGGTCTGAAGCGCATGGTGCAGGTGCACTTATGGCGTGTCTGAATCCACTTTTGCAAGTTTAATGATGGAAAAAAATGGTCTGGTGCGCCAGGCGCATGGTCCACAAGGGTTGTATCCAGTCTCTAAATGAGTCATGGGTGTCTTTTGGGCGTAACGTGCAATAAACCAATCAGAGTGTCACCTCCCATTCCCTTTAAAAGCCATGTGCGCTTGCATCATGGCAGATTATCCATGGCGGAATATAGACACCCTCAACCTGACGAGTCAATTTAATTAACACGATTGCCACGACTGGTCAAATAATTAGCCAATTTCATTCGTCATTACTGTAAATAGGTCATTCTGATGCATGCAATGACTATCCATTATGACACGTAAGCATTTTTATCTTTACGTACTCAATAATAATCTTTTACATTTTAATCCTTTTATTTTTCATATTTGGCATATTTTTGTGCGACTGGAACCGTCTATATGTGCATTTTACTAACGCGCCCTTTAAATGACCAAAAAATACTGCGGCATTGACTTTAGAGCAGGTTTTGTTGGTCAACGGCGCTGTCGTTTTCAGTCGCCTCAAAATAGCAACACGCCAACAACGCACCTGAACACTCCTCGTTCTCTGACCAGAACACCCATGGGTGAACAGATGGGCACGAGCGCATTTGCTATTTAAACAACGTGGCGCTGGATGTGAAAATCATAACTGCGTCAGGCTGAAACTGGCAAAAAACACTTACTTTGCACCTGGCATCACTTATCACCAGGTGTATGATTGGGCCCTATGTGTGTATTTATGAATTGTGCTTTGCATGTCAAATTTTTGAATGAGACTCTAAGTTGCTAAATAGTTTATTTGAATAATTGTGAAGCTACTCTCAACACAACAGCTTTATATTTCTGTAGCTATAATCTTAAAACTCCACCTCACCCTATAAGATGTTTCAAAATATTCCACTTAAAATGTAAAAGAAACTTTCAGGGTCAGGTCAGAGTAAATTTTGTATAAAACAAGTTCTCGTATCGGCCACACTGTATCGAAATGATCAAAGGAAAATATCATATCGCTCGCCCGCCGCTTTTCATATCTCTTTCAAACAACAAATCAAAAGTTTACATAACTTCTTTTTTGTAATGGTCAGCGCCTTCATAGTCTCCAAACACCAAAAATTTATAATCACACTCTGCGGTACACAAACTACATTTTTGCTGGCTATCAAGTTCAATCAAAACACTTGCAGGACATGACATCAACATTGAAACTAGCCACAACCACTTTGACTCATTATCATAACAGTTTTGACGTCTCTGATTTTGCTGTGGGAGAGCCCCCATCCAACCAACACCATAGAGACAGCATATAAAGTACTTTATATAAACTATATTTATATTTTTAAACTTTGTACAGTATATAGAAGTTTTCATTTTTTATAGTCTGAAATATTGCATCACATACCAACTATACAGCCATGCACAGTTTTCACCTGGTATGAAGATGCATTTTGGTCGATCGGATGATATTTAGTCTAGAGAGACACATTCCTGTTTACACCTGGTGTTTTAATCCAGCTTTCGCTTCAGATCTGACAGTCGCAAGACCGGCCGAACGCTGTGTGTTAGAATTCAGGAATGGTGAGAGAACATCTTCAGACCAAACTTGGGTCTTCAGGAAGACAAAATTTAAATCCCGTCTGGCTATTGTGCTTCCCATAATGTTTTCGCATTAGGTCAGTGGGTGGATGGGAAGCGGTCTTTTGCACCTGTTTGAATGCATGAGCATCTACACTGCAAAAGCAATGCATTTTCAACTACCTTTGGAAGTGGTCAAAACTGGACAAACCCAAAATGTTTTAGACCCAGTTTACACCTGTATTGAGCACGTGTGATCCGATCGAGCAAAACACTTCTTAATATCAGGTCTAAACCCATAACTACACGACTTTTGACAATGTGTTGCGTAATCCTATAGTTCAAACAGTAGAAAAACAACACCAAGGACATGAGTTTGATTCTGAGGGAATGCATGAATTGGTGAAATGTAAACCTGCGATGAAAGTGGCTTTGAATCCCAAACCGAATCAATTCAGGAAAAAGTGTCTCGATAACCATCCCCAATACCACTTGCATGAATAAAAGTTACTAACATTTTACGTGCACTTCAGCAAAAAAATAAAATCTTGTGTTGTGTCTCACTGTGTCTTTGGTGGCAGAGGCAGATATTGTGTTTTCCAAATGGCATTTCAAGATAAAAATAGCCCAGTTCATTTGATTGTACTAAATAAATAAAACATGAAAAATCTGCAGATTCAATCTAGGCCTAATAATGATTAATGTAATAACTAACTAGCCTGTTTTAACAGTAAAGCATTACCTTTTGCAGTCAATAAAATAATTAGTAACAGTCTACTATCTTGGAATAACTTCCCCAACGCTCTCATACTTTCTTCTAATGCTGTTCATCTTCTGCACATTCCACAGCGCCACGATCAATCCTCCCAAAATTCTCCTTTTTTGCCCAGGCATTGATTTATACTCCTGACGTCTCCACATACAAAAGGATGTAGTTCATGCCTAAACAGCTTTGTCTTGGCTGGGTTCAGCAGGTTAGGTCGAGGTTAGCCCGAGGCTACGATTACCAGTGACCTGAAACACTAGCAGGGCGATCATGATGATTCATGATTTAGGAGTACTGAAACTCCCTTCTAACTAGGGTTTGAGAAAGACAATATTACTGAGAGCTCACCAAAGCACACCCACAGTTACAATACAGCATCAAAAAAATTGTCCCCTCCAAAGCCTTTGGAAAAGTCATTCCCATTCAAGTCAAAAACCAGCTAATAAAACCGATTCACTCATTTACTGTAGTGTTGCATAGATAATCTGGCAGAAAAGTATATTTCAGCAAGCGTTTGCTTTTTTTAGGTTGAAGCTCGAAGCTCAACATTTGCATGATATTCAGGTCAAAAGTAACGTTCAGCATTAAAAACTTTCCCACATCAAAGTGCGAGCGAGCTGTAGAGTTCTGAGAGGAGAGAAAAAGGAGAGCTGTGAACTCTGCAAGTTACATAAGAAATGTGAGAAACTAAGGAGAATGTTTGTTTGCTAAATGTCAATTCCTAATAAACTGTCATTGCAATGCAGGAAAAATGTTTTCAAAGGGTTGTGTCTAAACATACTGTTTCAAAAATTACAACATTCTCTTTAGTGCATCTATTAAGAGTATTGTGCAAAAAACGCCCCGTTGTGAAACTGACAAGCATTTCTAGAGTTCAATCTGTAGAACAACTCCAAGGTCATGGCTTTGAGGGGATGCATGAATTGGTGAAAGTGGCTTTAAATCTACATCTGTACTAACTTTTATGTGCATTTCAGCAAATAAAGTCAAATGCAACTACAATAAAATAATTTCTCGGAAATGTTGCGCCATGAACATTGAGATTTAGCTAAGTTGTGTTTTACACTGTTTATTTTTAAAGGGTCAGTTCACCCAAAAAATGGGAACACATTTATCATTTATCTTCGGAACACAAATGAAGATCATCGTATAAAGCGATCGAGTCTCTTCAGAAAATTTGGACTAAACCGCTCAATTCATATGGAAAGTTTTACAATCACTTTACACAATTTTTGCGTCAATTTTTACATCTCTATGGAGAGACAGAAAGCTTTCAAAAAAAAAAAAAAGATCTTCATTTGTGTTCCGGGGATGAACGAAAGTTTTACAGGTTTGGAACGACATGAGGCTGAGTAATTAATGAGAGAATTTTCATTTTTCATGTCTTTCCAAACCGCTATGAGTGTATTTATTCTGCTGAACACAAAAGAAGATATTTTGAAGAATATCAGTAACCAAAGTGCTCAGCAGAAGAAAGAAACTCGTGTAGGTTTGGACCAGCTTGAGGGTTAGTAAATGATGACAGAATTTTCATTTACGGGTGATCTATCCCTTTAATTCAGATCAACATGTGCATGTTGTCGATGTGAGCATTAAAAAGAAAAATAAAATAACTCATCTACTTGACTTATTAAATTATATTTTTCACCAAGGGATGATGGAACCTTAAATGATGAGTGCATAAAAATACCTCATTTTGATAATCATCAGATGAACAGGGCAGCTTCGTATAAATAGATATATGGGATTTAGACCGGGATTACAGGCAATCTGTGACGGCACATTCATGATGTCTCTATACTGACACGAAGCCAACAGAAGTAGAGAGAACCCATTTTAATAGCCCTCTAGCCTAAGGAGGATCTGTTTGAAGTCTATCAAAGCTCCATCGCCCAGCCACATCACAACACTTGAGCGTCGAGAGGCCGTGGGCAAAACCTGAGAGCTTGTCTTCTTCACAAGAGCCATCAAAAGCCTGCCAGTGAAGTACCACACACACCCAACCAAAACAAAAGGCCTCGACCCCCGAGTCCTCTTCACATTTACAGCATGTGCAAATCCTCTCTCGCTGCATCTTTCTTTCTCTTCCTCTTTTCTCCGTCACTCGACGGGAATAAGCCACCCGTCGGTGTGGTGAGGAAGGGGTTCATTCCGCGGAGACTGCCAAGGTCAATGGGTTTGTGAGCGTGGTTGGCACGCTGTGCCCATCGAACCTCCAGCATGCCAGTGTGTGCACATGCCAGCCTGCGTGTTCAAAGCGCTCAGTTCCACTTCGCTGGACTAAAGTCCGTCCTAGGTCGAAGGTGTAAAAACGACACAGGTACTGGCCGATTTGCCTATTCAGTCAAAGCGAGATTGGTCTTTTCGACTCTATGGAGTTCATGAATCAATAAAATCTTTGTTGGGACTGAATTAATGATCGACTTAGCTGGAATTATCTTTCAGCGATTAGAATTGATTAGCATCAGTGTTGGATTAAAGGGAAAGTTCACCCAAAAATGAAAACACTTAAGTCCAGGGGTCTCCGACCTTTTTTTATAGCATGGACAGGTTTTGTTTTGAAAATATTTTCGCGGACCAGCAGGAGGTGGGGGAGTGTAACGGGGTTCAGAACAAACATTCAATAAACATAAAATGGTCCAATTAAGTCTCCGTATCAACTGCATACAATAGTGACGTGTGGATGACGTTAGAGCCGATCCGTGCATCTCTTGCACACAACAACTCACCAAAACATGTGGAACCAAAGTTTTCTGAAATTGCACCGTATGTAAATTTGGATCGTGGCTCTTAAAAGGGGAAATGCACAATAAATGATAGCTATATAGCCTAGACAGAACGTGTTGCGACCCTTGGGGACCTCTGCTTTAGGCCATCCAAGATGTACAGAAGTTGATTTTTTTCTTTAGTATAGCAGAAAAGAGAATTTTTAGCTGAAAATCAGTGATTTCTCAGTGATTCATATGATGGACGTCAATGGGTGCCGTCACTTTGAGATTCAAAAAAACAACAGAATTAATACTCCTGGCGATACACTGATGTCTTAAGAACCATACATCATACGTTCCTGTCACAAACATCATTATGCGACAGGAAGTTGCGCTGCAGACTGTTGTGAATGCGCTCAGGATCGTCTGCCAAGGCTGTGGAATAGAGGTAAATGTGATGTAAATAATGTTCAGTTTCTTGCACAGACTGATCGTTCGGCTTCTTAAGAACTCATGTATCGTTTGAATAGGGTTGGAGCAAAACACTGCAGGACAGTGGCCCTCCAGGACTGAGTTTGCCCATCCTTGGTTTAGAGTAGTAAACTGTAAATCCAACTAGTAACCCAAAGGTTGTGGGTTCAAGTCTCAATATTGGCAGGGCAAGGCACCTAACCTAACTGTTTCAAAAATGACAAAATCCTCTTTAGTGTGTCTATTAAGAGTACTGTGCAAAAACATCCCGTTGTGAAACTGACAAGCATTTCTAGAGTTCAATCTGTAGAACGACTCCAAGGTCATGGGTTTGAATCTGAGGGGATGCATGAATCGGTGAAAGTGGTTTAAAATCTACATCTATACTAACTTTTATGTGCGTTTCAGCAAATAGAGTTTGCCCATCCCTGGTTTAGAGTAGTAAACCGTAAATCCAACTAGTAACCCAAAGGTTGTGGGTTCAAGTCTCAATATTGGCAGGGCAAGGCACCTAACCACCACAACAACAATGGCTGCCCACTTCTTCTGGTGTGTGCGTCCACAGTTTGCAGTGTGTGTGTGTTCACTACTCACTACTCCTAATGTGTGTGCACTAACTGGATGGTTTAAATGCAGAGGACAAATTCCAAGTATGGGTTACCATCACTTTCACTTTAATCTGAAGATCGAAAAAATTATCCAAACAGTGAAGTCAAACAATTCTGGCAAAAATGCTCTCTTTATCCCATATGGTAACAGCCTTTACCAAAGTTTTCTCTCTTGCTAAAATATTGGTATTTTGGTTGAAGATTGACCACACGATAGTCCACAGATCCTCGTGGGAACAGAGGCATAACATTCGTCCAATACTCTTGAACTGCCACATGAACAGCTGGAAAAGAGTCTGAAATGGCAATTGGGACACCTACGGGACTGGCCACGAGTCCATATCAAATGTATCATCAACATGTGTGGCCGAAAAACCCTTAACATGGTGATTCAGTCAGCGTAAAAGAACCTTTATAGGATTGGTAGCAATGCTAACAAACAACACACGCTTTGATTATTTGATATTTTACTAGATTTCTGAAGAATTATAAATGGAATGTCAAGACTTTATAGCATTTTACATAGGCCTAAAAGTTGGCGTCTATGATCATAAAGTGGGTTAAGGGAGACTGATGTAGGATCAGTGTGTAAGTGGCCTGGGCATTGTGCCATTCACCTGGCACGGCCCCCACTGAGAGAATGGCCACAACACAGACCTGCTGTCTCTCCGTGCACTGCACCCAATCAAGGCAGGCTGCCAGAATGGAGACGGCTCCGTCTACCCAGCCTTCACTTACTGCTCTCATCAAGGTCAATTCCTGACCCCAAAGTATGGAAAAAGAGAGGTCTGATAATTGGTTTCGCCAATGGAGCACACTGAAAAAAACTAGGGCTGCCTCCTAATAGTCGACCAATAGAAGTCCAATAGAAGAGCCTTAGTCGACCAAAATTTTATTAGTCGGTTAGTCATGGAAAAAAAAACCTTGCTCATGCAGTCCATTAACAGCGGGTCCTTGTGGTAATTAGTATGTCAGGCAGGAAATCCAAACGTTCAAACGATCATCCATCATCCTCAAATATGGCTTATCATTTGAAACATTTGTAAGGAGTAGGCCGCTCGCTCTAGCGTTAACATAGATAAATGTGCGCTATTATTAGGCACATATCCAAGTGTTTGTGTGGAGCGCGGAAGCTAAAGTATAGCGCGCTTACTCCTAGACATGGAGGCGCTGGCGCGATCACTTTTTCAGATAACGGTGGAAACAACTTAAAATACTCTGTCATTTTTGGTCATGCAGATAAGAGTAATACATCATTCATCATCATCATTTTGTAAACTCACAACAACAAGAAAACGTCGAGCCTTTGTAAGATGAAGAATACAAACAGTCTCAGTCTCTGTGAATTGGATCGCGTCATAAAAATGAACCGAAACTCACAGAAATAAGAAATATATGTATAGAAAGTTTGAAATGTCTACTTTTAAACAAACCAATTCAAATTGAAAAGAAATAATGTGCATTTCTCTGTACAGGCACGTTCATTATACTGTGGAGATGGCGAGGTGGCGTCGTCAACTTCATCTTTGCATCTTTGCTTTATGCGTGCAATTTAACGTGGGCTATATTATGAATATATATTAACGTAATCACATGACATTTGAAATGAATGCTTATACAATGTTCAGGATAACATATGTTCGGGAAAGAGCTGCACTGTAACGTGTCATGTGTCAATGTGTCATGCAAAGAAAAGGGATTAATTCAAATTAGAGTCACATAGCCAGATCTATACTTCATAATCAAACTACCATAACAGTGTAGTTTAATCACTTCATGATGCCGGTGAATCACAAGCTTGTGCAAACATATCCACATCACTATAATCATACGCTTTTTCTCACTGCTGTCATTCTTGTGTTTATTTTGTTATTGAAGAACTTAAGACTGAAAAAGAAGGTTGCAGTGAGTATATCGAGACCTTGAATCATACGTTATTTGTGGATGAGTGATAAGTTGCAATTCACTTAACAGCCACCGGTGTCGCTCAAAACAAGGGTTTCTGAATCCTACAAATTGTTGTGTATTTGTTAATTTATTATATAAACATTTTTTCAAAGTTACCAGGATGAGTGACGTGTGTTCTTTACTGCTTATGTTTCAATGTTTAAAACATCATTTCAATAAAAAAAGCGAATATAGTGAAATTTAAATTGGTGTGATAACTGTCTGGTTGCTCATAATGACGGAGAGCAAAGATTAACATTAGAAACAGTTTGTGGTGATGAATGGTATATACATATATATATATATATATATATATATATATATTAATAACATGGAAAATATGTGGCAGGGATAGTCGGTGCCCTCATTGGAAACACAAAATCCAATATGAAAAACTGCTGGAGAGAGACTCTTGCCAAAACGCTTCTGTACACAGTGTGGGAGGCTGGTGTCTTTTGTTTGCAAATTTAATTTTAGGGAGCGTAATTACCCTGATTTACATATTAATGCCCTCATTTAACAATAATTATTTGTCCTTCAAGTCAATGGTCGCTGCAAAGCCTCCAAAACCATTTTACAATCCCACATTTTTGTGACTTAATATTGCATTTTGTTTTTTATCATTATGATGGCAAGTTCTTGGCCTTCGGCCCACGAGTTGCTCAGTAAGCAGACAGCTGTGAAACATGATGCTAAGGAAGGTTGAGCATAACTCACATTTAGTCGGCCGCTCCAATTTCCGTCTCCCTCGTTTCTTGCGAGGCAGAGTTGGCAGTGTCTCCTCTTCGTACTTCTCCGAGTCCTGGCTGGTGACAAATCCGTTCTCTAGGGATGGGCTCAGGCTTGAATCAGACGAGGATTCAGCCCGACAGCCCGACTGGCGTGGGAGCCCGTTTTCCGCCGCATTCTTGTCTAGTGTGAGGTGGCGACCTTCACACGATTTCTTCTCGTGCCTCTCAATATCTCCATTCTGAGACTGTAAAGACGACTGGAGCTCCACCCCTTTGTGCTGCTTAGCCACGCCCACCAGCTGATTCACTGGCCTATAACACTCCACCTGCAACAGAAAATTACATAATCGGATTGGACTGTCATGCATCGCTAACCTGTTATTAATCAGAAGCTCCGATAAACAATTGCAGCTCCCTATGGCACAATGGATTCAATATTTTAATTATATTCGCCCTCTGGCACACAACAAACCAAACGTACCAAAAACAATCATCTTTTCATGATTATAGCTTCATTACTGTATCAATGTCCACATAAAATAACAAAAAGTCCAATAACCAGAACCCCATATATATATATATATATATATGTGTGTGTGTGTGTGTGTGTGTGTGTGTGTGTGTACCATAAGGGGAAAATGAATAAATAAATACGGGCTGTACAGTGATTAACATTTTATTTTTAATCTAATTAAATGCCCAATGTGGCGATTAATTAATCGAATTAATTGTAAATTAATTGCAATTTGGCTGAGAAATTACTCTCAAAAGATCATTTAAAGTCATTATTTCGTTAAATGAAAAAAGCATCGAAATAAACATTACAAAAATTTCATTTGATTCATCATAGAATTTATTACACATAAACTTTTGAAAATGATATTCTAAATAGGAAACTAAAACTACCAGTAGGTGTCTAAATGAGTAAGTCGTTGAGTTAATTTGATTCATTTAAATGGCTGACTCATTTAGGAATGACTGGGCCATTGAATCATTCATTCACCAGATGGATTCGCTCAAAATGCGGATTCATTCAGAAATGAAAGACCGCTGTGTGTGTGACGCACAAAAGTTCTGCTCTGGCTTTATAATATAATGATAAAATAGGTAATATTTTTGTTGGCAAACTTGAGCAGACAATATTGTGTCTAAAATATAACACAATATTAACTTCTAATTTATTGAACTGTTGTATGAAATCAGTATCACATTTACACTCGTGTGATATAGCCAAACTATATCATGACATAAATATGAGATAAAATCTCATACAGGGGCATTTTAGCCCTGATATCTTGAATTTTAAGAGCATTTTAACTGCATTCCATCGTCTACATCACGCAGTGTAAAATGAGCTACGTAGGCACGTGGCGGGGCGGATGCGTTAAAACCGTTCCTTATAATTAATTCGTTAAATTAATGCATTAAATCATCGGCCATAAAATAAATATATACTGTGTTATTTAATATTTTAATTACAGTAATATTTTCTCATGTGTATCTTTAACTGCACAAAATCAAAAAGTCAGATGTTCTTCAGCATCCACTCTGGCATATCAAGCAAATAATAAATAATTTGGCCCATTCAAATCTTGAGTCTTTTTAACTGATTCATTAAAAGCATAATTTGTTCATGAATCCGACTACATTGTCTGCTCTGTATGTTTGTTTCCTGTGAAGACGATGCATTTGGAAAGTGTGTTATTGTCGTGTTGCAGCGGGATGTGCACATGAACAGGGCTGCGTAGGTTACTTTTAAAGTGTATTTCACAACAGATTACAAAATACATGCTTTAAAAAGTCATTTGTAACGTATTTCGTTATATTACTCAAGTTTAGTAACTTAATCTAAATACTTTAGAATACTTTGGAATACTAATAAGTGTGGAACAAACACAAAAAAGGTCATTGCAAGTTTTTATCTCACAATTCTTACTTTTTCCCTCGGAATTGCGTGATATAAAGTTGCAATTGCGAGTTACAAAGTCAGAATTATGAGATATAAACTCACAATATTGAGAAAAGTCAAAAAATTTGAGATATAAACTCCCAAAATTGAGAAAAGTCAGAATTAGGAGATATAAACTCACATACTAAATTCACAATTGCAAGAAAAAAAGTCAGTATTGCAAGTTCATATCTCCCAGTTCTAACTTTATAACTTACAATTGTGAGTTTAAATCTCACAATTAGGTGAAAAAGAAGTCAGAACTGTGAAATGCAAACTCACAATTGTGAGGAAAAAACAAATTGTGAGAAAAAGTTGCAGTGATCTTTTTTACAGTTATAAAACAACCATCACAAAACATGAAAACAGTCGAAAACATGAAACTTAACTCGGCTTTTTCAGACGGTGAGAGTCAGAGAATCACCAATCGCTGTTTAAATGACATTAAAACTCTGGTAATCTAAAACACTTTTCAGAAGTAACTGTAATCTGATTACCACCCATTTCAAATGTAACTGTAATGAAATACAGTTACTCAAATTTTGTATTTTAAATACGGAACTAAGTTACTTGTATTTTGTTACTCCCCAACCCACATAAGACACATAAGAGATGTTGGCTCATGGGCACCCAGGTCTGAGTCTGACCCGGGTCAAGTCTCGGTCCCATTCCCATCTCACTTACTTCATTGTCAATCCTGTGCTATCCTGTAAATAAAAGGCAAAAAGGCCAAAAATAAAATAAAATTCTTCATAATGGTTATGAATCATAGAATTCAAATTAGAGAGTAAGACCCAATTCGCAGTAAAAAGTCAAATCTTTCATTTGCAGTCTAGGCTCCATTTCCGATGTCCTTGCCTTGACATCTAAACTACCTATCTGGACCATCTAATCTAATCTGAAACAAAGACGACGCGGAAGCTCTCTTCCTACACATTAAGTGTAATGTGAGTGCAATGTTTATGCATCTGTCTACAAAGAAATAGCACAATAACAAACTACTTCTACCAGTACTGCAGCATGGAGGGCAGAGATTTGAAGCTTCATAAACTACCTTAAAAGTGGATGGAATGGTAGAAGGAATGCCAAATTCCAGGTCGTCAGAAGTCTTTGCTTTGTGTGTCTTCATCAGATTATCAATTTCGTTATATTTTCAGTTTTCCTTTTAAACTGAATTGAAGTTTCAGTGACTTTTGTCACAGACACATTTCTCATATACGCTCCCGTTCAAAAGTTTGGGGTCAGCAAGGTTTTTTAATGTTTTCGAAAGAAGTCTCGTTATTTATTAGAAAAAAAAAATCCAGCAATATTGTGAAATGTTTTAATATATTTCAAAATGTAATTTCTTTGTGATTTGTGTCCAGTCTTCAGTGTCACATGATGCTTCAGAAATCGTTCTAGTATGCTAATTTAATATTATTATCATCATCAATGCTGAAAACTGCTAAATGTTTTTGAGGATAGAATTTCTTCAAAGAATAGAAAGCATTTATTTGAAATAGAAATCTATTGCGGCATTTTAGATGTCTTTACCGTCTCTTTAGGTCAATTTAATGCGTCCTTGCTGAATGAAAGTGATCATTTCTTTAAAACAAAATCCCAAGCTTTAGAACAGTAGTGTACTGATGGATGAAAATGCTGTCAAGTCATCTCAAATACACAGAGGCGCTGTGCTGTGTGTCTATATATTCTGTAAAGCAAGCCATTAATCTATAACCTCGACATACATCACTCATCGGATCCAACCACCTGGTTAGCATGTGCGCGGGAAGCCAGACTGACACGAGAGGCTGGCGATACAGAGACAAACAGACTGGGAGCCCGTCGAGAGCTAAACTGCCAATCTGACAGTGGCATTTCTCTTTACAGGAGCAGCTGCCGCTTCGCCTCACTGCCTCGGATGTCAAAGCCATTCTCATGAAAGACAGAACGAACAGTGATCTGACACAACACAACCATTATTCCACTCTAGTGAAAGGAAAGACACAATCTCCCGAAACAGCTGCTGGATCTTTGGATCTTGTGTTCGTCCTCAATCAGGAGTGATTGTGTCATGTGACTGATGACAGAAGATTTAAAAACAGTCAAGTTGTTCAACATCCCACCTTTGATGTTCTAACTTGTCGTAGCAAGACTTTGGAAAGCTTCAGTTACAGCAGGGTGGATTCGGAGTTTCTTACTGTATATTCTTTCCGTTCGCTTCATTTTTCATTCGACATTACAGAGGGGAGGAGGTATGGGAGGAATGTTATCTGTTCGTCTGAGGGGAGTCGGTTGGCTATATGAGAAAAAGACCCCCGAAGTCTCTTTAAAAAGAAAATAAGGGTTTCTGTACATACTATGTGTTAATGAAAAAGAAATTATGACTCACTGTTCCTATTGCTAACAGTTACAGAGAATTAAATACAACAGACACGAATGATGCCTCAAATCTTGAGGCTTGTTGAGAAGAGGAATATTTTTGATGAGTGATTTATGGGCTAATTTATGAATTTTTTGCCTGAAAGAAATGGGGGGAAAATTCCATAGACCCAAATCATTCTAGAGATCAAAATATCACTGAGAGGCTCTTGGGATCGAAAGCAGGGCTCCAGACGAAACAAAAAAAGTCAGTGAGAAACAAATCCGTGTGATGTGTGAAGATAAATTGATTCGTCGAAAAGATCTGTCTCAGAAGAATCATTTTCCATGGTATTTCAGGAACCAGATGTAAATTCTTCTCATGAAATGTGATCTATTGCAAATTGTACCAATTGTTTGATGATTGCACTCTAGAGATCATTGCTGAATGTGAAAAATACATAATAAAATAATGTGCTGATTTAAAAAAAATGCAATAACAATTGTTTCACTTACTTACGATTCAACAATATATATTTTGTAATACATTTAAATGTTTTTTAAAATACTACTTTTAACTAGGCACAGCAAAAATATGTTGAGTATATGTCACAGTTTGGTTTCGGGTTCATTTCATTCAAATCAGTCATAAATTAAAAATGGCTGTTTTGTGAATCTTTTTTTACAGACTCATTAAAACTGATTCATAAGGGTCATTTTTTTGTAAAGTGGGCGTTGCTACTTTGTTCTTTCTAGAGATGTCTAACAAACCGCATTTGGACACACAAAGTCAACAGTGCAAGATTGGAATGACATGAAGGTGAGAAAATGATGACAGGACTTTCATTTTTGGGTGAACTGTCCCTTTAAGAAGACCAAAGCAACACCATAGAAACCACTAGCAACGTCCTGGTGTAACCTCTCAGGTCCTTGAACCAGGGTCACCGGTGTGGGAGTCGGGCTGGTTAAAAAGTCTCTTGCGTCAGTCACTAGTGCACCTCTTGATGCTAGAGGAGTGAGGTTTACTCACACAGCTCTCAGCCTCTGCTACACTCACCCCCCTAAATATCACTTTCATCCAGGTTACGTCACCAATGTAACCCCTCAGGTCCTACTCACCCCACTCTGTGCAGGCCTCGAACCCGGGTCGCCGGGTCAGGGGATCTGATGAGGGAGGTTTACCTCCACAGCTCCCACTAGCCGGTCTCCGTTACACTCACCCCCCCTAAACCTCACTCCCATTCGGGTCACGGCACCAATGTAACCCCTCAGGTCCTACTCGTCCCGCTCTGTGCAGGCCTCGAACCCGGGTCGCCGGGTCAGAGGATCTGATGAGGGAGGTATACCTCCACAGCTCCCACTAGCTGGCCTCCGTTACACTCACCCCCCTAAACGTCACTCGCATGCGGGTCACGGCACCAATGTAACCCCTCAGGTCCTACTCGTCCCGCTCTGTGCAGGCCTCGAACTTGGGTCGCCGGGTCAGGGGATCTGATGAGGGAAGTTTACCTCCACAGTTCCCACTAGCTGGCCTCTGTTACACTCACCCCCCTAATCCTCATTCCCATTCGGGTCACGGCACCAATGTAACCCCTCAGGTCCTACTTGCCCACTCTGTGCAGGCCTCGAACCCGGGTCGCCGGATCAGGGAATCAGTTGAGAAAGGTTTACCAGCAAAGCTCTCACTAGCTGGCATCTGTTACACTCACCCTCTAAACCCAAACTCCCATCTGGGTCACGGCACCAATGTAACCCATCAGGTACTACTCGCCCCGGTCTGTGCAGGCCTCAAACCCAGGTGGCCGGGTCAGGGGATGAGGCGAGTGAGATTTACCTGCACAGCTCTCACTAGCTGGCATCTGTTACACTCACCCCCTAAAACTGAACTCCCATCTGGGTCACGGAACCAACGTAAGCCCTTCAGGTCCTACTCGCCGCACTCTGTGCAGGCCTCAAACCAGGGAAGCCGGGTCAGGTTACTGGGATTTACCTGCACAGCTCTCACTAGCTGGCCTCCATTACACTGGCAACCACCCACCTCACCAAGCATTGCAGTGGAATGTTTTGCATGGGAAAATATAAAAATCTAGCCCTGAAGTCCAACTGAATACAGAAATGCCCGGAAAACAGTGAAACAATGGCGCTGGCTGCAGTTCAGTGATCAAAACAATGTGGTATGCTTTGATATTAGCACCTTCCTTATGTGACCTAGAAACAAATCCACCCTCATGTGTATCTGCCGCGCAGAAGTTTGGAAATAGGGATGAGGTGGCATGGAGCGAGTCAGACTTCCATGTCTAAAAATAGCACTGTGGAAAACAATGCTATTATCGTTCAAGATGAAAAAAAAAAGTTTTCCAAGTTCCGGTCATCACTCTTAATAGGTCACTTAGAGCCTTGTCTTTCTCAGGAGCCTTCACAGTTCCAAGAAATTTCAGCAAGGCAGTCAAACAAAGTGCTAACAAAGTTCCACACATCAGCAGGGAGCACCTCTATGAGAGATGAGTCAAACATTATTCTATCTGTCTTCACATGGCTTACATTTCACAGAGTAAGACATCGCTCTCCTTGCAGGACCGCAATTACCTGTTGAAGGAACGGGATAGGAGGATAATACAATCAGAAAGTCCTCAGGGGAAAAAGCAGGAGAGGATGTGGGACAACCGAACATCCACATGCCCTGACATGCCCTCACTGGATTAATTATGCAGGAGCACAGATTATTTTCAAAAACAGGAATACTGGCTCCGGAGAAGCCGGGGAAGGGGGGGGGTTACCTAGGGACTGGACATAAAAAAAGAACTGACTTACTCCCAGCATTCAATTCCCAAATTCCACAATGTCCGGGACAAAGTTTTTATGACTCCCTAAGACCCAATGAGTAGGCTAAGTTGTAGAGGACCTTAGTGAGGTACCAGGAACCTGGGACAACATTTCCAAATCGGCTCCTTCCCTAACGATAGCCCTGAGTGGTTTTTCAGGAAGGTGCAAAACAAGTAAGAGCACAAACATTTAGGTCCACAATAACTTTTTCATGACTCTTCTTTTTTTTTTTTGCGACATGTACAGCATTTCATGTCAGACTGTGTGATAAATTGTGCATCTAGCAACAATTCAGCGTGAACAAAGCCAGTCGCACATTGTACGAAAAGCAGCAGGAGCGTCATTCTGTACTCGCATTCTCAAGTTCAAGGAGACAGATGAAGCAGAATATGAGAAATGTTTCAGAGATTCACAACATCAAGCACGTCCCACTCTTTATTTTCTCATTCGTGCTCACTCTTATGTATAGCTTAAGTAGTACTGCGCTACGTGGATATATTTAAATACAGCGAAATACTTTTGCCAATTTTGGCAAAATCATGGCTAAATTGCATTGCTATGTGGTTGTAATGTCCAAGTGATATTTTGATCCCTAGATTTGGCTCGGGTCACTTCTTCAATTTAAGTCTATAAGGTTCTTCATCTGTTTGGTTGTCTCTGCAAATCGCAAGTTCGATCAATTTCAAACAATTTGTCTGGTGCTCCCGTGTCAATACCAGCAACCACACGTTTGCCTGTTTACCTTTTCCCAACCATTGCCAAGACTAGCGCCTGGTGGATGAACGAAAATAAACCGAATCCCAGGGGAAGTTGAGTGTTTTGTGGTTTGGTCGAGTGTTGAGAGCTCAGTCTCTAGGATACTCACGGGGAGGTGCTTGCGCTTGCGGCCAGGCCGTCCAACCTTGCGGACAGGAGTGCAGAGCGAAGGCTTCTCGTCAATAATCATGGTGTCCATTCTAGAGCTCTCATTCTAAATAGATAGAAATGCACATCATTAACCATTACTGCTCAACCAGGCCCTTTACTGGCTCAAAATCAAACCCTCTAGCATTAAGTTAGGTGGGACTTGGCACCATCCAGGTTATGGATGATTATAATGTGGATTTGAGACACTTCATTGACTTCATATTGTTCAGACTGATTAAGTTGCCGATATTTGTCCATATCTTTAAATTGTTTGCAACCGATCAATGGGTAATTAACAAAATTTTAGCCTAAAAAACTACAGGCTATTTAAATTCCACTGGTTTACACTACAATATACTGGTACCATTTCTGTTCATATAGACTTTTTTATTCATTTATTTTTTATCAGTAACAGTAATTATTGGACATTTTCGCTGCCGTTCAAAGTCTCAATGCTGCTATGCATTTGAAGGATTTTTTGATGAGTAGAAATTTCATAAGAACAGCATTTATTTTAAATATCCTTGTTAAATAAAAGTATATTTAATTACTATAAAGTTTGTTAAATTCACTTACTGACCCAAAACGTTTGAATGGTAGTATATTTGTTCTCTCATTTCTCATTTATTTTTTTAGATGAATGCCATTACCTTCGTAATTACGTCTAACAATCGCTTAAATTTAACCTTTAAAAACACCAATAATCCGATTAATCTAACATATCTCAAAACGGAAATCCATTTTATCCTGCAAATTATAATGTTGTAATGCATAAATTCCCTTTAAAACAACTGATTTTAGCAATATATTTAGTGATTTATTTTTAATGTATTTAGACTGTTTAATATGGATACTTACCGGTTATCAGCCATAACATGAAAATAATTATCCGCTTATCAGAATCCTTCTTTTTTACGGTTTATATTCTTAACCTTTACACACCAAAATATGCCAGTACACACAAAGACTTGAATGAATGAGATTGTTAAATGTCATACTACATCTTTTCATTTCACAACAAGGTTATTTAGATAATGAGAAAAGCCAGCTTTTAAATGGCATCTTCTTTTAGGCGAGATAAAGTGAGGGCTGACACAGCCGTGGAGAGACTGCGAACTCTCTGGGCTCTCTCTTGACATAGTTACAAAGACATTCAGTGGTTCATTCTCTCCCCTCATTCACTTTCTCTTTGTTTAACACAACCGTGTCTTCCCACCTCAACAATAGCCACTCTTCATCCAGCCAAGCACCCTAGGGTGGACGGGAGAGAAAAGATGATCCTAATGTAGCTGCAGCTTCAGGGCTGGACTGAATGAAACCACCGGCTCTAAATCAGAATGCTAATGAGGATGCTGTCCCTGTCTGCCATGACTACTGAGAAGTCCAGCGTGGCCGAAAGATGGCGGGACTCACCACTGGAATTTCTTATTGGTGCACAATGAAGCTGATATCAAGCTAAATAAGCAGAGTGCGAATAGCATCTCGAGTTTCAAGATTAGACAAAACAATTCAATTCAAATATAAAATAACAGTTTCTTCATGAAAATAGTTAATATACATACATATATATATATATATATATATATATATATATATATATTAGGTGGGATTAATCACAATTAATTACAGAAAAATGTGCAATGAATAATTTTTTTTAATTTATTGACAGCTCTAAAATATATATGAGTGCTGTCAAATTGATTAATCCCAATGAATCGCATCTAATGTAAGTTTGTAAATGTATATGTGTGTATATATATTAAAACTTTAGTAAAACTTTATAATTTATATTTACTTGTCGCGATTATTTTACTTAATCGCGATTAATTACAGAAAAACGTATTGAATTATTTCATTTTTTAATTGATTGACAGCTCTTATATATGTGTGTGTGTATATGTGTACTAATATATATATATATATATATTTACATACATATAAATGTTTATGTTAGATGCGATTAATCGCAATTGATCGATTTGACAGGATTAACACACACACATATACTTATATATATGTGTGTGTGTGTATGTGTGTGTGTGTTTTGTCAAATTGATTAATTGCAAATAATCGCATCTAAGGCAAGTTTGTAAATGTATGTGTGTATATACTTATGTTAGATGCGATTAAATACAGAAAAATGTGCAATAAATTCGTTAACTTTTTAATGATTGACAGCACTAATATATATATATATATATATATATATATATACATATAAACGTTTATGTTAGATGCGATTAATCGCAATCGATCGATTTGACAGGATTAACACACACATCTTCCTACATATTTTACGACTAAGAAATCCCACTAACCTCACACAATTTTCTCATTACAATATAGAAATAAACAAACAAAAGGTTTAGACAAACAAAAACAAAGGGTGCGCACAGAAATCGACATTGCCTTGTGTGAACTCAGTAACACTGTCTACATCTACAGCTCTATTTCTGTCGGCAGCCGGTTATTTAAGGCAAGAACCGTTGCCAAGCAACAGGACTACGAGCGTAGCGAGGGTCCATGGGTGCAGGGGCGGGGAAGAATGAATTCCCCTGTAAGTCAGGCATATGGCAGCCTCTCCTTCACAAGCCAACACCCACGTCACTAAACACTCGTACGAAACAGAGGAGACACTATTGCTCGAAACAGTTCACTCATGGTTACTAATTATGTTCACCGAATCCTCTATGCCGACACCTGATAGCCCCGCGGTGGAAATGAATCATGTCAAATTATACTGATATACTGAATATTGTGTATGAAATTGGATTTGAGAGGAAGAGTTAAAGGGATAGTTCCCCCCAAAAATGTTATTCTGAGGAACATAAAAGAAGATATTTTGAGAAATGTCTCAGTGGTTTTTTTTTTTTTTTTAGGAAGTCAATTCTTGGCCCCAAAACTCTTTGGTTTTTACAAGTAATCCATCGCACAATTTCTCAATGGAGGTTTTAATGGAGGTAGACGCCATTTTAAATAAAGACACAGCACCTCAACTTTCAAAAATTTGCAACTTTGCCTTGTTCCTCAATTTGGACAACAGTAATTATATTTAAAGAGATCTGTTTTGGTTGGCCGCAGTAAGAAGGAAACAAATTAGAGTTGGCTGCGTGAAAACAGCTTTAAGACTAAGCTGTAACAGCTGCCAAACCGGCTTCATCCGCAGTCAAACTGAACAAACAAACAAACACGCAATCGTAAAGAAGTTCAACTAATCCATTTCTACTACTGGCCGAATGTTATACTGCGTTCACGCCACTCATGCATTTCTATGGCAACACGACAAAAAAACAAGTAAATGTCTTTCGTTTTTATTTTAGATTATTCTTGCATTAAGACATTCATAATAGTTCATAGTATATGAATAATTAAACAGAAATATTATGAAATGACTGCTTAACCTGCTGAAGCACCCACTATTTTAACTGTTTCCAAATGGCGTGGCAGCGGTCAGGTGGAACAAGTCGGAAGTAGTGCTGTCAAATCGATTAATCATATATATATATATATATATATATATATACTATAATATATAGTAATAGTAGTATAGCATCCAATTAATAATTAATTACTGTAACTTAATTAATTTTCTGTAAAATTACTGTAACTTAATTAATCACGATTAATCAAATCGATTTATCATATATATATATATATATATATAGTATAATATATAGTAATAGTAGTATAGTATCCAATTAATAATTAATTACTGTAACTTAATTAATTTTCTGTAAAATTATTGTAACTTATTAATCACGATTAATCAAATCGATTTATCATATATATATATATATATATATATATATATATATATAGTATAATATATAGTAATAGTAGTATAGTATCCAATTAATAATTAATTACTGTAACTTAATTAATTTTCTGTAAAATTATTGTAACTTATTAATCACGATTAATCAAATCGATTTATCATATATATATATATATATATATATATATATATATATATATATATATATATATATATATATTTATAGTATAATATATAGTAATAGTAGTATAGTATCCAATTAATAATTAATTACTGTAACTTAATTAATTTTCTGTAAAATTATTGTAACTTATTAATCACGATTAATCAAATCGATTTATCATATATATATATATATATATATATATATATATAGTATAATATATAGTAATAGTAGTATAGTATCCAATTAATAATTAATTACTGTAACTTAATTAATTTTCTGTAAAATTATTGTAACTTATTAATCACAATTAATCAAATCGATTTATCATATATATATATAGTATAATATATAGTAATAGTAGTATAGCATCCAATTAATAATTAATTACTGTAACTTAATCACGATTAATCAAATCGATTTATCATATATATATATATATATATATATATATATATAGTATAATATATAGTAATAGTAGTATAGTATCCAATTAATAATTAATTACTGTAACTTAATTAATTTTCTGTAAAATTATTGTAACTTATTAATCACAATTAATCAAATCGATTTATCATATATATATATAGTATAATATATAGTAATAGTAGTATAGCATCCAATTAATAATTAATTACTGTAACTTAATTAATTTTCTGTAAAATTACTGTAACTTAATCACGATTAATCAAATCGATTTATCATATATATATATATATATATATATATAGTATAATATATAGTAATAGTAGTATAGTATCCAATTAATAATTAATTACTGTAACTTAATTAATTTTCCCTTAAAAAACTAAATTTTTCAGTAATTTAATTAGTTACTTCTTATATAAATACTGGATAGACTATAGAACAATCCTACATAAAACAATAGTAGATTTAACATCAAATTCAACGTCTAATGTTAAAATTTTTTGTTGTTTTTAATGTAACATTCCCTTTGTTCAGTTCAAGAATAATTTATGCAATTATAAGTATAATGTATATTTGAAAGAATTAAAAGTACAGTTGTGTGTCTGTCCTTGTATTGTTCGGCTGGTTGTGGTTGAGAGAGTAATTAGTACAGTAATCTAATTACACAGTTTTTTTGGAGTAACTTATATAACTTATAACAGTATATTATATATTTACAAACTAGATTAATTGATTTGACAGCACTAGCTCTCAGAAAATTTACAACTTGTAATTACCGATGAGTTTTACGAGGACGTGAACGCATTTCACAAGGCAGAATCTCGTAATTACGGTTTATGCCACCTAATTATATTTTAAAAAAGGTCATGAATATTAATTAGGCGACATATGGATTCCATGCTGCATGAAGAGTTATAAAACGGCCACTTTTCAAATCATTCCAACGACCCTGGTCATACTCTAACTATTTTGGTTTCATTGTCGTTTTCTCTTCAAAGCTAAAGACCATTTGCAAAATTCTAGTTTTTGCATATGCAAAGTTATCATAAGGGTTTTAAAAAAAAAAAACTCGACACTTCAAGTGACAGATGTGGTAACTAGCCTTAGTTGAGTCAGTCCACAGCAGGGCCGGTCATAAAAATGTCCAAGGACTCATTAACCTCTTACCATTTGATTTCCGTTGGTGTCACAGTTGAAGTCGGAGCTCTTGAATACAGTGGCGGTGGTGACTGTGTTGGACGGCATCTCCAAATGAGTGACTGTTGAATACAATGCAAAAGTCGAAAAAGGTCAAAACAAAAAGAAAAAAAAAAAAGAAAAAAAGAAAAAATGATGACCCTCCTTTAGGATCCCCTGTGGAAAGGAACACCATAATCAGAAGAAACAGCACTCACATTCAGAATAAAAAGACAGACTCATTACGAGATCCCTCGTTTCACACCAAAAAGATGCACTCAAATAAGTGAGATGCGGTGCTTTTAAATGTATCTTGTCAAACGCACTTCTTATTGTCTGATAAGTGGTGACATGTATGCAAATAATAGGGAATAAGACATTATTAATAAGATGCACATTCATAATCAACCCTTAATTAGTCTAATACACCAGAAAATAACGTATCGTTGAGTAGACTCGTATTCAAAATGTATGCATTCTCCCACTGCTACGTGAAATATGAACTCTTCTCTTTAAGGTATTTCCTATTTTTCTCCTCAGAGCAGTTTTAAAGGCATATGTACATTATATTCTTCGCTGCCATGTACTGTATGTGTGCTTCAACATGCTTTCTGTGCAAGTAGGACACCAAAGTCCCATGAAATTAGATTTAGAGGTCAGTAAATTAGGCAAATCTATCATTAAAGGAATAATAGTTCACCAAAAATTCTTCACTTACTGTAATGTCGTTCCAAACTTTCCAAAAGAAGAGGTTTATCAGAATGTCCACGCTGCTCTTTACCAAAGCTTTCCGAGCTCCAAAAATAGCGAGAAGCATAATAAAAGTCATTCGAATGACTCGTGACTTTCTTTGTGAAAGTCGTCGAGTCTCAAATCTCATTAACGTACAGTTTGTTTAAATATGGTGCGTCAAGAAGCTGGTTTGATAACAATGTGGACAGATTTCATTGGATTGTAATCAGTCACGATGCCGAAATCTGAGATTTGAAAGTTTGCGTTTGTTCTTTACACAAAACTATATAGCTTCGTTAGACTTGAAATATGGAATAAAAGTGCCACTGGTCACCATTCACTTTAATGTTTGGATGAACTATTCCTTTATAAAAATTAAAAAAAAACACTGGTAACCATACAGTAGTTTCTACAGTACTGGTATTGTTGCGTAAACACTGGCCTCCATAGTAAATTAATACAAGGGCAATAGTGAAAGTCATTAATACTCAATAACAGGTCAGATGTGTCACAGGTACCCAATCACAAGGTGTTAATTGATCACGTGTCTGTCATATTCCATAAATGCATCAAAAGCTATTTTAATCAACCGCCGATGTTCGGCCCTCGTAAATGACAGTCATTTCCAACAGGCGGCTTACAAATGAGACCAAAACCTAGGTCAGCTACCTACCTAGACAGCACTTTTGGGCATCTCAAACCTGTCTTTTGCCATTTGTGGGTATCATATGCGCGCGCGGAACGGAATGATGCCTAAAAATGCAGTCTAGGTAGGAGGCTCGTTATGTTTTGAAACACAGCCATTGTTTCAAATCGAGCGGATTGACGAGGCGCTATAAATGAACGCTCATCAAGTTCAAGCGCAGATCGCGGTGCGTTAATCGCACATCTGCAGGACCAGGAAAAACCACTGGCCACATCGAGCCGCCCCCCCCCTCCTCCTCCGTATCGCCCACAAAAAAAAACGGCCAACCGCACGGCGGAGACTTATTTCGATGGCGGCTTTAGGTTTTAGACAAGCGGATCGCAGTGTTAATTACCCGCTTCGCCAAGATCCAGGCCTGACCCCTTTTTTGTTTTCGCTGACTCCCGGATCCTCCTTCTGCTTCGCTCTCCCCGTCCTCCACCACCTCCCCAGCCGGCCAGCTCTCCTCCAGATGCTCCGCTCACACTGACTGCAGAGGCCAGCGCTCCGAAAGCAGCTCCGCGCGGGTCCTAAAGACCGTTGGTTTAATTCACCCTATTCTATTTTCTAAATGCATGTTATCGATCTTATTGTGAACGATTCATCCATTTATGTTTTTAATCAACATGTCACACCTGGATCATCCAGTGAAAACAGTGGATTGATCTGTGGTGATGTATGCAAGACATCTCCAATCAATTTGTCTGCTTAAATCAAGGCATGTCTGTAACATTTGGGGGGGGGGCCATGATTTATTTTTATTTTTTTTATTTTTCTGGGTGGTGGGGGGTTATTGGGTTCATTTTTATGCAAAAGATTCAAGGGAATAATGTAAAAGAAATAAGAATGTTAAATGTTTAGCTCGCCACGTACTCTTTCACTGCTGTCGCACTGGAATTCGCACTTGTCTTAGGTGAACAGTAAGCCCCGCCTTCTTTGATTTAATTGACGCTTCGCAAAACCCGCCCCCTTGCTATGCCCGACAAGCCACGAGCTCTCACGCCACACATCATGTTCTCATGCGGTGAAAAATACATCGCGGAGCAAAGAGGATACTGACAACAGTTTCATATTTAAAATATTGTAATTTTTTAAAGCAGTTTAAACACTAAATACCGTATAGTGGCTCCTTAATGTGTCGTGACAGATCCTTCAAGCGGCTCGTGAAGCGATCATCTCTTCATACTAGTTCATTTATAGCATCAAATAAACATGAATGAACATCAGAAGGAATGTTGTTTCAAGCGCGGAAAGACGCAAATACACACAATATTTCAAGTTAACCAACGATAGGCTACTTCCTGACTGCTTTGTGGGATAAGATGGCGGATTCGGTGTTATCTTTGGTTAGATCGCCTGTCAATCAAACTGTTTGCGAAGGGACAATTGGCTGGCTCACTTATTCCAGGGGCATTTTGGCCATTTCTAATTATTGTCCCCCTCAATGGCTATGGTGGTTCCGGCCTTGGCTTAAACATAAACATTTGTTGTATAATATATATATATATATATACATATTTGTTTTTTGAGGTTGTAAGAGATTATTGGGGCACATTATGCAAGAAAACACGCCAATTTCAACTAAAAAGGGAAATCTTTTTATGGTTTTGGCCGTTCATTTATATAACGGTTTTTGGGGATCTGAAAATGCACACTTTTGAAAAACCTTTAGTTTCAAAGTGAAAGTTTTTTTTAAAATGCTAGTTATCGTCGTCTCCGTGTAAACTACAAAAATGCAAATTTGTGAAAACGATCATGTCATGCACACACGAAATAGTTCACACGTTTTTCTATGCCATTCGCTACTTTTCCTTTTGTTTTTTTTAAATACACGCTAGGCGTCTCCTGTCTTTTGCAGCGCCTCACACGAGTGCCACGTTTTTAAGACGTGTTTCAATAAAGAATTTCAACTTTTATACGCAGCGCCGCTCATCATTGTCAGTTCCAAAACAGTGGACCAATCAGAAGAACTTGGAGGCGGGACAAGTGTTATGAGCTTCTTTCATTTCATTTTCATTTTTCATCATTTAGCAGACGCTTTTATCCAAAGCGACTTACAAGGGGAGCAATTAGGGGTTAGATGCGTTGCTCAAGGGCACTTTAGTCATGGTATCGAAGGTGGAGAGATGCTGTTCATTCACAATCCCCACTTTCAATTCCTGCCGGCGTGGGAATCGAACCTGCAACCTTCAGATTACAAGCCCGACTCCCTCACCACTAGGCCACGACTACCGCTTCTGTTTACAATAGCAAGTTGGCATGGCAACCGTTTTATTTGACAGCAACATGGCTGAGAAGGCCATAGCCAGTGCGATTATTTTCCATGTCAAGAATAGAATGTATCGATTCTGCTTTTTGCCTATTTCTATTATTTCCGTTACTATATCAAGTCTCAAAAGCGCGTCTCGAAACTTTTTAAAAAACCATCCCTGAGTGCTGCTTCTTGCATTTTCAGACGCAAAACGTGCTTTTACGAGTTAAGTCTATAGACATTACAAAGTGACATTGCCACCTACTGGCCTGGCATGCATAATACAGCATTTTTAGTTATTGTGGATTGTTTTGACAAAGTTGTCGTCTGTAAGCGAAAAACGCAAAAGCAAAAGCTTGTTTTTTTTAGTACATCGTTGTCATGTAAACATAGCCTCAGTCTTTCATTAAAACCATGTTACTTGCTGTTTCTTTGTAATTATTTGTGAAATTTACTAGCAATTTCTGAATGAAAATTGATTCTTCACCAAATTTTTTTATAAAAATGAAAGAAAAACCATTATAGACTTAACATAAAAAGAGCCAGTCGCATTTTTGATTTACACATTCATTAACTGGAACGGACCTAAACCAATATATTGGCCTGGAAAAATTTGGTTTTGCATGATTTGAGCTAAAAAAAACAACAATCGGTAGCAGCTGTACTTGCATAACTGGAAATAGTTGCCCGAGGGCTTTACAAAGATGGCTGCCAAGTGCACACAC
The DNA here is from genome assembly GCA_037194245.1 of Opsariichthys bidens. Lineage (NCBI taxonomy): Eukaryota > Metazoa > Chordata > Actinopteri > Cypriniformes > Xenocyprididae > Opsariichthys > Opsariichthys bidens. The sequence goes on along the minus strand of CM074286.1, from coordinate 5,106,631 downwards.
TTCACTTAAAAGTGATTTATAAGGGCTAGAAGTCCCTGAGACTTTTTCAGGACAACCCCATTTTAAGTAAACATCGAAAAAACGAAATCTCACATAAAACTGCTTTTTGCAAACAATACAAGCTATTCTGCTTAATTACTTTTGTGCAGCGCTGAAAAAAGAAAGTCATGGACATGGAATGAGATGTAAGGATTTGGGAAAGGGACAATCCTCATGGTTATAAATGTAAAAAACTCTGTAAAAACAGCGTAAAAAAGAATAGTTGGTTTAACTTAAAAAATTAAGTTACCTGGTTGCCTTAATTTTGAGTTCATTGAAATGAAAAAAATTGAGTTAACACAATGAAGGCGATTGCTTTCATTCAACAGAATCTAAATATTATGTTAACCGAACCACATTAATTATCCAAGTTGATCTGACAAGAGAAAAAATGTTATAATAAATCATGAAAATATTTTTTTTTGAACTCATTCCTATTGGAGCCGATTGACTGTATAACACACACACACACACACACACACAGGTTTTTTCATATATTTTACCCTTTAATAGTTTACAAAAAGACATAAGAGGTGACGTAAACATAAATATGGACGTAAACCATTGCAATAAATGATTGTATACAGCAGCAAAACCCTCAAATTAAACAGTGTTTGTAGTAACTGACAGTTTCGGTTTTTAAAAACAATAAAAACCACGAGTTGCTGAAGAAAGTAAAACCTGGCGGAGCAGATTTGCTTTTTGAAATATTGTTTCATTTAACTTTGATAACATAGGAGGTCCTCTGTTGGAGGTCCATCTGTAACATATAAATCCGCAATGATGCTTGAAATTGATTTCAAGCAGGGTTCCTTCCTCTTAAACTGTATTGTATTTCAACCATTTAAGGCACCCCGTTATTCGTGACCCTCTCTGTGGACTGCTTCAGTAAATTCATATTCGATAAATTGTGGTTTAACACACACAAATACACAGAACAAAGACCTAAAGGACACACTACAGGTTGGCAAACAGTTTGGCACAACTTTTAAAGGCAGAACATTTTTTTTTTTCCCAAAGATCACAGGTAAATAATGACTGCATTCCGACTAATTCACATACTAAAACTCCTATCTAAGGGCTGACTTGCACATGTGCAGAATTTTTATTTTATACAGCACTTTATACAGTACATCTAGGCACACACCTACATCAGAAGATTGCATTCATATTTGTAGCAAATGTTGGAACAAAATCGAACTTGTCAAACTTGCCATCTGAGAGTATTTCGTACGCGGCCGTTCAAGCTGTATTGTTTCTTGCAAATTTCAACAATGACAGTAAATATATTTTATATTCCTTTCATTGAAACACAGAACAAGCATTTTGATCATGTAAAAATCGATTCGAAAAGCAAATATATAAGATTTCACCCACTATAAACAGAAGCGACACTTTGTTTTCCAGTGTAAAACATTGAATGAGACCTCGCTGTTCATTGTGTAGCCATTCAGAAGACCTCCTTATGCAGAATTACAAGCATTTTAAAAAAGGATTCAACAGTGAATGAATCATTACACCTACTGACCTTCATAAAAGTCAAAGAATCTTAATATTCTACACCGAAACTCACTTCAAACGGCTGCTCAATGGATTTATCTAATTTAACATTCAAATGTTAGCAGTCATAAACAAAATGTTTTTTTTTTTTCGTTTTTTTTTAATAATGGTAATTATTATTATTTCTTATTTGAAACCAACCTAACAAAGAACAAATCACGAGTATAATAAAATCACATACGTATAATAATTAGATAAATGTAATTATTGAACCTGAATTCCTTCTGATTCAAGTACAGTCAAACTGTCTTCCTCACGACAATAAAGCTTTAGACTCTCCGCATGTCTTCTTATCGTCCAAAGTGCAACACTATGGAAATCCTACTTTGGTAAATCACAATCGCATGAAATGTCAAAATGATGGCATACCCAGTCATAATTACTAGATAAAAAGTCATAACATACAAATCATGAATTTATGACTTTCTGTATAATAAATGAGACTTTTTGTCAGTTTGTCATGACAAAAAAAGGTCATACATTTTACTTTTCATCTGATAAATATAACTGGGTAGGTCCTAATTTTGTGACTTATGTAAATTTTCACGTCATAATTGAGACGTTTATGTCAGATGTCAGTTTCAATTATCTCAAACTTGTGACTATTTGTAAATTTTTTATTTTTTATCTTATAATTATGACTTGGACAAAAGTTTGGCATAAAGCTGAACTTGTCATAATTATATGACACAAAGTCAAAATTATAATGATGATAATATAATCAATATAATCAAAATGATGATATAAAATAGGCAAAAGCTTGACAATTTTATATCATAATTTTGTTTTTGTTACATTTATGACTTTTTGAATTGCGTAATTATGCCTCCTCAATTTCTATAATTATGACTTATGAGTCATAATTTCAGCTTTGATGTCAAACGTTAGACTCATATATCATAATTTTGTTTTTGTTATAATTACGACTAATTCAGTTTAGACTTTTGTCATAATTATGACTTTTTAATCTAATAATTATGACTTTTTATCTCATAAATGTCTTAGTATCTCATAGTTTTGACTTTTTATCTCATAATTTTGACTTTTTAATCATATAATTATGACTTCACTTCAATTTTGACTCGTCATAATCATGATTTTGTATGTAATAATTTCGACCTTTTGTCATAATTAGGACAACTTCGAATTCGACTTTTTATATCTTATAATTATGACGTCATAATTTCGGCTTTCATGTCAAGCTTTTGACTGCTTTATACCATAACTTTGTTTTCGTTACAATTATGAATTTTTGAATTGCGTAATTACGCCTCATCAATTTCTATAATTATGACTTATGAGTCATAATTTCAGCTTTGATGTCAAACGTTAGACTCATATATCATAATTTTGTTTTTGTTATATTTACGACTAACTCAGTTAAGACTTTTGTCATAATTTTGACATTTTATCTCATAAATATCTTAGTATCTCATAATTTTGACATTTTATCTCATAAATATCTTAGTATCTCATAATTTCGACTTTTTATCTCATAAATCTCTTAGTATCTCATAATTTTGACTTTTTATCTCATAAATCTCTTAGTATCTCATAATTTTGACTTTTTATCTCATAAATCTCTTAGTATCTCATAATTTCGACTTTTTATCTCATAAATATCTTAGTATCTCATAATTTTGAATTTTTAATCTCATATATGTCTTAGTATCTCATAATTTTGACTTTTTATCTCATAATTAAGATTTACCAACGCCTTTTTTCCTTTTGTGGCAGAAATGGGCTTCCATACAATACCGTTCCTCCTCAGCCACTCCATAAAGTTTTTATGACCTGTGCTAATCTTTGACACTTGACCTTCGGGGGTGGGGTGGGGGGGTGGGGGTCAAAGTAAATTCCACCAATTTGTTCACAAGCATTGCTACCGTGTTCATCTCTCTCAACAGTCCCTGAGCACTTGTTTCATTTATTTCACACAAATATACACAACAACTGAACTCAATAAAGCTTTAGAAGTAACTTTTACAGAGAGACGTGTGCACTCAAAGATGGCTGGCTAAGCTGGTTTATGGATATACGGAATCTATCCGCATCCCATTAAAGTCCCTTTACGCTCTCCGGGAATGCAGAGAGACACAAACGCGACACTCGAAACTAAGAGGCGATACTGAAGTGCTAAAACAACGGCCACAACGACGGGCTAAACTTAACACAGAAGCAGATATCCCAGACAGACGGCGAGCTCTACGAGACGTCCCTGATATACGGTGGTGTGATGCAGAAGCAGCAGTTTGATGATCAGGAGCGACGGAGCAGGCATTAATGTCACATGCAGAGCGAATACGAGCCCTCTCCACCTATCCAGCAGAGCCGCTCCATGCATTAAAACACAAAAACCATCACTAGTTATACAAAAAAAGCTTCCTGTTTGGGGAACGTCTGGAAAAAAAGCTACAGCTTAGATCGATTCGAATGACGTCATGAAGATGCACAGTGCGTTCGTTTCAGAGAGTAGTAATCACAAATTCATAAAGGTTTTTTAAGAAAGCACAAACAAGCCATTCTCATGGGTAACAATGGGTTTATACAGATAGACATAGAGCTATATTTATATATTTATATATATTTATATACTTCCTAATAAATACAACTTGCTCTGTGCAAGATGTGATGAAGAGTTTGTTTCACATAGTGAAACCCAGTTGGGGAAGAGCATGCATTTGTGCGAATGCCGGGGAGGTTTGGATGTCGTTGGCTCTTTCCTGGGACTTAGAATGAAGGGGTGGATTGCCTTTTCCCAGAATGCTTCAGCGATGACACTGGACAAAATACAAATCTGAGGTTAGGGGGTCATGATGGCGCCACACTGCATTGCACATTAAACTTTGGCTTTCAGGGCAGGACTAGTCAATGTTCTCAATAATACTTACATGAAATATTCTATATTCTTTTACTCTGACTCAGCTAGAAGAAAGAAAAGAGGCCTTCATCAAACCGGGAAACTACTGACAACTAATGACTGCATTCTGTAGGCTAGAAATTCTGGTCGATTAATCCCTTCAAATACTTAGGGATGCACTGATATTACAATTCTGATTTTTTTTTGCACTTTATTGCCGATAATTAAAGGTTTAAACTATTTTTCTTACGATTTTTGCAGTAATTTTAACCGCTGCAAGTGATTTTGGGCAAGATTTGAAACAAAAGTTCTCTTAAATTCACCAATGCTGCATTTCTTTGATCAAAAATCCAGTAAAAACAATAATCTCTATTATTTCTGTAATGCCAAATATCATTACTCCAGTCTTCAGTGTCACATGATCATGCAGAAATCATTCTAATATGCTGATTTGCTGCTAAGGAAACTTATCAATGTTACACAGTTGAAAACGGCTGAGATGATTACATCTTTGAATGGAAAGTTTAAAAGAACAGCATTTGTAACATTATAAATGTCTTTACGGTCACTTTTGATTAATTCAATAGTGTTCTTGCTAAATAAAAGCAGTAATTTCTTTAAATAACTGAAAAATCTTACTGACCCCAGACTTTTGATGGGTATGCAAAATTGAATGTGAGGGAAAAACAGAGAAAAAAATTTAATCTCAATTCAATATCGCCCATATGTCACCCATATATCGTGCATCCCTACGAATAATACTGTAGCTTGGTAGATTATGATTATGAAAGACAAATGGACTTTTACTGTTTTAATAATTATATTATCAGTTGTTATTCTAAGACAACATAAGTAAAGAAATAAGGGTAAAATGGCAACAACAAAAAAAGGCCTTTGGGACTCACCCTTCTCTCTTCCATTTCGCATGTTCTCCTCTTCATCCTCCAGACCATCATCCACTGTGAGATTTACAAACACTACAGTTACCACTGAAGTCACGAAGCAGCTACTTAAGAGGACAGAAGCTCGTTTATACGAGTACCTGAGTGAAGTTCTTTCACTAGTGATGACATAGTGTTTGTGATCGAGTCTGCAGCCACCAAAAGATCATTTCGGAGATTTCTTGGTACACCTGGATAAAAGAAGATTGTTTTCAGATCACAGTGTCCAGAACGTAAAGGGTTAATTCTCCCAAAAATGAAAATGCTGTCATTAATTACTCGCATTCATGTCGTTACAAACCCGTAAGACTTTGGTTCATCTTCCGAACACAAATGAAGATATTTTTGATAAAATCGGAGAGATTTCTGCTATGCGACTGACACTTTTGAAGCTTCAAAAAGTTCATACAGAGATGGTAAAAATAATCCACATGAATTGAGCGGTCCAAATTTTCCGAAGAGACTCGATCGCTTTATATGATGAACAGATCGAATTTAGGCTTTTATTCACATATAAACATTGATCTGCAAACATAAACAGAAGCTCAAACAAACCTGAATGACCCACAAGAAACAAACCTCTTCTGGAAACTCAAGCGTGCTGCGTAACACGAGAAAAGCGATTGCGTCTTTTCAGAAAATTCGGACTGAACCGCTCAATTCACATGGATTTGTTTTACCAATGAACGTTTTGAAGCGTCAAAGTGTCAGTTGGAGGGACAGAACGCTCTCAGAATTCACCAAAAAGATCTTAATTTGTGCTCCGAAGATGAACGAAAGTCTTACGGGTTTGTAACGACATGAGTGTGCGTAATTAATGACAGACATTTTTGGCTGAACTAACCCTTTAAAAGGAATATTTTAACCCAAAATTAATTTAGTGATTTAAATTTCAGTCTACTCCTCACTCACAGCTATCATTTGGCATTAGAAGACTTGAAATATATTCAATAACAGTTGTATAGTCTACTTTATGATACATTTTGTCCTTGAAGATTGAAAGTCCCTGTATGCATCTACATTAATTTATTCTCCTAAAAATCTTCAAAACGTCTCCTTTCGTGTGGATGATGCTGTATGTCAATGGAAAGCTTCAGACTCCTCACCCTGAGAGAAGGCATCTAGCACGTCATCTCCGACCCCTGCCAGGCAGTCCTGCGGTGTGTGCGTGGGGGTTGAGCCGGCCGAGGTGGAGCGGATTGGCATAGGCATGGTGCAACTGGCACTGTGGCTTGGTGATGAGTGGGGCGAACTCCCCGTCTGAGACTGTAGGAGGGGAGTGAGGGAGGAGAATGCAAAAATTACACTAGACATGTAACAACCTGAACCTCCACTGGTCCCTCGCTCCCCTAGACACACTCATAAAAAGCTACTACTAAGGAAATGCCTATAGATATCTGAACTATTTCTTTAGGTTGCCTCCATGTAGTGCATTCTCCATGCGTCTTTGGCCTGGGAGCTCACTGAGCAGCATGCGAGAGCTATTAGAGGAGCAAAAGGCTGGTAGAAAAGGGCCGCACTGTCCCACAGATTGATGCTGAGCCCAAGGCCTGTGGCCCGCAGCCAGGCAGCAGATGGCTGGCCAGACTGCAGTCACATTAGACGTGAGGTGCTTAGCCTTGATGAAAGGAGAGCAGGTCTCTGATATTTGGCAGGGAGACATGCGGCTCGTGGTCCCTCCCTGGGTCACAGGAACAAAGCAGCGGCACTTGACTGGAAATGGGAGCTTCATGTCCTCGTTATGAGGAGCAGACGTGATAGAGATCACCCAGAGAGACGGTCTCATGCTTCATTCTCATTAAGCAACTTTCACTTATCAATCATTTTGTAGTAGTAAAGTATTGAGAAGAAATGACAGTCATCATTTGCTCATCCTTATGTCATTCAAAACCAATATGACTTACTTTGTTTTGTGGAACACAATGGACTGACAAGCCAAAAAGACTATGAAAGCACCGCTTTTTAATTTCTAGCCGATAGTTATTTATATTATAGCCAAAGACTGCTGATATTAAAAGTTTGCTAACTCTTCAGTACAGGCAACACATATTCACTATTAACTATGACTTTTGCCTCAATTAACTCCTAATTTACTGCTTATTAATAGTTAGTAAGGTAGTTTTTGTAGTGCTTTAATTTAGGTATGCAGTAGGATTAAGGGATGTAGAATATGGTCGTGCAGAATAAGACATTAATATGTGCTGTAAATTAGGGCTGCACGATTTATCGAGATTTGGCAAAGGCTGCGATTATTTCATGCGCAGCTTGTCAGCGCTGTACGGCTCTGTGATCAGTAGTAAATGCTTCTCCATCTGAAAGCCAGAGGGCGCTCTTGCGCAGAAACTCAATATACGCCCTGCAGCAGAAGAAGATGACACACGTGTCATATCGCTGTAGCTGAAGAAACTGAAGATTGAAACACTTTGATTAATTAAACATGATTAATAAACACACGACTGCCTTATTCTGTGTAAGAAATCACATAGAAGGTTCTCAACTGTCATTATGAAGTGAGTTTGGAGTAAAAACATGTTATTAAATGTTGTCTTTTGTTGGACAAGATGTTAATAAATGCTTCTCATGTCTGGAAAGATGTTTGACCCCGTTGCCTTTTCAAATGTTCATTATAAGCGACTCAAACTCGCAGTGCTTTCAGATGGATTAGCATTTGGAGCCGTACTTCACTGACAAGCTGCGCATAAAAAAATAAATAATCGCAGTCTTTACAATTTCATAAATCACACTAAGAAATGCGTTTAAGCGATAATACTGTAAGTACTAATGAACCACCAATATACTAGTGAAATTCATATAATACTAGTTAAAAGTGAGAACTATAAAGTGTTACCAAAATTTTATACTATTTTGTCTAAATAAATGTAAAATAAAATACACAACTAAAATCCATTAATATATGCATCACAGCATTAAAATCTATAAATATGCATGTAAATATCTATAAATCTGTATATATATAAAATATATAAATATGCATGTAAATATCTATAAATCTATATATCTATAAAATATATAAATCTATAAATATGCATGTAAATATGCATATTTACTTTGAGATTTTTATTTAAGTTTATGCTACAAAATTGCATACTCAATTCTTTGTAATGATTTTTTCAGTAAATATTTTGTAAGTGTTATAAAATAACAATGTAATATAATTGTTTTAGGGTTCATAGCATAATAATGTGCAGTATTACAAAAGTAATACAATGTAATATAATATATATAACGCTGCATGCATTATAACGTACGGTTTTAAAATGCATTTTCGTTTTGAGATTTGCTAAAGATTGCATTTAACAGTGTTCATTTTTTTAAAAGATGAACTGTAAGTGAATGGTAGATGATGTCAAAGTCAGTATTTCAGTTTTTTTTTTGTCATATTTTCATTCTTTCTGGAGCTTGACAAAAAAAATATGTATAGAAAAGAGCAGCCTGAACATTCTTCCTGATTTCTTCTTTTGTGTTCCACGGAAGAAAGAAAATTAGGGTGAGTAAATGATGACAAAACATTTTCTTTTTGTCAGTGATCCTCGCTGTTTTCAGCAACGTGCACCCTATTAATCTTCTACGAGTCAACTTAATGAAAATGTCTGTGTTTTGCCATACACAACACATATGTTAGATCAAACTTTTGCAGCTGTGACCCAGTGTGTTAACTCCAGAATTTTTGAGCTGTATTAAAGGAACACTTACTGCCTGCTTCTGCTCTTCATCCTGTCAGCCAGAAGATGAGAGATGACAGTGAGTGAAAGCAGACACGCCAGAGAAGGAGGTGGTAGAGCAAGACGTGGAGAGAAAAAAGTGAGTATAGAATGAGAAAATAAATGATGTTGTTTCCATGCATGCCATGGGAAATGAAGAACCTAATTTTTGTCCAGCAAGTTTCGTACCTTCAGCAGCCTCATGAGACCTTCCAGCTGGACCATCAGTTCTCTCCTGCTCTCCTGCAGGGCCGACATGCGCCTCTCTAACTCGTCTTTCCTGTGCCTGAACAAAATGACAAACAAAATGAATAAATGAGTCACCGTGTGAATCATAAAAATCAATGACTGCCAAATATATAACTTAAAGGGCACATATGATGGAAAGCAAGATTGAAAAGTTCCTTTTACTATGTTCAAAAAGCAAATCTCCCTCCACAACCTACTCAGACAATCTATGAAAACTAAGTGGGAAAAGTGGCTCATGGTAAAATAGTATTGACTCCAAAACCACGAGAACAGGGGATAATTGCATATACTGTTCTTAAAACAGTGGAAAATGTAGTACTAAATGACAAAACCTCTATTAAAGCGATAATCATTACTTACTCACTCTCAAGTTGTTCCAAACCTGTATAAGTCATTGTTTCTTCTGTCGAACACAAAAGAAGTTATTTCAAAGAATGTTGGTAACCGGACACCGTTTAATTACCTACATTCTTTAAAATGTCTTCTTTTGTGTTAAACAGAAGAAAGGTTTGAAACAGCTTGAGTAAGTAAGTAAGTGATGACAGAATTTTCATTTTTGGGTGAACTATTCCTTTAACATTAACAGAAGTGTATAATATGACCCTTTTATGGTCATCTCTATTTTAAATCTCCTCAGAAATGCACATAATGTGACTAAATCTCCATAAAACTAAAACAAAGAGGGCAAATTCAGCACAAAATGGAAACGTGCTCATTCACTCAATCTCATGAGACTAACATTAGTGAGAAAATGAATTTGGCTCCTTCATGCCCTCTGGTGCCCATAAAAGGTACTCCATTTGAATGACTTTAGAAAGGACTACAGGGAGCAAAATCCCATCTAGTCATTTTCAGTTAGTTATGTTTCTGAAATGCTACTACACTGCTCAACCAAAAAAATTTGCTGTTTGGATCTAAATAGGCACATGTTTAAGAGTCTACGACTGGATCATTATTACAGTGTTTCTAGCATGTTTTATGTATGGAAACACCTCCTTTATCATAATGGATGGAGTGTGTAGCTTTTCAATTCTTAAACAACCTTGTAAGTAAGACACATCACGGCCACATTCCAGGATGACAATGTCAAGATTCGTGAGGCTCAAATTGTGAAAGAATGGTGAACACATGAATTTTCACACATGAATCGACCCTTCGCAAAGATCCGCCCCCTTTAGTTACTGTTACTATGTCCGACAAGCCATGCGCTCACACAATTTTTCAAGTTCACCAACATTAATCTGACAAAATCAACGTTTGTCGGACAAAATGCCGGACTCGAGGTTATGATCGGTCAGATCGCCTGTCAATCAAACTGCCTACGAAGTGTCAAGTGGCACCTCTGAGTTCAGACCTTAAGTTCATTGAAAGTCTTTGGGATGTGCTGGAGAAGACTTTACAGAGTGCTCGACTCTTGTATTGTCAATACAATATGTAGACCAAAAATGACAACATGGAATATGGCCATGATGTGTCTTCCTAAATTTTTGTTTAGGAATTGAAAAGCTACGCACTACATCAATTAGGTTTAGAAGAAGTGTTTCCAAACATGCTAGAACCATAAAATCACTGTAATAATGATCCCGTCATACGCCAGATTTACTAACATCTCGCACCAGCGCAAACCCTCTTTTGGCGTTAAAAAAGTACTGTCAAGTCACTATGTAAAGGTTTTGACCGTGTCTGTTCTTCTTTAATTTGCACATCAGCAGTAGATCACGCTCAAAACTTGCCACTCTCTTTGACGCATTTGTGGAATTGACCCTTTGCGAACAGTTTGATTGACAGGCGATCCGACCAATCATAACCCCGAATCTGCCATTTGATCCGACAAAGCAGTCAGGAAAATTTTGTGAAAAATGGTGTACTCACTTGAAACAACATTCCTTCTGATGTTCATTCATGTTTATTTGATGCTATAAATGAACGAAGTATGAAGAGATGATCGGTTCACGAGCTTGAATCTGTCACGACACATTAAAGACACACTAGACGCTATTTATTGACTAAACTTCTTCAAAAAATTACGATATATTAAATATGAAACTGTTTCATACGTTGTCAGTGTCCTCTTTGCTCCGGGATGTATTTTTCACTGCGTGAGAACATGATGTGTGGCATGAGAGCGTACGGCTTGTCGGACAAAGAAACCGTAACTAAAGGGGGCGGGTCTTTCTGAAGGGTCAATTGCACACTCGCGCTAATTTTCCCCGTTTAGTAAATCTGGCCCATAGACTCTTAAGCCTATTTAAATCCAAAAACAGCGATTGTTTTTTTGTTTGTTTTTGGCCGGGCAGTATATATCTATTGTGTTATTTTTTTGTAGATCTCTATACCGTAGCAGTCGTAGCTCTGCCAGTAGAGTGGGGTTCTGCTGGGCTTTCTCAGGCGTGGGTTGAGAAGCCTGTTCATGCTCTAGACGTAGACGCTGGATTTCTTGCAGGATCTCCCTACATACACATCGCACAAAAAACTGAATTCACCGGCACCTTCTGAAGGCGTTCAATTCATGATCATCATTCTTTTACGGGAGAGTAAATATGAAAACATAATGAATTTAATAATGACAAGTACAGTGTAAATGCTCTGACTTATATTGGGAATTTAGAGATCTGTAAAGAACGACAGAAAAGCAGGCAACAGTGAACTGTTCAAAAACCCACCTGTTTTTATTCTCTAATTCTGCGATGAGCTGCCTCTGCTGCTTATTAGCATCAAAATTGAAACTCAGATCAGTTGGAGGGCATTGCTAAAAGACAAAATAATTACAGAAGAGCATTACTTACTATGCCGTTAAATGAAGCCATCAAGTTATGGATTCATAAAAGCCAGATGTACACTAAAACGAATAGGCCTATTATAAAACATGCTGTTGATCTTCAATTAATTCCACACAATAAAACAATTGTGTCCTCTGAAAACTTCATGAACAAGACCCTACTTTTTCACCCCATGTAATTATTGAATAAGTGAATCTCACAGTGGAGTTGCTGGCCTCCGCTGCCAGACGAGCAGCATATCGAGCGATAAGACGATGTTCTTCATCCAGTCTGCTGGGACTCTCAAGGGTGCTACTATACAGACAGATGGAGAGAATAAGAAGAAATACATACAGCAGGAAGAAGAGAGGAAAAAAAGAGTGATGGAGCATGAGACCGATGAGGGAAGATGTGAATTCCAGAAATCAACAGAAGTAATGTAATATCTGAGATGACCATAAAGAAAAGGTTTTGGAGAAGCTAAGCTGAAACCCGTGGTAATATAATACAATATGATAATAATGTAGATTATGACATGTAGATGATGAGTAGCTTGTAACTTTGGCAGCCATGATTTTAGGGTAGCAAAGCAATTACAATATAATATAAAACATTTTTGTGGTAAATGTTTTATTATATAATGTATGTGTATATGTGTGTATGTATATACTTATATATATATGATGTGTATATATACATATAGTCAGGGCTGGGTAGTTACTTTTAAATTGCATTTCACTACAGATTACAAAATACATGCTTTAAAAGGTCATTTGTAACGTATTTTGTTACATTACTCAAGTTTAGTAACTTCATCTTAATACTTTAGAATACTTTGGAATACTTATAAGTAAAAGGCAATTGCAAGTTTTTAATCTCACAATTCTGACTTTTTCTCTCTGAATTGCGTGATATAAAGTTGCAATTATGAGTTATAAAGTCAGAATTATGAGATATAAACACACATATTAAATTCACAATTGCAAGAAAAAAAGTCAGTATTGCAAGTTTAAATCTCCCAATTCTGACTTTATAACTTGCAATTGTGAGTTTAAATCTCGCAATTCTGAGAAAAAAAAGTCAGAATTGTGAAATGAAACCACGATTGTGAGGGGAAAAAACAAATTGTGAGGAAAAAGTTGCAGTGACGAGTGAATTATAAAATGACTCACAAAACATGAAAACAGTCGTGGATCATCAGGTCTTGACAGGACAGTTAAGTTGACAGTTGGGCATTTTTTTTTTATAAATTCAGTCATTTTGTCTTGTTCAGGACAGAACTAATCTAAAACACTTTTCAGATGTAACTGTAATCTGATTACCACCCATTTAAAATGTAACTGTAATGAAATACAGTTACTCAAATTTTGTATTTTAAATACGTAACTAAGTTACTTGTATTTCATAACTCCCCAACCCTGCATATATATATATATACACATACACACACACACACACATACATACACATACACATATATAAATATACATGCATACACATGTATACAATCTACAGGTCATGATACACATACTTTATATAATTCATATAAAAGAATATTACATTTTATTAATATTACATAATTATATAATATTATTTTAATATAATTTATCTTTTTTTTTAAATAATTTGAGTGTTACAGCAATTTTATATACATTTGCTATACACAAAGTCAAGAAATAATATCATATATATAATATATATATAAATATAATAGATACTAAATACTTGAACATTATTTTTAGTCAATTTTTCAGCACATTTTGTAAGTTTGTCTGAAGGTATGTAGAGCACAGACGTGCAGCGGATGCATAGGCTCTTGTAGTGTGTCTGGGTCTTATGTTATAGGGTTTGGCATATGGCTGGAGCAGATGATGGAGCATATGTTTTCCCTCCTCATTAAGTGCTCTACAATTAGGAGTGAATCACGTGTGTATGTGTGTAAATATGCGTATGCTCTGGCAGTTAGATTCCCCCCCCCCACACACACACACACACATTTTTTAAAAATATTCACACACCACATTCATCAATCAAACGTAACACAAATATTATACAAGTGTGATGATACAACAAGATAATAAATGACGTGCATGGAGCTTTCCTGCTGTGTCAGTCCCTGTGGCCCCACCGCTGTGACCTGCCTGAACTCTCACGGTCTCAGGGGAGTGATTCATTAAGAGGGTTGTTTCGATGCCAGATGTCTCGCAGACTAACATGGTGTTTATAATAATCAGTGTCATGCTGAGAATGATCCACTGGAATCCACTTATTGATATGGCACCCTGACAGCGACTGTTAGGCCCTTATATTGACATGTAAAGGTGCACTGGGTAATTTGTCCTCATTAAAAAGCTTTACGCAAAGAAATGAAGATCACATTTGACAAATATGTTTAAAATGATGTCATTAGGGATAAAAACCAGTGTACATCATTTGATTAGGGAAAAAAAACCTTACTGAGCGGAAAATGTTGTTGGTGAATAACTGTGACTTAGGAGAAACAAAGAAGTCTTCCTCAAATCCTGTACATGAAAATATGCCCCTGCACACTTAATGATAATAATAATTAATTATAAAAAGTTTATTAATGTTATTCATTATTAAAAATATACTAAGAATATTCAGTAATTAAAGATGTTGATTAAAACAACCACAATAATGATACAAATAACAATAATTATTATTATAACGTTACATGTAACATAACAATATGCAATTATTAATTTTTAAAATGACTAAAATTTAAATAATAATGATAAATGATTATTAGTAGTAGTAGTAGTAGTATTGTTATCAATGATATTTTTTGAAGAACTGCTTATTAGATGAAATGAACTAATTAAATAATTGATGATCTTTAAAACGGAACTCTATTCACTGAACTAACTTTCATTGTTTTCCTGTTATCACTGTAAAGCTGCTTTGAAACAATCTGTATTGTATAAAGTGCTATATAAATAAAGGTGACTTATTTTTTATTTGAATTAATATTATTATTATTATTATTATTATTTGCTTTCTGGTGCTAAACAAAGCATATAACTTCAGCTAAACTCATTAAAGAAGAATGTTACAAATGTTCAATAGTTCAAATAAATGCTGTTCTTTGTAACTTTATATTCATCGATGAATGCTAAAAAGAAATGAATCATGGTTTCCACAAAATAAGCAGCACAACTATTTTTTATATTGAAAATAATAAAAAATATTTCTTGAACACCAAAAAAAAGTGAATGTAAACAAAACTAGCAAACTAAACACTATAATAAAGAACACAACCTAAATTTTACAGACAGAACATAACAATATTCATTCAGGTCATTGCGACTTTTTATTTCACATTTCTGACTTCTTTTCTCAGAATTGTGAGTTATGCAATTACGAGAATTAATTGACTTCATTGAAATAATGACCTTTTTCAAAGAACTGCGAGTTTATATCACAATTCTAACTTTATAACACGTAATTGTGATTTTAAATCTCACAATTCTGAATCGTTTTATCATTGCGAGTTATAATGTCAAAATTGCGATATAATAAAAAGTTGTAATTACCTTTTTAATTTTTAAAAAAATTGCGTGTGAAGAGAACAATGACAACAAGTGGGAAAAAAATAATAATAATTCCGAACAAGTAGTCGCTGATTTATTCAATTAAAGATTGGTGGCACTTAGCTTCCATGCTTTTTCTATACAGTCTGTCCCAAAAAGGGGAAAAGACTGTCAAAAACAATTCAAATCACCCCAACTTTACTGCCATAACATATTTCTGTAGTGACAGTGTGAACATCAGGCATTCACATTAAATATTAACCAACAATCTTCTTCTTATAGTTATTAGCAAGTCAAAAGAAGTAGTATACATGGAAAAGTCTAGAAGATTCTAGAAGGGTCAAAGAGAGGGTAGACGGCTATGAAAACCGAACCACCATAACATTTTACATTCTAAATCACCTGAAGGAAAAAATGAAAAATAAAAAAGTGCACCTTGATCACTTCAAACGCAAAAGTCGATAAAGGACATGGAGAGCATATCAGCACTCTCTGTACAGCTAGACTGAGAGGTGGAGTTCATGATTTCATATCCAGTGGCAGGTGGTCAATACTCACTTAACTTCAAATTAAAAACTCATTCGGAGCAAATGGAAAATGATATTTCTGTTCTGGCAGAAAGACTGGCCATGACCCAGCGGACGATAAATTCTACGCAAGGCCACTTGTCCTTGAAAGCCCGGTAAATGAACGTGTGCACCGTCAGCAGAGAGACTCGCGCTTATCGTCCTGCCTACAGCTTTGATGTCCCTACAAGGCCACGCAATTACACCCAAACTGAGCTAGAGAGAGAAGGAAAAACTTCTTATGGAAGTTCAAGGCCCAAAAAGTTTCACACTAGGGTTGTGACAGTGAAGAAGTTTTACAACTGGTTAATCGACGTGTGATACCCGTATCACTGGGATGGGGGAAGGGGGTGTTCCTTCTTTTACACCTCGCTTTCAAATCACTAACTCGAATGCTCAAAGCCCCACGGGTGTTTATAACGGTGAAGAGCAGAGCAAGCATTTTCAATTAATTCCTTTGGAAGTTGAGACACGCACCATTATGAAAGCCCATGCGATCATGCACATTTTACTCGAATTAGCACCAATTTGGGGGCAGCAAATGCTTGAATGGAGGACTCATTATCATTCTTAATGAGAAAAAAAACAATCCTTTGCAGGGTCACTATTAGCAGTGGGTTTAAATCCAAAATACTGCACAAATCCAAAAATCATCCGCCATCGTCTTGTCAGTCAGCTCCTCACTCTCATAATGAATGAACTCATATTCCTGTTGTCTGTGCTGCGACTCTTGTTCGGATCATGCTGCATTGAGCAGATGTGTTCAATTTTTAATTGTAGCATCTGTTTTCCAATCGTGCGCATCTTACTTTCGCTTTCGAATTAGCACCAATTTGGGGGCAGCAATTGCTTGAATGGAGGACTCATTATCATTCTTAATGAGAAATACAACAATCCTTTGCAGGGTCACTATTAGCAGTGGGTTTAAATCCAAAATACTGCACAAATCCAAAAATCTTCCGCCATCGTCTTGTCAGTCAGCTCCTCGCTCTCATGATGAATGAACTCATATTCCTGTTGTCTGTGCTGCGACTCTTGTTTGGATCATGCTGCATTGAGCAGATGTGTTCAATTTTTAATTGTAGCATCTGTTTTCTAATCGTGCGCATCTTATTTTCGCTTTCGAATTAGCACCAATTTGGGGGCAGCAATTGCTTGAATGGAGGACTCATTATCATTCTTATTGAGAAACACAACAATCCTTTGCAGGGTCACTATTAGCAGTGGGTTTAAATCCAAAATACTGCACAAATCCAAAAATCTTCCGCCAACGTCTTGTCAGTCAGCTCCTCACTCTCATAATGAATGAACTCATATTCCTGTTGTCTGTGCTGCGACTCTTGTTCGGATCATGCTGCATTGAGCAGATGTGTTCAATTTTTAATTGTAGCATCTGTTTTCTAATCGTGCGCATCTTACTTTCGCTTTCAAATTAGCACCAATTTGGGGGCAGCAATTGCTTGAATGGAGGACTCATTATCATTCTTAATGAGAAACACAACAATCCTTTGCAGGGTCACTATTAGCAGTGGGTTTAAATCCAAAATACTGCACAAATCCAAAAAATCTTCCGCCATCGTCTTGTCAGTCAGCTCCTCGCTCTCATGATGAATGAACTCATATTCCTGTTGTCTGTGCTGCGACTCTTGTTCGGATCATGCTGCATTGAGCAGATGTGTTCAATTTTTAATTGTAGCATCTGTTTTCCAATCGTGCGCATCTTACTTTCGCTTTCGAATTAGCACCAATTTGGGGGCAGCAATTGCTTGAATGGAGGACTCATTATCATTCTTAATGAGAAACACAACAATCCTTTGCAGGGTCACTATTAGCAGTGGGTTTAAATCCAAAATACTGCACAAATCCAAAAAATCTTCCGCCATCGTCTTGTCAGTCAGCTCCTCGCTCTCATAATGAATGAACTCATATTCCTGTTGTCTGTGCTGTGACTCTTGTTCGGATCATGCTGCATTGAGCAGATGTGTTCAATTTTTAATTGTAGCATCTGTTTTCTAATCGTGCGCATCTTACTTTCGCTTTCGAATTAGCACCAATTTGGGGGCAGCAATTGCTTGAATGGAGGACTCATTATCATTCTTAATGAGAAACACAACAATCCTTTGCAGGGTCACTATTAGCAGTGGGTTTAAATCCAAAATACTGCACGAATCCAAAAAATCTTCCGCCATCGTCTTGTCAGTCAGCTCCTCGCTCTCATAATGAATGAACTCATATTCCTGTTGTCTGTGCTGCGACTCTTGTTCGGATCATGCTGCATTGAGCAGATGTGTTCCATTTTTAATTGTAGCATCTGTTTTCTAATCGTGCGCATCTTATTTTCGCTTTCGAATTAGCACCAATTTGGGGGCAGCAATTGCTTGAATGGAGGACTCATTATCATTCTTATTGAGAAACACAACAATCCTTTGCAGGGTCACTATTAGCAGTGGTTTTAAATCCAAAATACTGCACGAATCCAAAAAATCTTCCGCCATCGTCTTGTCAGTCAGCTCCTCGCTCTCATAATGAATGAACTCATATTCCTGTTGTCTGTGCTGTGACTCTTGTTCGGATCATGCTGCATTGAGCAGATGTGTTCAATTTTTAATTGTAGCATCTGTTTTCTAATCGTGCGCATCTTACTTTCGCTTTCGAATTAGCACATATTTGGGGGCAGCAATTGCTTGAATGGAGGACTCATTATCATTCTTAATGAGAAACACAACAATCCTTTGCAGGGTCACTATTAGCAGTGGGTTTAAATCCAAAATACTGCACAAATCCAAAAAATCTTCCGCCATCGTCTTGTCAGTCAGCTCCTCACTCTCATAATGAATGAACTCATATTCCTGTTGTCTGTGCTGCGACTCTTGTTCGGATCATGCTGCATTGAGCAGATGTGTTCCATTTTTAATTGTAGCATCTGTTTTCTAATCGTGCGCATCTTATTTTCGCTTTCGAATTAGCACCAATTTGGGGCAGCAATTGCTTGAATGGAGGACTCATTATCATTCTTACTGAGAAACACAACAATCCTTTGCAGGGTCACTATTAGCAGTGGGTTTAAATCCAAAATACTGCACGAATCCAAAAAATCTTCCGCCATCGTCTTGTCAGTCAGCTCCTCGCTCTCATAATGAAAGAACTCATATTCCTGTTGTCTGTGCTGCGACTCTCGTTCGGATCATGCTGCATTGAGCAGATGTGTTCCATTTTTAATTGTAGCATCTGTTTTCAAACTCCAGAAAGTCAAAATCACAGTGGAGGTGGTGCAGCGGTGGGCAAGCGACATAACTGGTGTTGCGGCTGAACACCAGCAACACCGTCAACACCAATTATCACAGAAAGCCTACTTTACAGAGAATCTTGTTGTTGATGTTTCAAAAAGAGAGAACAAGGGCTGTTGTCACATTTTTTGCATATTTTCAGCTTTCTTTAGTGTGTTATGTTGCTCTTTGAGCATGAAAACATTCTGCAAAGTTACAAAGCAAGTCCACTCCAAAGGGAGCGTTTTACATTTCATTAAGCATGGTTTATGAACTCCCTTAAACGCAGCGATTTTAGTCTTGAGTTTTCTTCCGGGAATAAACACATCACAATATTGCTCATTTAAATAATTCCCACCCAAGGCATAAAAAAAAAAGTTGATGCCAAGTCACTGTTTTTTTCACCCCAGATCTGACATGGTACAAGCTCGAAAAAGGCTCAAAGTTCGAAGGCTGACCAATCACAACACACTAAATCAGTTGGCCAATCAGAGCGCTGTGCTTTTCAGAAGGAGAGGCTTCATAGAGACTGGAACTAAACAGAGCGTTCCTGACAGACTGGAAAGAGAGGAGCTGCAACAATGTAAATAAAATATGTGAACATTCAAGCATGAAAACCTATTTTAGTAGACCCCGAAAACAAAATCAAAACTTTGTATTTGATATAAATATATGTACCAATAATAACAGTACAATAAAACTTTATTACACTACTGAATTTAAAATCATGGTGTTACAATTGCCTGTTACGACTGTTGGCAAAATGAACCTGTTTACTCACAAAGAAAAAACATTAAACATTTAATATTAGTATAATAAAGAATAATTTGCAGTCTTATAAAATAGTAATTATTTAGCTGTTAATTATAATATGCAATTTTTGAATTAAAAGTCTACGTCCACGTTATAATTCTTTGAAATCTTATCCTTTAATGAATACATTTTCTAATGAGTCCAAACTAGTAACACTAGTCAGTGATTTAATGAAATACATATTTTTAACATACCTATTTTTAAACACATTTTTAACATTCATTCTTTAAAAAAATGCCTGCAGTTATTTTTCTCAAGCAGAGAGGTACTGAGCATGTGTTCCATTTAGCCAAAATCTTCTCTCGTTTCAGGCTTTTAGACTATGAGGATTGTCCATAAGGTTTATAAATGTGGCTGCCAGGCACTTGTGCGGCACCCAGATCACGTCCCAGGTTTGTACCAAGTGACATTACTGAAGTAAAACAGGATGATGATTTTGTAACAGAGTGCAGCAGTATATAAAACTGTCTATTTTATAAATTACATAAGCAAAGTGAATTTAGAAAGGTAGCATTACCGTCCCAATATATATATATATATATATATATATATATATATGTATGTGGGTGTGTGTATATATATATATATATATATAAAAATATAAAATAATAGACACACATATACACACACATGTATGTTATATATATATGTGGGTGTGTATATATATATATATATATATATAAAATAATAGACATACATATACACACACATGTATGTAATATATTTATATATATATATATATATATATATATATATATATATATATATATACATATATATATATACATATATAAAACATGCACTACCAATTAAAAGTCAGGGGTCAGTGAGATTTTAAGATATTAAATAGATCAAAACTTTTACACTGTTAGAAAAAATTATATTTTAAATAAAAAATGTTTCCACAAAAATATTAAGCAACAACTATTTTCAATATTGATGATGACAGATGTTTTTTGAGCACCAAATCAGCACATTATAATGATTTATATGATATAAATGAATGATTTAAAATTGTAATTTTCCACAAAATTACAGTTTTTACTGTATTATTGATCAAATAATTGCATCCTCGGTGACCATAAGAGAATTCTTTCAAAAACAAAAAAAATCTTACGTTTCAAACATTTCAATTTCTTGCTAGTTCTTCAATTAAGAAATGCTTACTGTGGATCAAAATACGTAAAATTTGAATGTTGTTATAAAATTCTATACTAACAATACTATTATTCACTAACTACCCACAATCTAACTTAACCTGTTGCTAAATTCTGTCTGATAGTCTGCTGTATTCCCTTATAACAAAGCAACTATAACTGACCTGAAAGATCGGGAATTGCGTTCATTACAGATTTTGTTGAAGCATTTGCAGCATTACCTGATTTGCATGATTCCTTTAGCAAATGAGGTACTAAAACAATGCAGATAGCACATGCAAATGAACTATCGCCGGATAACCTTGGGCTGTAACCCAGCCTGAGATGCACCAAGGGTTCACAGGCAGGAGCCAATTTCTCGATTGAACGCTTTTAGTCTTCCGTGTAATATCACTGGTATCGGTATCGACTACTAAAAATCATCACGACACTAACAAACGTAATCAACTATGGCAGGTTGAATGCAACATAATTACATAAGAATGCAAAGAAGCACTCCAACATTTCCATTTTGGCAGACTCCAGTAAACAAGAGTCGAGATGAGAATTAAGTGAATTATAATTCTGCATAAATTTTTGGCGCCCCAGGCATTACCAGCACTTGACATCCGACTCACACAAACAGTGCGTTGTAATGTAAGATTGTGATGTTGGGTGAAAGGTTCAAGCTGAGAGACTGACAGTCTGTGTCTCTGATTTCATAAGCAGTGGCGCGTTATTGATGGAAGCGCATGTGAAATTAACATGTACAAACTCTCTCGGCCACAAGCCTCATTTAAATGCGTCGCATCTCAGATTGCCTGAGGTTAAAGAGTCGAGTAGAGTCAGCTCCTTTTAGACTGACTATGATCATTACGGTGAGGGACTTCATGTAGGGTGAAGTGTTTACCCCTCTACTAGTCCTGCCACAACGCAGGGCTATATTTAGAGCACAATACACAATAAGCCAACACTTTCTGTGCAAAACATGTCACATCTGGTCCATTTCAGTGATTTGCCGTCACGACACGCGTTGCCCCGAGACTCAATAAGTGTTTTAGTATTCACCCGATGTTAAGTACTATCAGAGGCCTGACACAATGACAACAAATGTAACGGCTTACTTTCCAATACGTGTTCGAATGAAGGCAGGCGGCACAAGAAATCCAGCGATGAACAGGCTGCTTTGGCAGTGGCTATAAATAAACTGGGAATGGTGGATCTTATAAAGACAGTGATTGAATTTTCAGCTGATGGAAATGTTTGCGCTGGAGTTCACCAGTATAATAAAACACAAAATGTTGCACGGTTTCTACAAAGTGTGTTTTTCCAACAGATCCCTCACACCAGGGTGCGATACTTCGCCATTTGTATATCATAAATTATCATTCCTGTAGCTCAAAAATGTATAGCATGGCTCTAGAAATGCCAAGGTCATTGGGATGAGCTGGATGGGCTGCTAAACAGTGTTGGGGAAAGTTACTTTTAAAGGTAATGGATCACAATAATGTGTTACTCCCTAAAAAAGTAACTAATTGCGTTACTTAGTTACTTTTTATGGAAAGTGTTCTACATATTCTACATTTTCTCATCTGGGCTGTTTGTTTGTTTTTATAACACCAAAAAAAGTTCGATTTTTGGCTAATTTAAAGGCCTTTTCACACCTCAGGCTGAAGGAAATGCAAATTCACAGCAGACGGAACAGCTCAAACCTTTCAGCTGTGCTGCCATGGTGGATTAAAGAAGAAAATGATGCCGGAGAAGTAGTAAATGAGTAAATGCATGCTCACATTTAGTCTTGAACTAGTGTTAGAGCTATAACAACATTAATAATTTTCCTTATATTGAGAATGATTATGTTTTTTTGTTAAATGTGTATTTCTTTGACTAGTTTAATACGTATTACGTATGCGTAAAAAAGAATAATACGGAAGGAAGGGTTGGAACTAGACAGTCTTTTTTGTTTTTGAAACCGGAATAAGTGTAAGAAAGTTTTGGAATTTTTTGTTTTATAATGTAACAAGACAAAGAAGAAGTAGACATTTACAAGACAAGTTTCGACTCACGCGTCAGGTGTTTTGTGCCACATGAATGGAATGGAAAAGGTGAAGAACATGGTTCGGATTGCCATTACAACTAGTCTAGAATGACCATCATGTTCACACAGCGCACACAACGCTTCTGCGCTTACTCACGATTTCTTTCGACGTGGGGACAGGAGAGCTGTCAGTCAATAAAGTGGGAAAACAAAGTATCTTGCGTTACTTATTTTAAAAAGTAACGCAGACATTTTGCTGTTAATTTTAAAGTAATGCCTTATTTTACCAGTTACTTGAAAAAAGTAATCCGATTACCCCAAACACTGCTGCTAAAAGATAAATCTTGAATTCAATGCATGTCGCAGATAAAAACGTCTGCCAAATCCATAAAATGTAAATTATAAATCACCTTAGTTTGAGTGTCAGCTATCATGTTTACTCATGTCGATCCAAACGCATGCGACTTTCTTTAAAATGTTTGGAAGAATTTTGGTAACCAATCAGTTTGGGTTGCTTTCGGCTTCCATTGTATGGACAAAACAAAAATTCTCAAAATATCTCATGTTCTACAGAAGAAAATACAGTTTTGGAACGACACGAGGGCGTGTGAATTTTTGTGTGAATAACGGAATTGAATCATTTCAATTTTGAAACTTTCCAAACTTAATTTTCAGCTCATTTTCTTTCATTTTCAGATGGGTCTTTTTTGTTGTTGTTGTTGTAATTTTATAATCAAGACCAAATTTTTGGGAATTTTTGTGTGAATAACGGAATTGAATCATTTCAATTTTGAAACTTTCCAAACTTAATTTTCAGCTCATTTTCTTTCATTTTCAGATGGGTCTTTTTTTGTTGTTGTTGTTGTAATTTTATAATCAAGACCAAATTTTTTGGAATTTTTGTGTGAATAACGGAATTGAATCATTTCAATTTTGAAACTTTCCAAACTTAATTTTCAGCTCATTTTCTTTCATTTTCAGATGGGTCTTTTTTTGTTGTTGTTGTTGTAATTTTATAATCAAGACCAAATTTTTTGGAATTTTTGTGTGAATAACAGAATTGAATCATTTCAATTTTGAAACTTTCCAAACTTAATTTTCAGCTCATTTTCTTTCATTTTCAGATGGGTCTTTTTTTGTTGTTGTTGTTGTAATTTTATGACCAAATTTTTTTATCATTTTTGGAATGGCACATGTCCAAATTCACTTTCATTCTTCAGAATTGAGCAGCGTGAACATTCGACCAAAAATCTTTTTTTTGTGTTCTATTGAAAAATGAAAGTCCTACGGATCTGGAAAGACATGAGGGTGAATATATGATAACAAAAACCTTCACAATGCCAGAAAGACGAGCGTTAACTGACCAGGTATTTGTCTTGGGACCCTGGGCATGTGTCAACAGCACAAAACAGAAAAAGCCATTCAGACCAACTCTCTATTTACAAGATAAGGCTCTCGCTCCATCAGAGTTTATCTTCCGGATCACCTTTGGGCCGCAGCCCAGCCCAGGAAGCGCAGAGGGTTCGCAGACAGCAGGCCAATTTCTCGATTCAATGCTTTTAGTCATCTGCCTTTGAACGGCAAACATTCAACCTAATTCTGCAGCGAAGCAATAAACATGGAAAATAGTCCACCCAGAGAAAGATGCTACAATCTTCTACTCATCCGCACGCACCGTAATTTCAAAACAAGCCATTTTACATAACAGGCTTAAGTGGAGGAGCTTGAAAAGCACACACACAATCAGCATGCAGACAGAAGCCTGTGTGGAACGCTTACCTTTTTGAAGGCGTGGGCGTCCCGGAGGAAATGAGAACGGTATCGTTCATGTTGTTGGCCACTGGCCTCAGCTGACTGCAAAATTACAGAGTTTGAGTCAAGCATAGCCACAAACCTATGCCGCTCTAAGCTCTCCAACCGCACAAGGGGACATCAAACCGCTCTAAGAAGTGGTGCTATTTTTGAAGTACGCTGTTTAACTTCCTCATCGTAATCGCCTTCCAGATGCACACGTTTTAATTTAATGCCATTTGCCCAAACTTAATTAAGTTAACAAGATGACAAAAGGGTTTAGATGAATTCTAATTAAAGCTGAAGAAATCCGAGAAGGTTGGGAGAAACAGGAGCGGGTGACATTGCAGAAGGCAATTTGCGCGAGTAAACAGTGCCACGGGATCCATCTGGACTCGATGGCCAAGATAGATCATTTCCTTTCATTTTGTTCCGTTAATTCCAAGACGTTTCAAAAATGTTAGCATTATAAGCCGTTTTTAGTCGACACACTCTCACCGCAATCCAAAAGTATTTTCATAAATTTCTTCTAAACCTAAGCATCAGGTGTGCCATCACCTTTAGGGGTGAAAAAATCGTGTATTTCCACAGAAATCACTTTCGAAAACGGTTACTTTTTTTTGACAGCTGACGACTGTCAACTATCACGTCTACTCATGTCGTTCCAAACCCGCGTGAATTTCTTTCGTCTGCACAAAATATTTTAGTAACAAATTAGTTTTGGTTGCCTTTGACTTATATTGTATTTACATATATTTCCATAGAAATCACACTATATGAAATCGGCACTTTGTAAAACGGTTGCGTTTTCTTCTGGAAAAAAAAAGAAAAACAGACGTACTGAAACTTCCCGTCCTTAAATCAACAACTAATTTCTTTTTACTTATTATTTACCTCTTGACCGATAAATATTTCGTATTTTTCCATTATTTTTCCAGTCATTTGTGACAAATGGATATGGTTTAGCACAACTGAAAAAAAAAAAAATTTCCAAAACTTTTCCATGACTTTTTAGTTTTTTGTTTTGTTTTTTCACTTTTTCTGTGCCTGTAACCACAATTTTTTAAATTCCTTCCAGGTTTTCCATTCCCTGCTGAAATTGGAGGCGCTTGTTTACAGTAATCCAAATGAAATGAGGATGTCCTTTCTTAGTTCAGTCGATCTTACGGTCGGTGCATTTTCAGTACTGAGACGTCCTAATGCTAATGTTTCCTGAGGCATGTCACACGACTCGTGGAACAGCGCATTACGATTCGAACATCCTTCCGAGACCTTAAATGAAACGGTCACCAGCATTGAGCAAAGTCATCCAACACATGGAAAGAAAACCATGCTAGACATTTACTATAACTGCAGGTTTTAAAAAAATAACACTCCTTTTTTATTAATAAAGCCCTTCTGTTTCAATGCAATCACTCACTCACCTCCCGCAAGGCAAAGAGTGGCCGTCTGTCAAGTGCCCGAGACGCAAGCAGTGCCTGCTCTGTCCAGCTGCCCGTCCTGTTCTGTGCTCAACTGAAGGAGCATCTCAATGCACAACACTGCTGCTGTCTCCAAGGAAACCTGACAGTCACGTGACGCAGTGACGATCCAGACACTCTTTCTCGCTCCTTTTCCCCCTCTCTCTCTCTTTCCTGCCGGGCTCCACCATTTCGACGCACATACTTTCTGCCACTCAGAAATAGATGCTATATTCTTCCCTAAGAACATTTAAATTTCTCCAATCTTTGTTTCCAGCCACCCACATTAGTCCTAATCCAGAGCAAACAATCCCCTCTTTTCCAGCACAGAGCTTCATTTACAACACAGAGCGTTGCCTACCCAGTCATACTTAAAGAGCAAAACTAGATATTTTCACAATTGACTATTTGGCAGGACGTCTGAACGAGCTCTGTACAATGAAGATGGTTTGGACACATATAAGACATGTTTCCGGCAGGCGATTTTCAAGCTTTTCCAAGCCAATCCCAAAGTTACTACTGCAGACACTCCAACGCCATTTAGTTATGTGTCAATAACTTATTATCTACGCTGTGGAAAGAAATGTTAACAAATTAGACAGACGCTAAATGGCACGACTGTTTTAAAAGGTCATTTCCGGCAAATGACATCGTAGAATTTTGACGCTGATGTGTAAATGGAAGCAATACGGATAAAAGACGGAAAAGTCATTGTGTGCGTGAAGAGCACACGGCATTCACTGGACAAGGTAATCTAGCATATTTACAGGAATATAATGGGTTTTGTGTTTGTGAAAATGCCTCATAGAAATTGTTTTATTATTTAGTAAAAATTTGTTACAAAACCAGTGGTTTGTAGGAATGACATCTACTGAACTATACATAATTTATACATTTTTTTCATCATTTATCAGACGCTTTTATCCAAAGCGACTTACAAGGGGAGCAATTAGGGGTCAGGTGTCTTGCTCAAGGGCACTTTAGTCATGGTATCGAAGGTGGAGAGAGTGCTGTTTATTCACAATCCCCACTTTCAACTCCTGCCGGCGTGGGAATAGAACCGGCAACCTTCAGATTACAAGCCCGACTACCTCACCACTAGGCCACGACTACCCATCATACATCTAACATTAAAGGGATAGTTTCGCTCAAAAATGTACTTTTTCAGACAAACACAATCTGAGATATATTAAAAATATCCTGGCTCTTCCAAGCTTTATATTGGGAGTGAATGGGGGGCGGGGGGGGAGATTTTGAAGCATCCATCCGTCATAAAAATAATCCATACGGCTCCAGGGGGTTAATAAAGGCCTTCTGAAGGGAACCAATGGGTTTTAGAAAGAAAAATATCCATATTTACAACTTTATTAACTATAATGACTCGCTTCTGGCAGACGGCTGTACGCATCGATTTGCGGTCGAAGAGTAACCCATGACCCGACGTATGACGTATTGGCGAACGTGGAAGCTCTGAGGATAGAGTAAAACAAAACAAGTTCACGAATTGGAAGTCTAAAACGAGGCAAATTTCGAAGAGAAATGTTGGAGGATTTCAATATAAGAAGAGGAGCTCGAGTTTGTTGCCCAGCTCTATTGGTTTAAAACGTGGGAGGAGTCAAAGTTTTATGATAATCCTACATCCTGCGTCATACATCGCGTCATGGGTTACTCTTTTGGCGCAAGTTGACTTGCGCACTATGCATTATAAAGTTTTAAAAAGTGATATTTTTCTTACAAAAACCCATCACTTCTCTTCTGAAGGCCTTTATTAAAGGGTTAGTTCACCCAAAAATGAAAATTCTGTCTTTAATTGATTTCAGAATTTCAAAGTTTCATGAATTATTTGTTTCGAATCAGAGATTCGGTTTGATTTTCAAACTGCCAAAGTCATGTGAAGTATTGAAATTTCGAAACACTTATGATGTAATGAAGCCTCGTTGACTGAAATCACGTGACTTTTGCGCCCCGAACCACTGATTCGAAACAAAAGATTCGTAAAGCTTCATGAAGCAGTGTTTTGAAATCAGCCATCACTAGATATTGTTGAAAAGTCGTTAGTTTTTTGGCGCGCAAAAAGTATTCTCACCGCTTTATAATATTAAGGTGGAACCACTGTACTCACATGAACTGTTTTAAATATGTTTTAGTATCTTTCTGGGCATCTGAAAGTGTTCATTATCTTGCTGTCAATAGAGACTCATTGAATCATCGGATTTCATCAAAAATATCTTCATTTGTGTTCTGAAGATGAACGAAGGTCTTACGGGTGTAGAACGACATGAGGGAGAGGAATTAATGACTGAATTTTCATTTTTGGGTGAATTAACCCTTTAACTAACCCTGGAGCCGTATGGATTACTTTTATGATGGATGGATGCATTTTTTCGGGCTTCAAAATCTCCCCCATTCACCACCATTCATTATCAAGCTTGGAAGAGGCAGGATGTTTTTAAATTGTGTTCGTCTGAAAGAAAACAGTCATATACACCTGGGATGGCTTAAGGGTGAGTAAATCATGGGACAATTTTACAATTTAGTTACAATTTTCACAATTTAGTGAAATGCTCAAATTAAATTAAAATAAAATGATTACATTTTTTAATTTACAATGTATAGGCATAACTAAATACTGTTTTTATATATTTTTTGAAATTCTCACACAGTGTACATGAATATAAAATTTTATATTTTAGGTAGGGAACAGTTGTAAGGATATCATCATATTTGGAGGTCCTTGGCACCAAAAAGTTGAACAACCTCAGTAGTAAATCAATCAGTAGTCAGTCGGCCAGTGGGCCAGCCTGTCCCATCCAGTGTAGGCACGGTCTAAAAAGCGTTGTATACTTGTAGAATATAGGGCTGTCGCTAAAAGGGAGAAAGGTGTTGACGATTCTCGGGGCCTCCGGCTTTCATGGGTGGCCCCCAGGATGGGGACCACAGCAACAACCTGCATCGGGCCCTTGGATGCCCTAGCAACGGCCTTCTTGTATACTACTGCAACCATCCACACAAGATTCGTGGGACTAGTTTTGGATAGTATGAGAAACTTTGATGCTTTTCTAATTAGCTATATCTCTCAAATCAATACGTCTGATGCAATAATCATTAAAAGGAAACCCCGACTGCTAACAGATGCCACCCCATCACTCTGAGTCACTGAATACACATTCTTCAGCTCTCATTTGAACCATAAGCCACATTTTAGCTAATCTCTAACCACTCAAATTCATCAAGCAGATCAAACCAGGATGAAACCGTCTTCTAAACTTTGATTAGCAAACTCCTCTAGATTCAAAGCCAGAGACTGACAAGTCTTAGACGTGATACGAATGGAGATTTATTCATCCTGATGTTCTGCTCTCAGCAGAAGGAGAGGCAAAATTCACGCTCGCATCTTTTTTATGAGGTCAAATGAATTACATCAAGGGCCGTTCACAGCCACCCTTCTCCTCTGGTTAATTACAATGAAGCGAGTACTTTCACAGAGCCCGAGCTGGAGAAATATGGAGCATCTATATCCTGTCTCAGCTGAAAGTTATCAATGCATGACCGGCCTTCCAGCCGGTTTATGTCTCTGGTTCTGGGCCCATGTCACAGTTTTATGACCTTGGCTGTTTATTATTACAGGCACTGTCTGTTTCAGCTACATTGCATGAATTAATACTGATTATGCAAATAAAAGAAAGAAAAATGGCATATGCACATTTGGTAAATGCGTTTCTGCTTAAATTCAATATGAAATCATAATTGACCTTATTGAGTTTCTTCATTCTTGGTCCTGTTTTGCCCGATTCATCAGTGCAAACTCGCAATTTTGTGCTCTAGTATGTACTGCTGCCTTTTTATGATCTAATCAAGTTTCAATCAATTTTTCATGTTTCATCATTTTTGGTCTCGTACTAATTCATAGTTCAAATATGAACAATTGTATTTGGGTCAATGGCATTTTATTTCTCAAAAATGTATATATTTTTCAAAGTAATATGTTTCAAATATCAATTTATAAACATCAGTACATGTTTGTAATATTAACAAATTAAATATTAATACAATATCTGTCATATTAATTACATTTTTACGCTAATAATATTCTTCACACATTACAAAAAGTGTAATTTTTTCACTATGATATCAGGACAGCTGTATCAACCTGACATTTTTCACTTTATGCCCCTCAAAAAAATATTAAAATTATTTTTTATTCAGAACATTTTCGTCATAGAAGAGGTGTAATCGAGTCGTTTCACATATGAATTGCATTTTATCTATTTCTTAACTGATTAATAGATCTGAATAAAAAAAAAATTGACATTCTGTTGACGATATGCTTTGCACCATTTTTTTAATTAATATCTACTGCAAATTAGTCACAGACATCTGTCTCGGCCTAAGGTTCAGCGTGTCCTAAAGAACTCCATCTGTCAAAAAGAAGAGGATCTGAAAGGTTTGCCTTCATATGCCATCAGATTTCAGAAAAACAACATTCCAGTAGGTCATCAGAGAAATTTATCTCACTTAAAAACAACAACAACAAGCCTGTCATTCCTGTGTGTGTTTGATTCATGGGGCTGAGCAGACATGATTCTCCTTTTCTCTGACTCCGCTCTGACCAATCAGAACCAGGCAGCCTGCAGCTTGTGACAGTGGGACGTGGAGGATCATGTTGATGGATGTCATATTGAGGTCAAAGCCAACAGGAACACTATGCTGACCAATTGTGAGGGGCAGTAACAGAAAGGCAGACATGTTTACACTGAACTGCCAATTGCCCATAGTGAAAGAGACGGTCAGAATGGGGCAGAGCTATAATAATGAGGATCATGACAATAGTGTAATATTCTGGTTGAAATGTTTTTTTTAAATTAAAAAAAAAATTTAAGTTTAGAGTTACATGCCAAAGTAACAGCCAGACAGAGAGACAGACAGACAGACAGACAGCTAGCCAGCCAGACAGACAGACAGACAGCTAGACAGACAGACAGCCAGCCAGACAGACAGACAGACAGACAGACAGGCAGCCAGACAGACAAACAGCCAGCCAGACAGACAGACAGACAGACAGGCAGACAGGCAGACAGACAGACAGGCAGCCAGACAGCCAGACAGACAGACAGACAGCCAGACAGCCAGGCAGCCAGCCAGTCAGACAGACAGACAGCCAGGCAGCCAGACAGACAGACAGACAGGCAGCCAGACAGACAGACAGGCAGCCAGCCAGACAGACAGACAGGAGGCAGCCAGACAGACAGACAAACAGCCAGGCAGCCAGACAGCCGGACAGACAGGCAGCCAGACAGCCAGCCAGACAGACAGACAGCCAGGCAGCCAGACGGCCAGACAGACAGGCAGCCAGCCAGCCAGACAGACAGACAGACAGACAGGCAGCCAGCCAGACAGACAGGCAGCCAGCCAGTCAGACAGACAGACAGACAGACAGACAGGCAGCCAGCCAGCCAGACAGGCAGCCAGCCAGACAGCCAGGCAGCCAGCCAGTCAGCCAGTCAGCCAGTCAGACAGACAGACAGACAGCCAGGCAGCCAGCCAGGCAGCCAGCCAGACAGACAGACAGACAGCCAGACAGACAGCCAGGCAGCCAGGCAGACAGACAGCCAGGCAGGCAGCCAACCAGACAAACAGCCAGCCAGCCAGACAGACAGACAGCCAGGCAGGCAGCCAGACAGACAGACAGGCAGCCAGACAGACAGCCAGGCAGCCAGCCAGACAGACAGGCAGCCAGCCAGTCAGACAGACAGACAGACAGCCAGGCAGCCAGACAGACAGACAGACAGCCAGACAGACAGCCAGGCAGCCAGACAGACAGCCAGCCAGACAGACAGACAGACAGACAGGCAGACAGACAGCCAGGCAGCCAGACAGACAGCCAGACAGACAGACAGACAGACAGCCAGACAGACAGCCAGACAGACAGCCAGACAGCCAGGCAGCCAGACAGACAGCCAGGCAGCCAGACAGACAGACAGCCAGCCAGACAGACAGACAGACAGCCAGACAGACAGACAGACAGCCAGACAGCCAGCCAGGCAGCCAGGCAGACAGACAGCCAGGCAGCCAGACAGCCAGACAGACAGACAGACAGACAGACAGCCAGCCAGACAGACAGCCAGGCAGCCAGGCAGACAGACAGCCAGGCAGCCAGACAGACAGACAGACAGACAGCCAGACAGCCAGACAGACAGACAGACAGCCAGACAGACAGACAGACAGGCAGACAGACAGCCAGGCAGCCAGACAGACAGACAGACAGACAGACAGCCAGACAGACAGCCAGGCAGCCAACCAGACAAACAGCCAGCCAGCCAGACAGACAGACAGACAGCCAGCCAGACAGACAGACAAACAGCCAGCCAGACAGACAGACAAACAGCCAGCCAGACAGACAGACAGACAGACAGACAAACAGCCAGCCAGCCAGACAGACAGACAAACAGCCAGCCAGCCAGACAGACAAACAGCCAGACAGACAGCCAGGCAGCCAGCCAGACAGACAGGCAGCCAGCCAGTCAGACAGACAGACAGACAGCCAGGCAGCCAGACAGACAGGCAGCCAGCCAGCCAGGCAGCCAGGCAGACAGACAGCCAGGCAGCCAGACAGACAGCCAGCCAGCCAGACAGACAGACAGACAGCCAGGCAGACAGACAGCCAGGCAGCCAGACAGACAGACAGACAGCCAGCCAGACAGACAGACAGCCAGCCAGACAGACAGACAGACAGCCAGACAGCCAGCCAGGCAGCCAGGCAGACAGACAGCCAGGCAGCCAGACAGACAGCCAGACAGACAGACAGACAGCCAGACAGACAGCCAGGCAGCCAGGCAGACAGACAGCCAGGCAGCCAGACAGACAGACAGACAGCCAGACAGACAGCCAGACAGACAGACAGACAGCCAGACAGACAGACAGCCAGGCAGCCAGACAGACAGACAGACAGGCAGACAGACAGCCAGGCAGCCAGACAGACAGACAGACAGCCAGACAGACAGACAGACAGACAGCCAGGCAGGCAGACAGACAGACAGACAGCCAGACAGACAGCCAGGCAGCCAGGCATACAGACAGCCAGGCAGCCAGACAGACAGCCAGCCAGACAGACAGACAGACAGCCAGGCAGACAGACAGCCAGGCAGCCAGACAGACAGCCAGACAGACAGACAGACAGCCAGACAGACAGACAGACAGCCAGACAGACAGCCAGGCAGCCAGACAGACAGCCAGGCAGCCAGACAGACAGACAGCCAGCCAGACAGACAGACAGCCAGCCAGACAGACAGACAGACAGCCAGACAGCCAGCCAGGCAGCCAGGCAGACAGACAGCCAGGCAGCCAGACAGACAGCCAGACAGACAGACAGACAGCCAGACAGACAGCCAGGCAGCCAGGCAGACAGACAGCCAGGCAGCCAGACAGACAGACAGACAGCCAGACAGACAGCCAGACAGCCAGACAGACAGACAGCCAGGCAGCCAGACAGACAGACAGACAGGCAGACAGACAGCCAGGCAGCCAGACAGACAGACAGACAGACAGACAGCCAGACAGACAGCCAGGCAGCCAACCAGACAAACAGCCAGCCAGCCAGACAGACAGACAGACAGACAGACAAACAGCCAGCCAGACAGACAGACAAACAGCCAGCCAGCCAGACAGACAGACAGACAGACAGACAGACAAATAGCCAGCCAGCCAGACAGACAAACAGACAGACAGCCAGTAGTGGTGTAACGTACATGTATTCCCAAACAGTCACGGTATGGACGTCACAGTTTGGTGCAGTCAGTCACTCCACACTCCAATCCAGAAGGGGGTGTGTGCGGTAATGCAACCTGTTTAGCTAATACTATCTCATGTAGCAATTACATTTACCACAGGTAAGTCAGTTAGTGTCAACAGCATGTTAGTTCACTAGAGAAATGAACTCTAGAAGGGAGCATTTCTTTAAATATATGCACCTAAAGAAAGCACTTGGGTCGCTTCAAAAAATAAAATTGAGGTTGCGTCACATGGATTACTTTAGTGATGTCTTTACTACCTTTCTAGGGCTTGAATGTGGAAATTGCATTCCTCCCAATGGAGGGACTGAAAGCTCTCGGATTTCATCAAAAATATCTTAATTTGTGTTGCGAAGATGAATGAAAGTCATCTTTCATTGAAAGATGGACAGCGGAACCAGAAGTGCTAAAATGTTAACTCGTTTCCAGGTCACCCCTGCACCATTCTATTAGGTGCGTTCGCTGCAATTCAGAAATGAAATGTCATGTGAGTGGCACCATTTGTGCCACCACTAAACCCAACCAAAAGCGTTAACAAAAGCAAACGTAAGATAAAAATGCATCAAATGAAGCAACTATACCATTTTAGCTGTTTTATAATGACTCAAGTTTCACAGGAATCATACCCAAGTGCAACCATTACAGAAATAATCCCAATTTGTGCAGAGGAATAAAAGATGTTGCCATTTTACAGACTCTAGACTCATTTCAGGTGGAAACTGCAGTGAACTGTACGTTTTTGGACCGGACTCTTGCAAAAACGTAGGTGGAGGCATGTATTTCCAACGAGTCTAGGTTAGTAACATGTGCATTACCAAGTACAACTAATAACATAATATGATAACACTGATGAGATGAATCACAACAGAACCATTTCCTTCAATGCTCAATATAAGAATGCATTCATCTCTAAGCTGAGGGAGACACTCAGCGGAACAGACCATAATATCTGTCAGAGTCCATAAAAGTGGGATTGTAACATGCGGAATCATAGTAAACAGCAAACACTGGAGGCTTGAGATTGATTTAGCACTAAAGAGATAAAGTGGCCCGCAGGCACCTCAAACTATATTTAGATAAGTTGGGAGGACAATAAGTGGGAAAAGGAGAATGTTTAATGTCAACAGCCTCATTCTTACTTTTGTATTATGTAAAGGTTCCTCTAGTGAAGAAAAAAATCTGGGGAAGAAAAACGTAT
Organism: Opsariichthys bidens; assembly: GCA_037194245.1. Classification (NCBI taxonomy): domain Eukaryota; kingdom Metazoa; phylum Chordata; class Actinopteri; order Cypriniformes; family Xenocyprididae; genus Opsariichthys; species Opsariichthys bidens. The sequence goes on along the minus strand of CM074286.1, from coordinate 5,070,895 downwards.
GTTTCTGTAGTCTTTTATCAAAGCGCTCTGAACTGATTTTGCTTGTCACTTATATAATTTTCTAATTTAATTCCTGATTCATTCCAAAATATGTCACATTACAGAAGTTAAATGGGTTGTGAATGCTACTTCATGTCTTAAAATGTGTGAAAATGTGCTCCGCATTGTAATCAAGCTCGGATATTCATCTATTCTAATTCAACTCTTTCATATCTCTAATTGTCACACGGCGAATTGCTGAAAGCATTACGAAAGTCTCTTGCTCTCTTTATCCAGAAATAGGACGCGTTATTTGAAAATAAATTGCTACAAGTCTTTCACACGAGGAGTATTTGAAGCTGATGCTATTCGAGTGGTACAAAGGGATATTTCAAGAGCAGTTTTAATTGCTTAGCAATCTGCATTTGGAAACTATAAATAGACGACGCTGGCAGCAGAACACGGGCTGGCAAATGTGCCCTTCGGTCACAGTGAGTTCAAAGGCAATTTCATCATTAAGCCTGAATCTATTCTAGGTGGTAATAAGACGGTAAAATTTAAACAGTCTTTGATAAGATGTATTATAGTGTCATTGGCTTGCATGCAAAATTGTGTTCATAATACAATTTAAAGCAGATCTAAGGAAACATTTTCACTCCTGGGCAAAAAAAAAAAAAAAAAAAAAATGGGCCAAGCCAAAAATGGCAAAATATTTAGTGGTCTATAACCATGTTAATCACAAATGACTGGTCAGGAAATTAGCAAGAATTGCACAAATACTGTAGATAAAGTAATGTGGTGCGGAATAGCCTTCCCCTTTGTTTTCTTTAAATGATTAAACCAATCATTTGTGATTGAGACAATTAAAAGCTTAGAGTTCAGCCATTTTGGTCTTGTCCCCTTTTTTTGGACAGGAGTATATAAAAACACATATTTAAACTTTAAGAAATCTTATATTCTCTATGAAAAACAACAGAACGTAAAAGTTTGATGCTGAATAAAAAGCACTAGATGTCAGCCAAAGACATCCGCATGCACGTATACATAAACAAACATTTAAAAGTACAGTTTAAACACGAGCAGCGTTTGAACTGCGTAACTTGAAGATAATATGAAAATGTATAGGCTAAATATATTTATATAGTACAAAACTATGAATGTCAACACAAAAAATAGACCTACAGATTATGCGGCACAATAAAATCAGACAATTTGAAGTATTGTTAATTGTTATTTTGTCTGACAAAATGGCAGATTCAGGGTTATGATTGGTCAGATCGCCTGTCAATCAAACTGTTTGAAAGCGTCAATTAGAACTTGTTGATTCTACAACCAACCACTAGGTGTCAGTATAAAGCATGTCAAAATGGGCTGAAGATAAATAAGCAGAAATCAGAAGTATACTTTTAATATTTATAGTCGACACTACAGACAACATGATGTGCTATTCACAATCTATTTTTGCCCATAATGTTATTAAAATGAGTGAAACAGGAAAAAATAAATTACACACTGTAATTGATTTTATCCATCTGAAATTGATTGAAAGTGGGCATTACATTACAGAATATACCAGAATGGAGACTGGTAGCTGGAGGGGAAAGGTTGCTAAGTAAGTTGCTACAGTTTTGGCCCTCTAGCGGTTAAAAACAAAACTGCATGTATTTTGAGGAAAATTGTTTTGGTTGTGTTTTGGCTCCACATGGAAGAATATGGTTATCCTACTGCTCATAAAACATTCATAACAAGGCTTTATGTATTAGATCACTTCAGAATTAAAGTTCTGATAATTCTCTCACCCCCGTGTCATCCAAGATGTTTATGTCTTTCTTTCTTCAGTCGAAAAGAAATTAAGGTTTTTGAGGAAAACATTCCAGGATTTTTCTCCATATAGTGACTTTTGGACCTTGAAGGTCCAAATGTCAGTTTCAAAGACTCTACATGATCCCAGATGAGAAATAAGAGTCTGATCTAGAGAAATGAATAAAAAGAAAAATCATATATGTTTTATAAATCGTCTCTGTCACACGTGACCTTTCCAAAGTGATTACGTAATGCGTGGCGCATCACAGAGACGAGCATTTGTGGTTAATAAGTGTAAAATTTAATTTTTTTAGAAAAAGACCAATCGCTTCTCTAGATCAGACTCTTATTCCTCGTCTGGGATCATGTAGAGCTCTTTGAAGCTGCACTGAAACTGACATTTGGACCTTCAACCCGTTGGTAACTGTTGCAGTGGAGAAAAATCCTGGAATATTTTCCTTAAAAAAAACGTAATTTTTTTTCAACTGAAGAAAGAAAGACAAACATGTTGGATGACATGGGGGTGAGTAAATTATCAGGAAATTTTAATTCTGAAATGAACAAAGAAATATATCCAGTTTAGATGGAATGGATCTCAAGCTGACTAGCTGAAGACACATATATATATATATATATATATATATATATATATATATATCGCTATAGCCATTAATAGACACAGTACTTCCTTGAAAATAAATGATACAATAAACTCGATTAGAGAGCTACATACGGCAATAAAATACCTTAATCACCCGAGTAATAAAAACGTAATCTCTGCGTCGCTTTCACAACATAGCCAATGTGGATTTTCTTTTTGGAACGAGCTCAGATTGCGTTCTCTTTTTGCAGACTCTCCTTTCTTCAGCGTTGTTTTTTCCTCTACGTCAACCATAAGTCTCCATAGCTGCGTCTCATTTCGGAAGCTGCGTCTTTCGGAGGTCGCATTTGAAGACTGCAGACTGTCTTATTTAAGAAAATTAACCATAATTAACCATAATAAAAGTGAATGTTATTCCTCATGAGGTGTAAAATACTCTCATTTATTTCTTACTTTGCAATCTTACTTTTTCTCCATTTTTGTCATCTGTTGCCGCTGTCGCCTTTGGCTTGCTTGGTCGGGGACACTTGATATTCAACAATGCTTTTGATCTGCCTGCATTGACGCCATTGTATGCGAACTAAACTGAGCTGGACGATGACACCATTGTTTTCTCCAGTGCTGATGCACAGATAAATGAACTGAATTAATAACTATTGATTTTTACAACGGAACGAATCAATACTGAATTTATTTAAGCTGGACAATGACACCATTTTCTTTAAGAGCTGCTGTGTAGTCAGAACATATTTGCTAATTATTACTTTAAAGCTGCTCCATTGCATTGCAAAAAGCGCTATATAAGTAAAGGTGACTTAAATGAGACTGCCTTGATGACAGATAAGACACACTACATCACTGTATTTATTTATAATAAGCTTATCATAGTGAATCAGAGTAAACATGTTTTTGAAAACAAAAAAAAACAAACATTTTAAATAGTTACATATATAGTATACCTTAAAGTAAAGTCAATGTATAGAGGTGGAAAAAAGTATTAGATTTAAAGGATTACAAACTTTTAAAATTTGAAATAATGTGCAAAAATCAATAGTTCAATAAGAGCAGGAATGTTGTGTGCATTAAGAAAGTCATTTTGGTATTGATTAAGGAGACTCAAAAATAAAGATCTATTTTCACTTCTCTTTTTGGCAGTCATTCACGCTTTGCTACAGACAGAAAGGGTCAAAGCGAATATCTGAGAGAAACATTTGATTTAAAAAGCCTGTATATCTCTGTAAGGACACCGAGCGGGATCCTCGAGGGGATGTGCCTCAGCTCAGGTACATCAGCAGCCTCCATTAAATGTAAAACTCCATCAGTTTTAGTGCAGCTATTCTCTGCCAACTCAGAAATACCACTGGAGCATGACTGTGCACTTCAGCTATTATTTTAGTCCCCACAGGAGACCGTCTGCCTGGCTGGGATCTAACGACTGGTAAATCTTATTTTTTTTAGCTCATAAACAGCACTGTGCGCTTTGTTTTGACTGCTGTGATGTTGGCGACACTACCTCAAGGTCAGATTTGAATGCCGACCACCAGTGCATAATTAGTCCAGTTATGAAATTAACATAAACTACCATTTGAATTGTATTTATTAAACAAATACCGTAAAATGTTGAGGGTAAAGCGGAATACTCCAGACATCAGTGTCACACGACCCTTCAGAAATCACTCTAATATGCTGATTCGCTACTCAAGAAACATTTATTATTATCATTATTAATATTGAAAATGTTTGTGGAAACATTTTGATAAATAAAATGTTCATTTATTTGATATAGAAATATTTCGCATAATTATAAATGTCTTTACTGTCCCTTTTGATTGATTTAATGTTTAGATATCTGGGTAACACTTTACAATAAGGTCGATTAGTAAATGTATTAAATGACATGAAAAAAATAACCATGATCAATACATTTGTTACTGTATTTATTAACTTCGTTAATGTTAGTTAATGAAAATACAGTTGTTCGTTGTTTGTTCACAGAGCATTTAACAAGATTTTAATAATGTATTAGTAAATGTTGAAATTAACATGAACAAAGATTAATAAATGCGGCATAAGTGCAGTTCATTATTAGTTCGTGTTAACTAATGAACTTTAGTGTAACCGACATTTCTTTCAAATGTTTGGTTAAAGTTTGATTACTTTGGATGTTTTCATTAAAACGATATGCACTTACAAAACAGACTAAAATTTATGAATATGATTACAAAATACTTAAACATTTTCATCACATTCATATTGAAACATATTGCTTTACTGCCGTTCATTTAGCTCACCCACAGTTCACACAGCGTTCGAACTACAGATTGTTATCTGAGCTGATAATACTTTACATGGTTCATAATCAAATCACGCTGGTCCTTCATCAGAAAAATAAATGAACGCGGTAAATCTGCTACACTTTCCCTCCAGTGGAGGGCACATATGTTCTGTAGTTTTATGGTCTTCATCAATCCTCAAGTTCGCGTGTCAGTTAATGAAAGCACTTCAAGACCAGCGCCTGTTCCTGAGAGCGAAGGTCTGGCGAGATTGATTCAGCTCTCTGATATTTATAATTCAGTAAACGAGAAAACTGTACCCATATATTTTTACACACAATATCTTTCTTCGTGGCATTTCCTAATTACATTTCTTTCCCATGACAGATCTGCAGATCAATATTCTCTCTCGCTACAGAAATTAGAAAAAAAATACTGTGAAATTTCAGACAAAGAGGACGTGATTACAATTATTATGACCTGACTGCAATATATTAGGGGTGTGAATCGTCACAATTCAGTTTTCAGACCATACAATGCAAATGAAAAAATGAAAAATCGAAACCAGGCATTCGTTTTTCTTGTTTTCCGGTTACACCATCAATGGATCTTTGCCATTTTTGCGAAATTATGACTTTAGAAACAATCATTTGAATAAATGAAATCTAACCTATTTTCTATTTCTTGTAATTTGCAACATGGGCTGTACAGGCGTGTGGCCCTCGGTCTTTCATTGACGTATGGTCTGAAAACTGAATTGTGAAGCGGTTCACTGGTCTCATGATTCAATTCATTTATGATTATCATGTCAACGATTCGATTCCACGATGCATCACCAATTCTTAACATTACTGCACATGGCTACATTTTCTTCAATGAACAAGCGGTCAGATGCATGAACTCTACTTTTATTTGATCTACTCCAAGAAATTACACAAGTCACTATTAGTCAAGTCACTATTACTTAAATAGCACTTTTTACAATGCAAATTGTGGCAAAGCAGCTTTACTTTAATAATTGGCTAATAATTTTTGGCTGCACAGCAGCTCCCAAAGAAAATGGTGTCATTGTCCAGCTTATTCTATATATTATTGATTCATTCCTTTACAAACATCAATTGTTACGGAACGTGTATCCAAGTAACGCACGAAGATGAAGGAATGAACATAAAGGTCTCTTTTAATAACAAATCCGGCAGGACCCTTACAAAAAAGAACTGCAGTATATTGAAGTAGAACTGCAATAAAACTGCAGTACCAAGTAGTTTAACTGCAGTTTAATTCAGATTTGCAGTATAATGAAGTATAGTCACAGTACAGCTGCAGTACATTGAAGTTCAACAGCAGTAAAACTGTAGTATAAGTACAGATGCAGTAACTGAAAGTTGCATGAAGTATAAAAACAGTATAACTGCAGTTGTATTGCAGTTTTATTTGACTAGTACTTTAGATGTATTGCAGTACAGTTGTACTCCAGTAAAACTACAGACATTTGAGGTAATACTGCAATACTGCAGTTTTTTTGTGTCCAAAAAACTGCATTTTTCTATATGTGACAAAAACTGCAGTATTACTTCTAAAAAACTGCAGTAATTTTTTGTAAGGGGAGTACACGGAACAGAGGAACACGGGAACACGGAAAACACGTCTATACACGAACACACAATAAACGAGAACGGACCAGGAGTGAGGGAAAAAGGGAATATAAACAGACACTAATGACGAGGACACAGGTGAAAGGCATAACTAATAATGACAAACAGCTGAACGGAATTAACTAATGAAGACACAACGATGAACTGAAACTCAAAACAAAGACCATGTGACAAATGACAGGACTAAAACTCAAAACAAGGAACACGTGACTTAAGACAGGACTGGGGAAACAGATACACAGAGCATGAAACTATTACATCAATAGTTATTAGTCTAGTTAATTTATGTGTATCAGCACTGGAGAAAACAGTGACGTAATCGTCCGGCTCGGCTCAGTTCGCACACAACGGCGCCAAATGCAGGCACATCAAAAACACTGCTGAATATCAAGCAAGTGTCCCCAACTTAAGCAAGCCAAAGGAAACAGCGGCAAGGAACCAAAACTCCAACAAATGGAGAAAAAAACCTTGGGAGAAACCAGGCGGCCAGTTCTCCTCTGGCCGACAGTGAACACTTGTGCGATACTCAGGCAGAGTTACAGGTCATAAGTCCGATTGGAGTCGCAACAGTCAAAATATTTAATCCAGTTCCATCTAGTTTAAGATCTTTTAATCACGCCGGTATGGGACGGTTTGTTGGGGATCTGTGCCACTGGCTGATGAGTCGGTAAGGCCCTCACAAGGGATGAGCCAGTTCACACAGTCTCCGCCGACACCCCAGAAACACGCTGCTGCACAGGCGCAGGTTCCCCATCCGGCCCGGACACGGCCCAGCAAACATCAAAACAAAACTTAAAGGATTAGTTCATTTCAGAATTCAAATTTCCTGAAAATTTACTCACCCCCATGTGATCCAAGAGGTTCATGTCTTTCTTTCTTTCTTCAGTCGAAAAGAAATCAAGGTTTTTGAGGAAAGCATTCCAGGTTTTTCCTCCATATAGTGACTTCAACAGTCACCTCTTTGAAGCTGCACTGAAACTGCAATTTGCACCTTCAACCCGTTGGTAACTGTTGAAGTCACTATATGGAGAAAAATCCTGGAATATTTTCCTCAAAAACCATGATTTCTTTTCGACTGAAGAAAGACAAACATCTTGGATGACATGGGGGGTGAGTAAATTATCAGGAAATTTGAATTCTGAACTGAACTAATCCTTTAAGTCTGAACACAGCATACGACAGAAGCATTTAGAACTAATAATCACTAGTAAATATTAAAAGCACATGAAATGGTCAAGTATACTAAAGTTACAATAATGCACACACACTCGCATACTGTAAATGTTAATACAAAGTGCATTTTTTAGTACTCGTTTTACGCTAGAGCTTTTCGCGTATGCAGCGAATGACATCAGAGGAACATCAGTTATAACATCAGCTGTAATCGATTATGGTCCATTGCTCCATCGATGCAAAATCCTCCACGTCCGCATCGTGATGCATTGTAGAAACGGTTCATTTCAACACCTCTACAATATATACATTTCAAAAAATGCATTTCAGCAACCTGTCTGGATCAACTTGGCATTCGTATATACTGCAGCTGATGTGAATCGTTTGGTCAAAGTCACGTAAGTGAATGAAATGAGATGCGCGTGTAGTACACAGAGCAGAGGGACATCTGATCGAATGAGCAGAGAACTTACGTGGTGTGTGCGAGGTCCTGAGGTCTTTCCGCTGCCTCTGGGAACACGGGGTGAGGAGGCTCCCCGATCGGCATGCAGCCCAGAGATTTACTGATGGCGTGGCTGAGCTTCTTTGCTGGAGACTTCTGTAAAATGAACGAGGGGGGCGAAAAATTCTAAATACAACCAAAACAAGCTCTGAAAAAAATCTAATGGGCTCCAATTATATATAGTTTGGTGGCATAAAAAGGGGAATTAATGCATATTTAATATGTACATAAAAAGTCACAGACTTCTTCCTATGTGAAGCTGGAATAATTAAATAACTTAATGTAGAAATATATATTTTATATATTTAATTTAAAGTTAATGAAAAATTCTCTTTGATTCAGCAAAAATCCTTGCTCTGTGGTTAGAAAAAACTTTATCGAGGTGGTAAGACTGAAGGGGGAAAAAAAAAAGTCTAATAATTGGATTTGGGAGGCAGTGCAAATCGTTTCCCAAGCTGTAATTTCCAGCAGTGTGACTGAGCTTCGGAACAACGCTTGAGTGTTAAAAATGTAATCAATATATAACTCCTCGCTGAAGAACATGACCCCCTTGAAATCCTGAATTAGAGAAGAATGACGTTTAACAGGAAACAAAATACTCGCTGCTCGTCCATCCCTGATTCATGGCCAAACAATTCTGCTGGTCAGTTTAGCCAGTAAGGACATTTATAACGTTACAAAAGATTTATATATCAAATAAATGCTGTTCTTTAGAACTTTCTATTCATCAAAGCATCCTGAAAATAATGCACCACTGTCTCCACAGAAATATTAAGCAACTGTAGTCATTGATAATCATCAGAAATACTTCATGAGCAGCAAAATATTAACATATTAGAATGATTTCTGAAGGATTGTGATATGTTGAAGACTGGAGTAATGATGCTGAAAATTTAGCTTTGCCATAGCAGGAATGAATTACATTTTATACTTGAGTTAGAAAATTAGTTATTTTAAATTGTACAGTTTTTCCTGTATGTTTTATCAAATAAATACAACCTTGGTGAGACAGGCTGCATCCAAAGTAACATACTCTCGAGTAGGTACTTGTTTCGAAATAATTACTTCATGGCCACTAAAAAAGTATGTTCTATATAGTATGAATGTAATGTGGACATACTATCTACCTCATCATGTGACCTACCAGCGTCAGTTGTGTCGCTTCACTGCCATTCACAAATATTATTAAAGTGTCAATCGTATGCACCCCTCAGAATCTCGTTGGAAGAAGTAGGTCATCCGGGTGCTTTTTGCGTACATATGAGTACTGTGAATTCAGACATACTTCTTTTCTCACATACTGTTTTTCCGCATACTATATAGTAGGGAAGTATGCGTTTCGGATGCAGCCTAAGAGACTTCTTTTAAAAACATTTTTTTTTTAAAAGTCATACTAATCCCAAACTTATGAATGGTAGTATAAATTGTGTACATTAGATCCCTTTTGTGCGGTTATGAGGTATCAAAAATATCTGTGCTTTAGTCAATAAGTGTAAATCTTGATATCTAAAAGGAATAGAAAATTTGTCATCATTTATTCCCTCGATACCATTCCAAACTTGTATCATTTTCTTTCTTCAATAAAAAGTCAAACCTTGCATCTTTCCTTTAGAAATGGAAAACATACATTTGACCTTTTTTGAGTTTTTTTTAAAGGCACAGTATGTGAGTTTCACCACTAGAGGTCGCTTATTCAAAAAAATAACAAAGGCGTAGTTTGATAACACCGTGAATGAGCGTTGAATCATGGGAGTTGTCATCTTCACATCTACAGCTGATAAAAAGCAATCTGACGGGATTCCAACAGAAATCATGTTCATGGTTAAGCTAATGTATTAAAGTTTTATTAACATTACTATGCCGTGGGGTAAAAATGTGAATCAGAATCAGTTTGAGTTGTTCAGTACTTTAAGCAAAATATTTTTCATATATTTCATATTTATAATTTGCTTCATTTTTCCAGACAAAGTGTAATTATGTGTTTAAAAATATTACTTTTCCTTCTGATGCAGCACTATGTATGAAAGCTTGTTTCGGCCACTACATGATAAAAAAAAGGTAATTGCGACTTTTTATCTCACAATTCTGACTATAACTAGCAATTATGCACTGTCATGTAATTCTGACTTTATATCATGCAATTCTGAGGGGAAAAAAGTCAGAACTGTGAGATATAAACTTTCAATCGCGATTGGTCAATATAATCGACTCCATCGACGCTGATAATTAGTCGACGTCAATATTTTTAATCGACTGATCATTTGAATTATTTTACCGTTTAAATTTTGATTTTTCACTTTGACTAAAATAACTGTTTCCTCCACACCACTAGTGTGCAAACGTTACGCGCATCACGTCAAAGTTTCCAAGGATTGCGGGTGAAGCGGAGCCCAGCATGAGTCAAATGGGTTTGTAAGCAAAAGTTTTCATAGGCCGAAGAGGTCTAAATCAGGGCAACGTTTTTCAGGGCAAGGACCCCTTAGATGAGCGAGACACGGAGCAGGGACCCCTGACACGAAATGTGTCAAACAGAGCCTCTGATATGAATAGAAATCAATCATATTACGATAGTGATATTACGTTGAGACAATATAGATTAGAACTATGTTGTTTTACATTGTCTGTAGGCTATATTTTCATTGTTAAAAAGATTTATGCATCATACCAAACTGTTGCAATTAAAATCACAGTTTATTAAGTTCAGAGTTGTCTTGAACACAATTATTTTAATAGATCTGCAGTTTCATACATTTAAATTATACGTTTCTCTGAATTTCAACTTAAAGTCTGGAACACACCAAGCCAATGGTCGGCCGTCGGGCAGTTTTTGTTCGTCGGCCGACTAAGTTTTCTCAGTGTGTTCCGCACCGTCGGTTGAAGTTCGTCCTCGTCGGGCCGTCAGTGAGAACTCTGATTGGCGGTTTAAATAGCAAACGAGTCAGTTCAAGAGAATATAAGCAAAAGTTATGAAAGCAAGCGAATAAGTCATGACGGCACAGACGGAAGGATGTTCTAATTTCACGTCATCTTACACGAGCACCCGAACGCACGAATATTTTCATAATAACATGAGCGGAGCGGAATAAAGAACGTGATCAGCATGACTGACATTCAAAACGATAAGCAAGCGCTGCTTTGTTTATGGTTTGTATACTTGCAGTCTTAGTTTCGCTTTCCCCTTTTGAATGACGAATATAGACTAATATATCTGCTTAAATAGACAGTTATCGCCTTTATACGCAGACCCAGAACGCGTGATGTTTTTACCCATGTTTTAATTTTTTTTTTTTGTGATCAAACATTAATTGACGGACCCCCTGCAATACTGCCGTGGACCCCCTAGGGCGGTTGAAGACCCATGGTCTAAAGTAAGGGAGTACATCAGATTAGCCGATAATAAAAAGATGGTTTGTATCTGGTTTCGTTGGCATACCACAGCAGCACAAGCTCGATGAACATCTGAAGAGGAATATAGCGTTAGGGGGAATTCTGGATGATGGGCCGCCGGAAAAGGCAGTGCCAAAAAAACAGTGTTTTTGTCCATTAAATGAACTCAGCCTTTGTAGGCAGAATGTTTCAAATCCACTGTCCTTTAAGCTGCTAAAGGCGCCGTTCACATATCTCATTCGCAAGTTCGTCACTTCGAATGTAGGCGTGCGGCAAGGGCGCTCATAATAGAAGCGTACGCGGTACGAACAAACATTAAACTTTTCAGAATGCCTCAAGAACCAACCAATCAGCTTCGGCCTCTCCGTTACAACATCGCAAGCTCAGCCGATCACAGCTGTACAGGCCGGGTGTTTTTTCTCATCTCCATAAATATATCTAGTAGTAAAGCTAATGCAAGGGCTAGAAATAAATGATACTCCGTAGTCATTTTGGAGAGCGCAGTTCATGGCCGAACAGCAACGACAGACACCACAGGAGTGCAAGCGCTTTGGAAAGAAGGAGAAACCACACGTGTTTAGGCTGGAACTGAGAACCACTGTAACGGTTAGATTGATCTATGCCTGCGTTTGTTAATGTGAAGAGTTGACGTATCCTACTGTAATTAACTAATTTACTTCTTCCCGTTTTAAAGACATTTCATCAAGTGACGGTATACTAAAATAACAGCATAAATAACATTTAAAAATGCAAATTTATATATAATATGTGCACAGTTAATAAATACTATTCATATACAATACCAAAAGAGTTTGCCAAGCTAAAAGGTATCACATCAGGTATGTTTTATTTATTTTTCTCTCAGTTGTAGGCAAAGCCATGTGACTGAATTCCTGCAAAATTAGGACTGCACACCACAATTGGCTGCAGTGTCCTGAATGCCAAAGTTAGAAGTAAAATAAAATGTTTTTAAGAAAAATGGTTGATTTTTGGCGGAAAATTAGTCGATAGATTAATCGATTAACCGATAAATTAGTCGATAGATTAATCGATCTAAAAATAGTCTTTAGTGGCAGCCCTTGAAAGAAAGTGTGAGATAAAAAGTCGCATATTTTTTGCCGGAAACAAGCTTCCATAATGTTGAACCTTAGGTGGCATAATTGAGAGCTTCTGTGATTAATGACTTCAATTTTGGCCATTTTACACTTTGAATATAGAGTATTATAATTGCGTACCCTTTATGGTATGATTATTGTAACTTTAGAGCAATATAATTCACCGACCACTTTCATTACAAGCTAATGGTTATCCTGCATAACATCTCTTTGTTGTGTGTGTGTGTGTGTGTGTTTCTAATACAGGTTTTGAATGACATGAGATGGCTGAATATCCGTGTTTGGGTGAACTAACCCCCAAAAGTGGCGGTACGTACCCACGAGGAGTGCTCCTTCATCTGGTGCTGGTTGCTATGGGGACCGCTGGCATGACCGCGCCAGAAGCAGCTCTGACAAAGCTGGTAGCCATGGCACTGCTGGCAGCGGTACCGGAAACCCATCATGCTCTCACTCCGGCAGTACGAACATTCCACTGGATGGAAGACTGTGGGACAGCAGCACAGAGGGTTTCAGGCATTCGCAAACCTTGTTTTAGCCCCATTTTGTGAGTGAGGAGTACAGACATGGGGGCGGTGGGAAATAAGTCGTCATTGAAAACCCACATATACAAGCCAGTCGCAGCACGTACCATTCTCTACATTAGCGAGTCGGTGCATGAGAGGTAGCCATACGAGGTACTGCGGGGGTGGATCTGCCATCAACACATCCAAAAACGTATTCAGCAAGATCTTCTTCTGGCGAAGCACAGATAAGACACTCTCAGTGAAAGCCTCTAAGACTTCGAGACGGCTTTTAAAGAGACTCTTGCTGTTATTTGAGGCAGATTAGTGTATTCACCTGCTGAGGGAAGCATGTTCTCACAGAGTGCTCGGTGTAGCCAAATGAAGGTCCCTCGAACACTGCCGTGGGGAGCTTCAGCACTTCCCTCAGGAACTGGTCAAATTTGGCATAGACCATCACCCCATTGGAGTCGGATATTTGGGAAAATATATCTGGGAGAGAATGAGGTGATTTTAAATTATGCTATGTGGTAGACTAACATTTATAACCATTCAAATAACAAAAACTGAAACTTGCTTGGGAAAAATGCATTATTATTTTACACTAAAAATTTCCAAGATAATATGATGACAGCACTTTTGTACCGGTGTAATTTCATCAAACGATGCACACCATTCGGAACAAAACTGCATGTACAGCTAAAATAACGTGTGGGATGAAAAGAAATCTTTTTTGTTTTTACTTTAGATCAGTGAAAGCCTGTTTCCAGCATGAAATAAAAACCCAAAAAAGTAACTGCGACCTTTTATCTCACAATTGCGAGTTTACATCTCACAATTCTGACTTTTTTTCTCAGAATTGCATGATATAAACTCACAATTGTGAATTATAAAGTCAGAATTTTGAGATATAAACTCGCAATTGCGTGTTATAATTGTAAGGGGAAAAAAAATCACATGCAAATGCATGTTATAAGGTCAGAATAGAGAGTTATAAACTCACAATTCTGAGAAAAAAAATCAGAATTGCATGATATAAACTCGCAATTGTGAATTATAAAGTCAGAATTTTGAGATATAAACTCGCAATTGCGTGTTATAATTGTAAGGGGAAAAAAATCACATGCAAATGCATTTTATAAAGTCAGAATTGCGAGTTATAAACTCACAATTCTGAGAAAAAAAATCAGAATTGCATGATATAAACTCGCAATTGTGAATTATAAAGTCAGAATTTTGAGATATAAACTCGCAATTGCGTGTTATAATTGTAAGGGGAAAAAAATCACATGCAAATGCATGTTATAAAGTCAGAATTGCGAGTTATAAACTCACAATTCTGAGAAAAAAAAAATCAGAATTGCACGATATAAACTCGCAATTGTGAATTATAAAGTCAGAATTTTGAGATATAAACTCGCAATTGCGTGTTATAATTGTAAGGGAAAAAAAATCACATGCAAATGCATTTTATAAAGTCAGAATTGCGAGTTATAAACTCACAAATCTGAGAAAAAAAATCAGAATTGCATGATATAAACTCGCAATTGTGAATTATAAAGTCAGAATTTTGAGATATAAACTCACAATTGCGTGTTATAATTGTAAGGGGAAAAAAATCACATGCAAATGCATTTTATAAAGTCAGAATTGCGAGTTATAAACTCACAATTCTGAGAAAAAAAAATCAGAATTGCACGATATAAACTCGCAATTGTGAATTATAAAGTCAGAATTTTGAGATATAAACTCGCAATTGCGTGTTATAATTGTAAGGGAAAAAAATCACATGCAAATGCATTTTATAAAGTCAGAATTGCGAGTTATAAACTCACAATTCTGAGAAAAAAAAATCAGAATTGCATGATATAAACTCGCAATTGTGAATTATAAAGTCAGAATTTTGAGATATAAACTCACAATTGCGTGTTATAATTGTAAGGGAAAAAAAATCACATGCAAATGCATTTTATAAAGTCAGAATTGCGAGTTATAAACTCACAATTCTGAGAAAAAAAAATCTGAATTGCACGATATAAACTCGCAATTGTGAATTATAAAGTCAGAATTTTGAGATATAAACTCACAATTGCGTGTTATAATTGTAAGGGAAAAAAATCACATGCAAATGCATTTTATAAAGTCAGAATTGCGAGTTATAAACTCACACTTCTGAGAAAAAAAAATCAGAATTGCACGATATAAACTCGCAATTGTGAATTATAAAGTCAGAATTTTGAGATATAAACTCGCAATTGCGTGTTATAATTGTAAGGGAAAAAAAATCACATGCAAATGCATTTTATAAAGTCAGAATTGCGAGTTATAAACTCACAATTCTGAGAAAAAAAATCAGAATTGCATGATATAAACTCGCAATTGTGAATTATAAAGTCAGAATTTTGAGATATAAACTCGCAATTGCGTGTTATAATTGTAAGGGAAAAAAAATCACATGCAAATGCATTTTATAAAGTCAGAATTGCGAGTTATAAACTCACAATTCTGAGAAAAAAAATCAGAATTGCATGATATAAACTCGCAATTGTGAATTATAAAGTCAGAATTTTGAGATATAAACTCGCAATTGCGTGTTATAATTGTAAGGGAAAAAAAATCACATGCAAATGCATTTTATAAAGTCAGAATTGCGAGTTATAAACTCACAATTCTGAGAAAAAAAATCAGAATTGCACGATATAAACTCGCAATTGTGAATTATAAAGTCAGAATTTTGAGATATAAACTCGCAATTGCGTGTTATAATTGTAAGGGAAAAAAAATCACATGCAAATGCATTTTATAAAGTCAGAATTGCGAGTTATAAACTCACAATTCTGAGAAAAAAAATCAGAATTGCATGATATAAACTCGCAATTGTGAATTATAAAGTCAGAATTTTGAGATATAAACTCACAATTGCGTGTTATAATTGTAAGGGGAAAAAAAATCACATGCAAATGCATGTTATAAAGTCAGAATTGCGAGTTATAAACTCACAATTCTGAGAAAAAAAAAATCAGAATTGCATGATATAAACTCGCAATTGTGAATTATAAAGTCAGAATTTTGAGATATAAACTCGCAATTGCGTGTTATAATTGTAAGGGAAAAAAAATCACATGCAAATGCATTTTATAAAGTCAGAATTGCGAGTTATAAACTCACAATTCTGAGAAAAAAAAATCAGAATTGCACGATATAAACTCGCAATTGTGAATTATAAAGTCAGAATTGCGAGTTATAAACTCACAATTCTGAGAAAAAAAATCAGAATTGCATGATATAAACTCGCAATTGTGAATTATAAAGTCAGAATTTTGAGATATAAACTCACAATTGCGTGTTATAATTGTAAGGGAAAAAAAATCACATGCAAATGCATTTTATAAAGTCAGAATTGCGAGTTATAAACTCACAATTCTGAGAAAAAAAAATCTGAATTGCACGATATAAACTCGCAATTGTGAATTATAAAGTCAGAATTTTGAGATATAAACTCACAATTGCGTGTTATAATTGTAAGGGAAAAAAATCACATGCAAATGCATTTTATAAAGTCAGAATTGCGAGTTATAAACTCACACTTCTGAGAAAAAAAAATCAGAATTGCACGATATAAACTCGCAATTGTGAATTATAAAGTCAGAATTTTGAGATATAAACTCGCAATTGCGTGTTATAATTGTAAGGGAAAAAAAATCACATGCAAATGCATTTTATAAAGTCAGAATTGCGAGTTATAAACTCACAATTCTGAGAAAAAAAATCAGAATTGCATGATATAAACTCGCAATTGTGAATTATAAAGTCAGAATTTTGAGATATAAACTCACAATTGCGTGTTATAATTGTAAGGGAAAAAAAATCACATGCAAATGCATGTTATAAAGTCAGAATTGCGAGTTATAAACTCACAATTCTGAGAAAAAAAAAATCAGAATTGCATGATATAAACTCGCAATTGTGAATTATAAAGTCAGAATTTTGAGATATAAACTCGCAATTGCGTGTTATAATTGTAAGGGAAAAAAAATCACATGCAAATGCATTTTATAAAGTCAGAATTGCGAGTTATAAACTCACAATTCTGAGAAAAAAAAATCAGAATTGCACGATATAAACTCGCAATTGTGAATTATAAAGTCAGAATTTTGAGATATAAACTCACAATTGCGTGTTATAATTGTAAGGGAAAAAAAATCACATGCAAATGCATTTTATAAAGTCAGAATTGCGAGTTATAAACTCACAATTCTGAGAAAAAAAAATCAGAATTGCACGATATAAACTCGCAATTGTGAATTATAAAGTCAGAATTTTGAGATATAAACTCGCAATTGCGTGTTATAATTGTAAGGGGGAAAAAAATCACATGCAAATGCATGTTATAAAGTCAGAATTGCGAGTTATAAACTCACAATTCTGAGAAAAAAAAAATCAGAATTGCATGATATAAACTCGCAATTGTGAATTATAAAGTCAGAATTTTGAGATATAAACTCGCAATTGCGTGTTATAATTGTAAGGGAAAAAAATCACATGCAAATGCATTTTATAAAGTCAGAATTGCGAGTTATAAACTCACAATTCTGAGAAAAAAAAAATCAGAATTGCACGATATAAACTCGCAATTGTGAATTATAAAGTCAGAATTTTGAGATATAAACTCACAATTGCGTGTTATAATTGTAAGGGAAAAAAATCACATGCAAATGCATTTTATAAAGTCAGAATTGCGAGTTATAAACTCACAATTCTGAGAAAAAAAAATCAGAATTGCACGATATAAACTCGCAATTGTGAATTATAAAGTCAGAATTTTGAGATATAAACTCGCAATTGCGTGTTATAATTGTAAGGGGAAAAAAATCACATGCAAATGCATGTTATAAAGTCAGAATTGCGAGTTATAAACTCACAATTCTGAGAAAAAAAAAATCAGAATTGCATGATATAAACTCGCAATTGTGAATTATAAAGTCAGAATTTTGAGATATAAACTCGCAATTGCGTGTTATAATTGTAAGGGAAAAAAATCACATGCAAATGCATTTTATAAAGTCAGAATTGCGAGTTATAAACTCACAATTCTGAGAAAAAAAAATCAGAATTGCACGATATAAACTCGCAATTGTGAATTATAAAGTCAGAATTTTGAGATATAAACTCACAATTGCGTGTTATAATTGTAAGGGAAAAAAATCACATGCAAATGCATTTTATAAAGTCAGAATTGCGAGTTATAAACTCACAATTCTGAGAAAAAAAAATCAGAATTGCACGATATAAACTCGCAATTGTGAATTATAAAGTCAGAATTTTGAGATATAAACTCGCAATTGCGTGTTATAATTGTAAGGGGAAAAAAATCACATGCAAATGCATGTTATAAAATCAGAATTGAGAGAAAGAAACTCGCAATTGCGATTAAAAAAATAGGAGAATTGCGAGATTAAAAGTCGCAATTACCTTTTAAATTTCTTATTTAGTGGCGGAAACAAGCTTCCATATGAGATTACTATTAATAATAACTAATTAATTAAGTTTTATGAGTATTCAGCAAACACTTAAAGAGAAATGAAAATTCTGTCATCATTTCCTCACCCTCAAGTTGTTCCAAACCGGTATGAGTTTCTTTCTTCTTTTGAACACAAAAGAAGATATTTTGAAGAATATCGGTAACCAGATAGTCGACATCCATAGTATGGAAGGCCCATCAAATGTCTGGTTTTGTGTTCAACAGAAGAAAGAAACTCATACAGGTTTGGAACAAGTTGAGGGTGAGGAAATGATGATGGATTTTTTTTTTTTCTTTTGGGAATCTAATTTTGAGTTCACTACACATCATGCACAGAAGGGGGAGCCAAACTCTCAGTGAAGCTTCTTGCATAAAAGCCCTTGTGTAATATTAAATTAAAAGTAAGTGTATGTGTCTCAAAAATACTTATTTCATATCGAATAATATTTTATAAGCTTACCGACTTTAAAAATGGAGAAATACTGACAGTTTACTAGAAAGAACTGTAGCAGTTTCGGGTGCAACATGACTACTTAAATACATTCAATCAATAACAGTTACAGCATTGTCCATCATATGAACTCCAGAAAAAAATCCATAGTGTTTCAATTGAACTGCTGTATAACAGCCACGATACTTACAGCGTAATTTGTCCAGTATTTTACCGCCACACATCGTAGCTAGCATTGCCTTCATAGCAAACACTGTGAGTTTCCCATGGCCTTCGCTGAAACACAAACAGCACATTATCAGAGGAAGTTCTGTTTTAGCAAAGCCTTTGGGTTCTCCAACTCCAGTCAATGTTTGGACTACACCAATCGTCGTACTCTTTATATACAATCTTTTGGAAAAATGTGTGCAAACGGAACATGTTTGATGTTAATAGTAATATTTGACCAGGCCCACAACCCCACAGCCAAACACCTTATTAGTACTTTTCTCTGGTTTTTGGGGGGATTCTGGTAAGTCCAGTGTTGGTAAGTAAGTAGCCTAACTGAAAGTAGCAATGCAATGCAACTTAACTTACATTATTTTTGTAGCTTTACAGCGGCTGAGCTGTTTTTGTTTATAGTGTAGCTTTTTCAGTTGCGAGCTACTTTTTCCAACAGGTAGAAGTGTAGCTTCATCGCTCTTTTTTCACATTGCGCACACACATTTACAAGCTAAAATGTCCTCTGGCTCAGTTGAAGTGTTGGAAAGTTCGTTTGAATGATTCATGTAAATGAACCAGTTCAAAGATGACTCACCAATTCATTTGAGTCCATTTGTGATTTTTTTTTTTTTTTTTTAAATATTATCATGTTTGTGACTGTTTTTCACTTTAATTAGATGTTAGTTGTGCTTGGTGTAAATTTAACATTTATTTAAAATGAAATACTGTCAAACCTGACTGAGATTGAGTCGGATCAGTACTTGTTAAGGATTCACAATATAATGGTACCATATGAGCTTTCAGCTGATTTTATTTTAATTTAGCGATTTGGTTGATATTGGGTATTTAATTGTGAATGCTAAAGAAGAGTACCTTAAAGAAGAGTACCTTTACTGTCATCTAACACTCATCTACCACTTAAAGTTAATCTTTAAAAACCTTTATAAAGGATTAGTTCATTTTCAAATGAAAAATACCCCAAGTTTTACTCTCAATCCATCCTAGGTGACTTTCTTGTTTCTGATGAAGACAATCGGAGAAATATTAATAAATATCCTGACGCATCCGAGCTTTATAATGGCAGTAATGCGTTACCAAACGAGTATGAGAAGAAGAAAGTGTCTCCATCCACATCCATCCATTATAAACATATTCCACGCGGCTCCAGAGGGTTAATAAAGACCTTCTAGCGATGCGATTGTGTAAAAAAAAAAAAAAAATCCATATTTAACAAGTTATGAAGTAAAATATCCAGCTTCTGCCAGACCGCCTTCCCTATTCAACTTACGGAATTGACTCGACACCAGTACCTCTTTTTTTTTTTTTTTTTTTTACACAATCGCATCGCTTCACTTCACTTCAGAAGGTCTTTATTAACCCTCTGGAGCCGCGTGGAATATGTTTATGATGGATGGATGTGGATGGAGACACATTCTTCTTCTCATACTCGTTTGGTAACGCATTACTGCCATTATAAAGCTCGGATGCGTCAGGATATTTATTAATATTTCTCAGATTGTCTTCATTAGAAATTCATATACTCCTAGGATGGCTTGAGGGTGAGTAAACCTTGGGGTAGTGTTCATTTGAAAGTGAACTAATCATTTAATAACACTGTTAAAAAATTTTCTTGCAAATGGAAATTGATTAGATTTGGATTTACATTTAGCAGACGCTTTTATCCAAAGCGACTTACAAGGGGAGCAATTAGGGGTTAGGTGTCTCGCTCAAGGGCACTTTAGTCATGGTATCGAAGGTGGAGAGAGTGCTGTTCATTCACAATCCCCACCGGTGTGGGAATCGAACCAACAACCTTCAGGTTGCAAGCCCGACTCCCTCACCACTAGGCCACGACTACCCTTTGATTATCCAGAGTTTTTCAAACTGTACATTATAAGCTCAAAAGCTTTATTTCGGTTCGCTTCAGCTATGATAAAGAGACATTGCATTGCATGTTCTCATATTTTGGAGGCGGAGCAATGAAGGGAGGGGTGTGTTTGATTGGGTTGAGGCGCAGGTATGATGTCAGGAGGCGGAAGACGGCGCTTTCACACGAGGTTCGATTGCCTCCTGCCCCGCTTTATTGTGTTCATATTATATTATTTGGGTCCGAACTGCAGCGTGTTTGCGTCATCCAAGCAGCAGCTTTTTTTACCCCTATTAATTTAGGGGCAAATTATGACCTTTAATTGAAAAGGTATGACTACAGTCTAAGTGGAAGAGAGGGTGTACGCAGAAGGACGGTAAACCCCTCAAAGTTGCAGTACATCATACACCTGCAATATTGCAAAATCTACCCGATTTTTCATGTCAACAGAAAAATGTAGCGGGATAACCTGGCTTCTCCTGAGACTCCCTTGCTTTAGAGCGGTCATGTGATTAGCTAAAGCCTGTCAGCACGTTGATATGATTGGTCACAAGGTAGTTTGTAAGAAACACAAGCGATTTCAAACCGCATCTTTGGTTCACTGCAGTTAAGGAGAAAATACTTAGCAATGGTGTTGACTTAGAGCATATTAAAAACACCACATTGACATATAAACAGCATTAAAAACTTGATTTTCACCACAGTGGACTTTAACTCAAATTAAGGAACGAATTAGTACAATCCAGCCAAACGATTGCAATATCCGTGTGCTGAAATCCAGATCAAATGAATTCTGACTGAAACTGGCCAAAATGAGATGCAGTATCTTAGTAAGCAACAAAATTAAGTTGTCTACCTTTTGGAACGGCCTTCACGTCGGAAGCGTGTTAACGACGCCTTAAAATGCTGCCTCCGTAGACAGCTCGCTACGTTTTGGAACAGAGCATATGCCTTCCAAACACTCACTCTTGTCACGATGCATATGACTCACAGTCCATCAGGTTTGCAGGGACATACTGCCACAAGGGACCCCCTGAGAGAAAAACAAATCTCCCTCACGAAGAACACACCTGTCATAAGTGGCCACAATAAAGTTTAGCAGCAGGCCGATGGACTGCTCCACGTTTATCTGGTGGGTGGTGGGCAACCGCTTGTTGAGCTGGTAGAAGATGGAGGACAAAATGGTCTCCAGGCGTGACACATTAATCTCTGCGTTGTGGTCTAATGTGCTCAACCCATTGTCACGGAAAGCTTCGATCATGTTCCACACGTCCACCAGGTGAACTACGACAGGAAAATTACACAACTGAGATGAGCAAAAATAAAATAACAATTGGACATGATATACAACCAAAGTTGGCATTTCAAGGTAAAAAGCTGTAAACAGGACTTACGGTTGCATCGCTTCTGAACAAATCGCAGCTTACACGCCGTTCTGTATGTTGAGAGGCGAATGACGTCAAAGTTTTGAGCCCCTGGTGGAAATGACATGCATCAGTATTGTCGCTTTCATCAGTCCCTTGTTCGCCTCGCAATTAAAATTCTGACATTGTTTACTCATCCTCATGTTTTTCCAAACTGTATGACTTTCTTTCTTCCATGGAACACAAAAATAAAGAAAGTAAACAGGGATCCAGGCGGTCAAGCTCCAAAATGACAAAAATCCACCACCACATCTCACATTGGCTAATTTTTGTATAAAAAAGGGTGGCAGTAGCCTCGAGGGCAGCACTCTGCAATAGCGCAACTGCGCCTCTTCAATTCCGAGGTCCCTTTGCCAATCCCGTACCCCTCTCTCCACGTGTACTTTCCTGTCCGACTTTTTCTTAGAATTGCGAGATTTAAACTCACAATTGCAAGTTATAATGTTAGAATTGCGTGATATAGTCACAATTCTGACTTTCTTGTAATTGCGAATTTATATCTCACAATTTTGACATATTTCTCACAATTTTGACTTATTTCTCAGAATTGCGAGATATAAACTTGCAATTCTAAGACAAAACGTATTTTAACGTATTTTTTCAATTGGACATGCAACTATAAGTTTATATCTCACATTTCTGACTTCATATCATGCAATTCTGACTTTATAACTCACAATTCTGACTTATTACGCAATTTCTAACTCACGATTCTGACTTTATATCACGCAATTGCAAGTTTATATCTCACAATTCTGACTTATTATGCAATTCTGACTTTATATCACGCAATTCTGAATTTATGACTCACGATTCTGACTTTATAACTCACAATCGGATATTATAACATGCAATTGCGAGTTTATATCTCTCAATTCTGACTTTATTTCTCACAAATGGATATTATGACATGCAATTCTGAATTTATAACTCACAATTCAGACTTTATATCTCACAATTGGATATTATAACACGCAATTGCGAGTTTATAGCTCACAATTCTGACTTATTACGCAATTCTGACTTTATTTCACACAATTGCGAGTTTATATCACGCAATTCTGAATTTATGACTCACGATTCTGACTTTATAACTCATAATCGGATATTATAACATGCAATTGCGAGTTTATATCTCTCAATTCTGACTTTATTTCTCACAAATGGATATTATGACATGCAATTCTGAATTTATAACTCACAATTCAGACTTTATATCTCACAATTGGATATTATAACACGCAATTGCGAGTTTATAGCTCACAATTCTGACTTATTACGCAATTCTGACTTTATTTCACACAATTGCGAGTTTATATCACGCAATTCTGAATTTATGACTCACAATTCAGACTTTATAACTCACAATTGGATATTATGACAAGCAACTGCGAGTTTATATCTATCAATTCTGATTTTATTTCTCACAATTGGATATTATGACATGCAATTGTGAGTTTATATCTCTCAATTCAGACTTTATATCTCACAATTGGATATTATGACATGCAATTGTGAGTTTATATCTCTCAATTCAGACTTTATATCTCACAATTGGATATTATGACATGCAATTGCGAGTTTATATCTCTCAATTCTGACTTTATATCTCACAATTGGATATTATGACATGCAATTGTGAGTTTATATCTCTCAATTCTGACTTTATATCTCACAATTGGATATTATGACATGCAATTGCGAGTTTATATCTCTCAATTCTGACTTTATATCTCACAATTGGATATTATGACATGCAATTGTGAGTTTATATCTCTCAATTCTGACTTTATATCTCAATATTGGATATTATGACATGCAATTCTGAATTTATAACTCACAATCCAGACTTTATATCTCACAATTGGATATTATGACATGCAATTGCGAGTTTATATCTCTCAATTCTGACTTTATATCTCACAATTGGATATTATGACATGCAATTCTGAATTTATAACTCACAATCCAGACTTTATATCTCACAATTGGATATTATGACATGCAATTGCGAGTTTATATCTCTCAATTCTGACTTTATATCTCACAATTGGAAATTATAACATGCAATTGCGAGTTTATATCTCTCAATTCTGACTTTATAACATGCAGTTCTGAATTGTGAGATAAAAGGTCACAATTACCTTTTTGTATTTTTTATTTCATGGCAGAAACAAGCTTCCATAGCAATCAGTTGATCAACATTTTTGCCCTCACACAAAAATTTTTGTCGCACAGACTCCTCTCGAAATGACTGGATTTCCATAAAAACAGAGAAACTGTAAATGTGACTGGTCCATTTGATTTGTCCATCTTTTGTGCTCTACAGAAGAGAAAATGTCAAACAGCTTTGGAACTTACTGGGAGTGTTCACATACGGTTCGATTAAAACGAACTCTGGTGTGATTCCTCTGTCAATGCGGAACGTGTGATCACTGCACTCGTCAAACAATCGGACCGAGACCCGTCAAAAGATGAGTCTCTTTCTGCTTTCAAACCAACTCTGGTGTGGTTTGACTAAATGCCAAAATTTCATTTTTGGGAGAACTAGCCCTTCAGACATGTGTATTCCATGATATGTACAAAAATACTCATACTTTGTGAATATATACAGTAAAGCAGCTATATAACATTTCTACTGCATAGTTTATTTAGTCCATCAACCTGGGTCCGGTGTTTTCTCAAACTCAGTTTTGCCTTCCAACCAGAGATGCTAGATTGTGCCAGTCTATTGCCCCGTGGCAGTGAAGGGTGAATAGGATTCGATGTGTATGTATGTGTGGTGCGCTGTGGAGGAAATTAAGTTAACTCTGAAAGCAACTCACTCATCTCCATGAAGAGCTGTCTCTTCTCCACCATGGACTTGCTGCTTTTACTTCCCTCTTCAATCATTCTGCACAACACAAAAGGTCCATTTAATACCACAGCTTAACCACAGCCTCATTACGAACACGCAACTCACTATCTATCTATCCATCTTTTAGGGGTGTGACAGTACGCAAAACTGACGGTTTGGTACGTACCTCGGTTCTGAAGTCACGGTTTGGTACAGCAGAGGGAGAAAACTAAACAAAATTGCTTTTTTTAACTAAACAGTGTACTGAACAAATTGTCTCTGTCTTTACACGAATTAAATTAAAATTAAATATAGGGAAGCAAACTCTTAGCCTAAAATCATTTGCAATATTTTTAGATATAATATTCAACAAATTATATGCAAACAGCACAAAAGGCAGTTTGTGCACTAACTTCCAAATCTAATTATAAAATTCTGTTTTTACTCCAGTTCGTTGTTGCAATATAACCATTTCCACAGTGTCTGCCATTTTAATGACAGATTCATTTAAACATAGGCTAATATAGCACATATATTTAGCGAAAGAGTTCATTTCTCAGGCGAACTAACAAGTTGTGGACTCGCCTGAGGTAAAAGCTACATGACAGTGTTTAGAAGTTGAAATCATTGACTGTCGCTTGAAATGCGCCTGTACAGTCAGTTAGTGATCCGTCACGCGACATTAAAGAGCGTCAAAACGCCATTAATAAAACTGACAGGATTTGAAAGATGACACTTTGTTTCTTATCTAAAGCAACAAAACGCGAAGCTTTTTGCGATTAATGGTGGTTAGGTTACAACGCTGTATTTATCGTGTAGATCCACTTGGGTTTGGTGCGGCGCTTTTGGTACGTCATGAGAGTATTACGGTATGTCTCGCGGTTTTTCGGTTCGGTTTGAATAATCAATCAATCTATCAATCTATCTACCTACCATCCACAGTCTTTCAATTAATATCCTTTCAGAACTCTCTTATGGCACTTTTTCACTGCGTGGTACTACTCGGCTCACTTTAGTTTTGGTTTGCTGCAGTTTAGTACCGTTTCAAAGTGGGTGGGATAGTTGCCGTGGATCTGCACCTCGTCTACTGTCCACGGTACAGCCATTTCTGTTTTCAAGTGCATGCGACGGTCGATTAAAGCAAGTCGTTTCGTGAACAAATAAAACTACGCTGGCTGTTACTGACTACTTAAATCTCTCTGAGCAGTCAGTAACGTGTAGTGTTTACACGTTACATTTAGTATCGGTACGGCATGCTTGGAACCTCAACAGAGGTGGTTCTATTTAAGCGAGCCGTACCGAAGCGTACCATGCAGTGGGAAAGAGCCATTATGTGACCCGCTTTAGTGAACGTGTGCGACGAGCAGGGCGGGCGAGAGCCGTGAGGGAATATAATGAGCGCCATCTGCGCGCTACACCGGTCTCGTATCTCTCACGGAGGAGCTCCGGAAGCATAAAAGAGGAGCGACGACAGTGAAGGACGAGAGAGGACCAGGCCTGGATTTTATGTTGTGTTTTATTACGTTTGTGTGAGCGGCAGTCGGCGTGAGGAACTGCCGCCATTTTACTTTCGTTTTGTTATTTGATTAAAGTACGTCGAATGTTCGCCTGTTCCCGCCTCCTTCTTCCCGTATTTACGAACTGTGTTACAACGTGATTTCACCAAGTATGTTTTTGTTGATCCTGAAACAACATCCCAATCAACTAATCAGATATGAGGGACAAGTTTAGGCTTACAACCAGTTTTAGGTCCTTCTACATCAGTGTCATTCAACTATCATTATCCTCGGATTTTAAGGATAAGTTATGGGTAAAGTTAGCTTTAGGGTCCAGGAACATGTCCAGGAACATGTCTTACTTGGCAAAATCATGGTGAAAACACAAGCATTTCTTCAGTCCATGGAAACTTCTGAACACTCTAGTACTCACCTGTCAGGTTGGATGGGACTCAGAAAAGGTGATGCAAAGGAACCAGGAAGCTCCTACATAAAGAAAAATATTTCGATGTTGACATCTGGGGAAATACCCCTCCCAACAATCCAACCCACACACACATACAAAAATAAACCCTGGAATAAATCCCCCGTTCATAAAAGGGCATTTGAGTTCTCTTGCTCGATGCAAGTGCTGATTATGTATGACAATAATGTCGGCACAGGCTGCATCCTGTGAACTAATGAAACAAGAGCTGCTAAGGAGCCACTTCAGTGACAGGCAGAGGCAATGAAGGAAGAATTCGTACAGTAATGACTGTGAAAAAGGATAACATTATTATATTATAGATTAGCATTTGCTCAGAGAAACAAGAGCTGCTTTGGAGAACAACTTAATGACAGTGTTTATACCGTACATATATATTTATATGTGTGTGTGTGTGTATAGAGTCTTGTGTAATTGTAGTTCTTACATCAACATGAAGCCTTACATCGGCTGTCAAGTCACATTCACTTGCTTTTTCCATAAGTGGAAGGCTTTTTTTTTTTTTAAAGTTCAGCTGACTCAAATCTTTTGAATCATTTCATCAAGAACATTTGTTCTCATTTATTCACTACTTCAGTGGTCATAGCTGCATGTCACAAGTTGTTTAAGTGATTCATTAATCATTCTCTCACTAGTTCACAACCTTCTTTAAACAAGACTTTTTATATTTAAAAAAAAAAAACAAGTGCGTCTAATCTAGAAAGATATAAGCGTTTGTCTAAAAATTACAAAATGCAGATTTATTTTCCCAAAACTGAAATCAAGCGATTCATTCAGTTCATCCATCAAAGTGATTCACAACAAAATGTCTCGTCTTGTTCAGACTCAAAACAGAGACTGAATTCAGAAGAGCGTGTTTCAATCTTGTATTGACTCTTACCATTTCTGCCAAAACGATCATATATTTATTTGAATTTAGATCAGATAAAAAGACGTATTTGTTTAGTTATTAGCCTAATTGTTTTTCAAGGGATGTAGTGTAATATTACTGGCTCTCAGTCATTAAAGGCGGCATGAAACGGAAGATGAGATAGTCTTGTGATGTAATGAGAAATCGAGTCTCCCCCTCAGGAATCGGGTGCCTGATCAAAAGTTGTTATTGTGATGTCTTGACTAATTATACAGTATAGTTTTATTTAAAGCCATGCCAGCATCTTGACTAATTATAACCAATTTAACTATTGTATGATGTTTATTACATAAGGTGCACAAACAACATGCATAAAATATAAATGAATGCCTATGTACTGCATAATAAAACAAAATGTAAACACAACCATGCATAAAAATGTGTTTTCTTTATAAGGATAAGGATTGATGCTACATGCTATGTTCTGTAAAAGTAATTTAATATTAATTTTACACAGTAATAGCAATGTACTATAGTAAACAATAATACTACAATACTTTTTTAATAAATTAATTGTCATGCTAAGTATACACAAAAATCATTAATTTGAAACAACTATACAGAAAGCAAAAAAAATACCAAATATGGTTTATGCTAAGCTAACAGGCTAATCAGGTAGAAGCTAACAAAAAAAAACAGTAAGATGTTTGATTTCACAGCCTACAGCTTTAGTTATATAGTAGTTTATGAACATGTCATTTAAAAGACATTAGTTGTCATTATAAGACATTATAACGTGATTTTGCCAGAATTATAATCACGCGCTAAAAATACTACACAATAAAAGTCAGTTGAACCCATAGACATAATAAATACATAGACGCCCCATTGGCCTCTGGATCGTACGTCAACGGCGCCGCCATATTGTGCAGGGCAACGTTCCCATAACGCTCATAACTGGAATTGAGAAAAATGTCTATTTCGTGTACAAATCGCCGCACAATTGAGCACAGGTCTCGGGGAATAACCGTTCACAGGTGAACCTAAACATTTGTTTCTGATTGCATTTGGTCATTTTATAATTATGTTGATAGTAGTTGGCCACCGGAGTCAGTCAGAATATAGCTAGCGATGTCGCTAATTAGCTTTGAAAGTTGAGTTGAAATGATTTATTTTATAGTTCTAGTGTATTTTATAAGCTAAATTTCCTGGAATTTAAATATGCATCTTTATTTTCTTAAAACCGACTTTTAAGACAAGCGCGCGTTTCGGTTAGGTGACTGACATCTTGTAATTTACTGTAACGTTAGTTAGTTAGTTAGTTAGTTGGCTAGCTTACTTTTCTCACACATTGAAGGTTTCCCTTCAAGTAGCTATTAGAAGGGAAGGGTTTCCGCAAGCCAGTTCTCTGTAGGACAGGTCTGTCAGGATTAGGGATGGAGCTAAACCATTGGTTTTAGTATTACACGTATACTATATACTATTATCAATATATTATTGGACTTATACTATTATATAATTATACTATTTATTACTATTTGATTTGCTGTATACTTTTATTAACAATATTATACACTTTATTATTGACTATATTACATTATATTCTACACAAACTATTTCCCATGTATTATATATACAACAAACTATTTACCATTACTTCTCACTATATCTTTTATTTACTATTTGCATTCAACTGTAGTCGTACCATATCGTACGTGTTACCATTAAGGATCCATCAGTCATCTTTGTTAATGTACGTTTTGGATTATCTATCGGTATTTTAGTGCCATAACAATACAGAAAGCAGCCTGTGTTTTGACGATTTGCTTCATTTTCACCACGGTGGTCAATTCTAAACACAAGAAAAGCTCAAGAAAATGCCTTTTCCACAATAGTAAATCCTTTTTTTTCCCATTCAATTTTTATTGGCTCTTAATGGGCGTCTTCAAAATTCTTATCCAAAAATAAAGCAGCCAAATACAGGACAAGTCTGAGCTTAATTAAAGTCTACTATCGAGGTTTTAAGTAACTAGAGATGGAACTTTTTGTACATCATAAATCACTGGAATCGGTTGATAAATGCCCAGCAAACATCATCAGAGAGGAAGTGAGGAAGGAAAGTTATTATTAATAAACATGAATAAAAAAACGATATCCACAGATAAATCATTTAAAATGAACACTACAATATTACATTAAAAAAATGAGTTTCCATTTTGATTTCATCGTGACAGGAAGGCAGCGGGAGAAACTTCAGTGAGCCAAATCAAACGAGTCAAGATTCGTTCACTTAAACGATTCGCTCAACGGCACTGATTCGTTCAAAAACACCACTAGAAAGCATTATGTCATTCCTGACCGTTAAAGACACTGCTGACGTTATGACTTCAAATCACTCCGTTCGTTTCGCTCTAGTCTAATACTGAGTGAGTGAATAAGGCCCGATGAACTATATCTCTATAATGACTCGCGCTTTGACGTGATCAACGTGCGGATTTTACATGAATACACACTGTACAAACACTCCTATGTTTAAAACAGCAATACATCCCCCCCCCAGTACGATTAAATGACAAGGTCTGCGTACGGGCCATATTATATTTATTTAACTCTACGTATCTTGAATGGTCAATAAACATGGTGCGTCAACACATTTCGATCCACAAGATGATATAGGTGTTTGTATTTGCATCTGAATGTGATGATCTTACCAGCGAGAGGAAATCACGCAGGTCGCGCGACCATCATCAGCATCTGATGAGAGCGATCAACGGTCTCGCGCTCGATTCCTGGCGTATCATCATCATAACCGTCTTCCGCTCCACTTATTTTTTAATATAGACTTACGATTGCCGACTTAATAACACGCAATTTGGTGGCGCTGCGCTTCGCCATAGTCACATTTGCGCCGTGGTTACCGTTCGTTCCGTTTGATTCGGTCTTGTAGGAACTGCAGTACAGGCTGCGCGAGCGCTTCTCTGAGCATCAGCCAACAGCAGAGGACAGCAGAGCTCTCCTGCCTTTCCCATGACTGAGCATCACTGCTGCTCTTCATGTGCACGATTATTACAATGCCATTATCCGACCGTTAGTTTTATGTAATGCTGTGCAAGGTGCTTGCTCGAAAATATGCCGAGCAGCTGTCCATATACTGCCTGTATGCTTATTACGACTGCGTCAAAAGGCACATAAATAAAGACGTTTATATATCTAAAGGGCCTTAATATAGTGCTAAACAGAACAGAATAAAAGTCCTCAAGCCATAGCCTAAAATTGTATTTAGAAAAAAAAAATATTATTCCTAGCATCTTTCAAATTTTGTGTGATGTCATGTTTCGATGGCGCGCGATTTTGAACGTTTTCGGCCGGATTTATAGAATTCGTTAACGGTAGCGGCGCCGTCTTTGAATTTTCGCGGGAATGAAAGCGAGGCTGCGAGAGATGTTCATATATCTCTTCAGTGGATTGTGTTTATTTGCTGACACTGCAAAAGATATCTTTCCAAGAAATGTCAGTAGACAATAAAAAAAACTTGAGCTGGTGAAAATTATAAGGGGCTTTATACAGATGACATTGAAAACACGGCAAGTCCAACCTCGCTTCCATACTCGGGTCTAGTAAACGTAAGCTATAGGTCAAGTCTTGGCTTCTGATTGGTCAATTCTGTGTTCCATTGCCAAAAATCCTGCTGCTTACCATCCTATTGTTGTTGCATGGCAAAGTTCCGTAATTGACCCATATACAGGGAGTGCAGAATTATTAGGCAAGTTGTATTTTTGAGGATTAATTTTATTATTGAACAACAACCATGTTCTCAATGAACACAAAAAACTCATTAATATCAAAGCTGAATATTTTTGGAAGTTTTAGTTTTTAGTTTTTAGTTTTAGCTATTTTAGGGGGATATCTGTGTGTGCAGGTGACTATTACTGTGCATAATTATTAGGCACCTTAACAAAAAACAAATTTATACCCATTTCAATTATTTATTTTTACCAGTGAAACCAATATAACATCTCAACATTCACAAATATATATTTCTGACATTCAAAAACCAAACAAAAACAAATCAGCGACCAATATAGCCACCTTTCTTTGCAAGGACACTCAAAAGCCTGCCATCCATGGATTCTGTCAGTGTTTTGATCTGTTCACCATCAACATTGCGTGCAGCAGCAACCACAGCCTCCCAGACACTGTTCAGACAGGTGTACTGTTTTCCCTCCTTGTAAATCGCACATTTGATGATGGACCACAGGTTCTCAATGGGGTTCAGATCAGGTGAACAAGGAGGCCATATCATTAGATTTTCTTCTTTTATACCCTTTCTTGCCTGCCACGCTGTGGAGTACTTGGACGCGTGTGATGGAGCATTGTCCTGCATGAAAATCATGTTTTTCTTGAAGGATGTAGACTTCTTCCTGTACCACTGCTTGAAGAAGGTGTCTTCCAGAAACTGGCAGTAGGACTGGGAGTTGAGCTTGACTCCATCCTCAACCCGAAAAGGCCCCACAAGCTCATCTTTGATGATACCAGCCCAAACCAGTACTCCACCTCCACCTTGCTGGCGTCTGAGTCGGACTGGAGCTCTCTGCCCTTTACCAATCCAGCCACGGGCCTATCCATCTGGCCCATCAAGACTCACTCTCATTTCATCAGTCCATAAAACCTTAGAAAAATCAGTCTTGAGATATTTCTTGGCCCAGTCTTGACGTTTCAGCTTGTGTGTCTTGTTCAGTGGTGGTCGACTTTCTGCCTTTCTTACCTTGGCCATGTCTCTGAGTATTGCACACCTTGTGCTTTTGGGCACTCCAGTGATGTTGCAGCTCTGAAATATGGCCAAACTGGTGGCAAGTGGCATCTTGGCAGCTGCACGCTTGACTTTTCTCAGTTCACGGGCAGTTATTTTGCGCCTTGGTTTTTCCACACGCTTCTTGCGACCCTGTTGACTATTTTGAATGAAACGCTTGATTGTTCGATGATCACGCTTCAGAAGCTTGGCTATTTTAAGACTTCTGCATCCCTCTGCAATATATCTCACTATTTTTGACTTTTCTGAGCCTGTCAAGTCCTTCTTTTGACCCATTTTGCCAAAGGAAAGGAAGTTGCCTAATAATTATGCACACCTGATATAGGGTGTCGATGTCATTAGACCACACCCCTTCTCATTACAGAGATGCACATCACCTAATATGCTTAATTGGTAGTAGGCTTTCCAGCCTATACAGCTTGGAGTAAGACAACATGCATAACGAGGATGATGTGGTCAAAATACTCATTTGCCTAATAATTCTGCACTCCCTGTAATACACAATGCAATACACTTAATTAAAATAACGTTTTAAAAGTATTGAGAATACTTTTTTTCTCTCCATGACTATAAATGTCCTTACTCTTATCTATAAGCTTGTGTGCACCAATTTGAAAGTGCTAAGCGTTGAAAATTTACGTCACTTCTGCCAATATGGATCAACGATTTTGATGACTACAACCTGCACTTCAGCTTCTCAACAGATTTTCTGTCCGATTAAATGATCTCTAGAATCCCGCCCCAGTGTTGCCAACTCTGTGGTTTTCCAATGGAATTGACCCTTCGTGGGAGTTTGATTGACAGGCGACCTAACCAATCATAATCCCGAATCCGCCATTTTATCCTACAAAGCAGTCAGGGGAGTTAGTAGATTAACATTGGTGAACTTGAAAAATTGTGTGTACTCACGTCTTTCCGCACTTGAAACAACATTCCTTCTGATGTTCATTCATGTTTATTTGACGCTATAAATGAACTAGTATGAAGAGACGATCGGTTCACGAGGAGCTACAGCGATCTGTCACGACACATTAAACACACACTAGACGCTATTTATTGATTAAACTTGTTTAAAAAATTACAATATTTGACATTTCAAACTGTTTCATATCAAAAGTAACCTAAGTCTTATCTGTCGACGTGTTGTCAGCGTCCTCTTTGCTCCGGGATTTATTTTTCACCTCGTGAGAACATGATGTGTGGCGTGAGAGCGCACTGCTTAAAGGGGGCGGGTCTTTACGAAGGGTCAATTGGGCTACTTTAACAGTGTTGCCGTTGTTTTTTATGTCCATGGGTTGAAGCGACCCCATAATGTGATATTTAGCCCTTGGAATGCTAATTTTACCAGAGGAACCCCATCAAAAAATATGGATTTTATCCCACAGGACACGATTCTTACCGAGGGACCCCCCTGAAACTAAATTGGGCTAGTTTTGAGTAGCAATTGGGCGGGTTTTGTTGTGAAAACTTGGCCACCCTGTCCCGCCCATACATTATAAATATACGCTGAAGCTGAAATGTTGAATGGCAGATATAGGAATTCATTGAAAGAAGTCTGGTTTCAAGTTAGTGTCGCGCGAACCGCAGTGCACAGTCTGTTCCGGTCCAGAGACACGTTAGCACAGAGCGGATCATATGAGAGATTGGAACCTAACGGCTCTGGCCGAGCTGCGATATAAATGAAATGCTATTGGCCATTTTTTTTAAAAAGGGGAGGAGCTGTTCGATATGCCCCGCCCTGTTTCAATAGAAATTACGTCAATACTCTGAATAATGCTGAGCGTTCAAGGGCACTTCAGCGAGCCTTTAATAATGGACATTTTTCACATGTCCGGGTTTCTAGTCGTCATTGTAGGGTAAAATTCTGTGGCGGTGAATGAGAGAACACATTAAATATATGTTATGTGTCCCCATTTTCTCAAATAGCAAAAGAAAAACACAACAGTGTTTTCACAAACTTCAATTTGGTGTTGCGTTAGAAACCCTCACAGAAACCTTAACTAGTTTTTGGGGGTTTTTTGTACTTTGATGAAAAGGTCATACAATATTGAATATAGTGTAACAAGTGTACATACATTTTTTACAAAAAAAAATAATATAATATATATATATATATATATATATATATATATATATATATATATATATATATATATATATATATATATATAATATATATATATATATATATATATATATATATATACATATATATATATACATATACACACACACACATACATACATATATATATATATAAATAAAATACTTTGTCAGATTTATGATGCTGATGACGTGAAAATGGTCCATTGTGTAGTAAAAGCCATAAAAGCCGTGCTGTACTGAAAATAAACTAAATTAGGCCGACATCAAAAACACCCCATCACTGCATTTGTTTTACGCCATTTTATTCATATTGTTTCTTGATAAAATACACTTTGCTTTACAAGTGCTGATTACAATTACTATATTACATTCACCTTTATTTTACATAAAATATTTGACTTAAAACATAACACACATTGTGGAAGCCACTCTAAGTTCTGGAATACCAACACCTCCTACACAGAGTCGTATCATTTCAGGGTTCCGCACTCGTTAATTAAAAAAAACCAAGTGTTTTGTCAAATGTCACAGGCATATAAGGTTGGAGACAGAGATGGTGGCAAGTCATGCGTTGCAACTCCATCAAAGGAAATTAAAGCAGTAAATAAACACCGACTGCTTGTTTACAGCTCTGACAAGTTAAAACATTTCCAAGAACCCAAATATCAGGTTTTTTTTTTTTAATTCAAATCAGTTCTAAGGCCTGATATCACAGTTATATTCTATGAGTCTCTTGTATGTTTAAATGCTGCATATGTATAGTATATGTAAATGAAAGCGATAGTTTACCCACAGACAAAAGTCATCGAAAGCCTGAAAAACAATCTCACACCCAAAGACATTCAGCACAACCCAACCACCACGTTAGTAAAATGTTATTCATACAACACAAATATACTACAGTATAACCTGATGGATTTTTTTTCTGCTAGACTTCAATAAAGTGGGCTGTAAGTGTCACCGATTAAAATTAGTCGATTTATAATCCACTGTGAGGGAACATGAACTCATTGCAGGCAAAACTAGCCACATAAAAGACTTAATGGATCAGACTATCACAAGGGCCCTGGTACAAAAAATGTGTAAAAAGTCTGCACACCTCTTCAGACAAAGGTATACCAAAATGGGACAGCCAATATAAAGATATAGTAAATACCCTGTTTCTTAAATGTTTTGTAAAATGATTTGTAAATAGACTTCTTTTTATTAAAATATATTACTTAAAATATATTACTTTGCTTAACTGGACAAGACATTAAAAACAAAAACCGATTATCTAGTTACCATAAACTGACTTTGGTATATTACCAAGCAAATCTTACCTAAAATTCTTTCACTTTTTTTTATCTATACCTTGGAAGGCAGACAATAAAAAAAAAAAAAAAAAAAAAAACTAATTCAAGATGCAACAAACATTTTTTTTTTAACATACATATCAAAATTTATGTTTAGCAGAATTGTTTCAGGACAGAAATTTAGCCACAACATTTAATGACTAAAATTATGATGTGTCGGACAGTATTCCTGAAACAAAAACCCAATCAGATATGCGTAGGCAAGATTCAAGAATGCTTTGTAGAAAATCTTTGTACATCTCAAAGAAGGTCAGTATTTACAATATAAAACAAAAAACATCTTCATATAATCTCCCTTCTGAGTGTTTAACTTCATTGCTCGTGTAGTTTTCCTGTGGATTATCCCCTAAAACCTAAGGTTACTGGGAATATTTACTATTCCAATTAGAGGCAATGTCATTCACGTGACGTAAACGACTCAAATGATTAGACACAGGCTATTGAAATGATTAAGACCTGTTTTTTTTCTCCTGAGAGGGTAATAGATTATTTGATTAAGAAGTGCTTTAATTCTCTTCATCCTTACAAGTCATTTTTGAAGGTATAGCAAAGGTAACGTCATTTTCTAAGCATAAAAAAAGTGCAACCCTAATAAATCCTTTTTTTTTTTTCTGAAGAAATTACGTAAGGGGCTATTTTATAAATATTGTAAATATACAAATTATTGCCATTATCAGTATAAACCTGTTCTTGCATTGTTCTCTCAAGTAAAACCCACAAATGCAAGAGAAGTGCTAGCCTGTTAACGTATTTGACAAAACTCCCTTCTATCCCATAAATAACTTTTAACAGTACCATATAAACCTAGTAACAAGGCAAGTTAATATATTAGGTATTTCAATTCACAGTAATTCTGCAAAGTAATTGGTATTTCAGTCGTGTGGTTCTTTGCTTGAGTCACAAAGGCTAAAACCAACCAACAAATAGTTTTGCAGGATAAGCAAAGACTAAATATTGATGTTATATGTTTCTAATCCAGCAAACTTGTGTGAATTGTGTATAAAAGATCCAAAATCTGAGGGGTGAGGGGTAATCATGATTTTTAACATCTACAAAAATAGTAGTATATTGATTTCCATTTCTAAAATCATTACAAAACTATTAAAGAAAAGAAACGAGCATTAAATATTGCCACTATTAGTCTTGAGTCAAAAGCAAGGTGCTCAACCAATGAGAGGAAGTATTAATAGGCATTGCACATTTTACATACCTCATATTCTGCTATGCTAATTGTGTTTGTGCTGTGAAGACAAACAATGGGGCAAATTCTAGGACTGGGACAATAAATGGATGCACCGCGAATCGAGAAATGATTGAGATTTTCCGTGATTCTCTTTCAAATCGATTCTGATCTTAGTTTTCAACAGCAGAATGGCACTTCCAATTCCTTCCACACACCACTAGAACCTTCTATAAAATAATCATTCATAAAGTTTGAAAGGGTTGAAGCGAATTACATGGGTATTTGCATTAATCTCGCGTCACAAAAGCGTTCTGAGGTGCGAGTACATTCTCAGACTCGAGCGCTCTTCTTCTTGAGCATTTGAACGTGCGTTTAAAAACTAGCCTCGAGTACAATCTGCTGTTAAAAGCTCAGAATCCATTCGGAAAATCTCGGAATCAATCCACGAAGATGAGTCGATTTATTGTCCCAGCTCTTGCAAATTCACATTTGCAGCACAAAAGCCTGCATCATTTTCACTAGCAGCCACCCGCAATCCAGTTTAACCAGGCGCTTAAAGCGCGGAAACTGCAAATGATAGACAAAAGCATGATGACCAGGCACATATCCAGACATACAGTGTAGTCAAGTGCATTTTCAACACTTTAAAAAGCCGATTCAGGTGTCTGGATTGGAGTAGGGCAGCCATACTGTACAGTTCCAGTAAAGCTTGCCAAATCGCGGTAGTCTGCTGCATTCTCCGCAAACAAAGCACTCAGAACTGACTTGAAGGGCTTTCGCACTGAATAGTTCTAGGAACTAGCCACTAGAATAGTGTTCCTGGTTGCATTTGCACCGGCAATAGGAACTCTGAAGCTTCCGACAGTGGCGTCTTTAAGCGCTGCATTTTTACCGGCAAACGGTAAAAACAGGTGGATGGAAGACGCAGTGATCGGAGCAGTGTTCGTTGTGTGTTGTAGGTTTTGTGATCACAAAGATGGAATGTAAATGAATAATTTACGCAACTGAAAGACGAAAAAGTGGGGGTAAGAGACTCGGGCCCTATCATACACCCAGCGCAATGTGTCGCACCTGGCAAAAAAAAAAAAAAAGCTAGTTTCAGCCCGACGGAGTAATCATTTTCACGTCCAGCGCCCATGTTGTTTAAATAGCAAATGCACTCGCGCCCATCTGTTCGCCCATGGACATGCTGGTTTGAAAACAAGGTTTGTTCAGGTGCATTGTTGGCGTGTGGCTATTTTGAGGGAACTGTTAGTAATATGGACCTATAGGACAACGCACATACATTCTGTTTGTTACACACAGGACAGCAGCACACAAACATGCCAAATATTAAAAATAAAAAGATTACAATATAAAAGATTACCATTGTGTACGTAAAGATAAAATGGATAGTCATTGCATGTATCAGAATGACCTATTTACAGTAATGAAAAATGAAATTGGCGAATTACTTGACCAATCGTGACAATACACACATGTATTTAAACTGACTTGTCAGATTGAGGGTGTCTATATTCCACCATGCAAATAGTAATCCGCCATGATGCAAGCACGTCTGGCTTTTAAGATGACATTCTGATTGGACGTTACGCCCAAAACACACCCATGATTCATTAAGAGACTAGGTACAACCCTTTCGGACCATGCGCCATCCTTTTTTTCCGTCGTTAAACTAGCAAAAGTGGATTCAGACTGCGCCATGCGCTTGGATCTTTAAAATAGGGCCCGAAATCTCCTATGATAACTTGCAGCATTACACATCAGAGGCAGACACAACACTGCAGACAACAGGTAAATGTCGTTATCGCCGTTTTCCATGTTTGTGAAGTAAACAGGTTTACATGGCTTTTAAAAAAAATGCCGGGTGCTGGTGTTTGTCATGCGTTTGACCAATCAATATACACTTATGTCACTGGCAGTTCCTATAGTGCTGGTTTAGACCCTACTCTGAAGTAGGAGCTTATAAAGGGAGTTCCTAGACTCGTTCCTAGTTCCTACAGTGCGAACACGGCAAAATCCGGCTACTTCCACTAATAGTTCTGAGAGCTATGAAAAGGTTCCTCTGGTGCGAAAACCCCTTTACAAGAACAGTACTTGTAGCTGGCTATGTTTACATCATTACCTGATTTGCATAATTACTTTCCTGAATCGGCCGCTAAAAAATAAAGCAGAATGTACGTGCAAATTGTCAGCACTATTATCAGGTGCAATTCATTCTTAGTGAATTCGCCCCAAAGAATAACAGCCCGTCTCAAATGACAATGTATAGATGAATAGGTTGCCACAGCGAGAGCGTCACTGTTGTAGCATTTCTGTCACGCTTCCTGCAGTGATTGCTTTTTTTTTGAATGAATGAATGAATGAACGAGTCACAGTCATTATCGTACCACCAAACATGAGACACACAGTTTGGATGGACCAATGCAATCATCATGACAGAATGCGCCACATCCCTTGCACATAATCATGGCCTTCAGCCGACAGTAGCACTTTGATTGGACGTCCTCCATCCCAGAGGTTTCTATGTAGGCTTGCTCAGGTGAGGTCTCACCCTGACTGCTCTGATCCAGTAGGTGACCTGCAGGTATGGCAGTGACGGTGACGGAAAAAGACATCATCCCTCCACCAGCCGTTTCACCATCACCACTGCAGGACACGGTGGGAGAAGTCGGAGTGTCAGCCATGCTGTGGTTCAGTGCATGAGGGACAGACATGCTGATAGTGCCACCATACTGAGGTCCATTATGGGCTTTCTGAGACAAAAACGTGCGTTGGTGGCAGTCACTTAACTGATATCGCTCCGTTTTACCCTGTATACTGCTGCAGATATCAAGCTGTGAGCTTCTTGAGCATGTTTCTTTGGTTCTAGTAGAAGTGCTGCCTTCCTCTTGGCTGGATAAACAGCTCAAGGATGGAGATTCAGACTTTATATCAGAACAAGGTTGGGATGCCAGAGCATCGTCTGGTTTATTGATCAAACATCCCTGCTGTTCCACTTTGACCTTTGGGAAATTCAGGTGTCCTTGAGAAGTGGTATGAGACCCTGCAAATGATTCCGTCTTCCTTTTCACGCTGTCCTCTGCTTCAGTTTTCTCTTTCTTCAGGTTGGCAAGGGCAGAGCTTGTATTAGTAGCTAGGTGTGGCCGTTTGCTGCTCTCGGATACTCTACCGTATGTGGAGACGTTGAGGAGGTAGTGTCCAGTCATAGCTGGCTTAGATACCTTTTTCCGTCCAAAGATTCCTAGATGCACACTCTGGTCCAGGCTGCTCTCAAGGTGACCTAATTGACGGGATTGAAATTGAGAGGGTTGACAGTTTGAATTGGTGTGCTTCTGCTCACATTTGTGCCTTGGTGGATGGAGAATCTGGTCCTGAGTGCCAACACTGACCAACTTGTCCATACTTCTGACTTGCATCACAGATGAGCCAAACGGAATTTGGTTCCCAAGTTTGCTTACATCATCTTGGTTTGTTGGGCTATCTTTTCTCAACCCGGCAGTATCTTCATCTCTGGTAGAAACGGCCATAGACTGAACCTCCACTTTGGCTAGTGGCTTTGGGAGGATCTTTTCTAACGGAACCTCTTTACCTTGAAGCAGTTGGGTGACCAGAGGATTGTTTTCTGGGATTGAAGAGCTAAGCTTGGTCACTAACGCTCCTGACAAAGGTGTCTGCTGTGGTCTCTGGTTTTGTGCAATTGCGCTTCCTGCCTGACTTGAAGGTGCTAGCATTCCTCCAGGACTGAGGAGGTT
Source organism: Opsariichthys bidens (assembly GCA_037194245.1). Classification (NCBI taxonomy): domain Eukaryota; kingdom Metazoa; phylum Chordata; class Actinopteri; order Cypriniformes; family Xenocyprididae; genus Opsariichthys; species Opsariichthys bidens. Next base: position 5,029,567 of record CM074286.1, on the reverse strand, counting down.
ATGTTGATCCTTGCCCGTTGGGTTTAGCGTGCACTGAGTGGTTTGCGACCCCATCAAAGAGCGATTTTCTTTTAAAAAACCCTGGCTTGCACTGAAGTCCAGTACAAAACCAGGGTCTGTGTGTCCAGTAAAACCTGAGGAAGGAGAGGTTTGTGAGAGAGTCACTGTGCCTTCAGGGGCCGGAGATCCAGAGCTTAGCTTTATAGGCGATACAGATTGACTTCTACTGCTTGCTGGTGAAAAATCTTCTGACAGGGACCGAGCTGGAGAGGGTGTTGAGGTACCTCCAACTGAGCCGGCTCCTCTTGAGGAAGATGACCCGGCTGCTGCAGCTGCAGCACGCTGTGCACGCGCCAACTGGGCTTTTGCCTTGATGTCAGCCAGAGTGCGTGCACCGGTGCGACCGGGCCGAATGCTAGGGGGTGTCAAGGGAACAGGAGTCCTTGGAGATATCTGCTCAAAAGAGGCCGGGGCAGAGAGAATTCTTGACACTGGGATCTGTAAAGAGAGACTTTAAGTGTTACTATGAGAACTAAAATTTCACTAAAGTTAACATTTATTATCAAAAAATTGATATAAAAGGACATTTATACATTTCAGATGGATTTTTCCATGGATATTTTTACATTTTTGTATGGAAAAATTTGCTACCACGATTGCTAAAAATAGCTAGAGCAGAGCTTCCCAAACTTAAGAGGGGTAATATGGAGGACCAGGAGTGCCACAAAAATAAAACGAAGAATCAATTCATTCGTTTAATAATTCACACATAAAAATGAATATAAATAAATAACTTTTATATAGGCAAATAAATAGACACATTTAAAGTGGTTTATTTAATTCCATTTAAAAAGCCATTTAAAAAGCCATTTAAAATGATTTACAAATGTATTTTTTATTGTTCTATTAATCTACGTTTAAAAACAGGAATTAAATAACTTTAAATATGTCTATTTATACATAAATAAAACAAATTTAAAAAATCTTTTTTTAGTCTATTAAACTACATTTAAAAACAGGAATTAAATAAACAACTTTAAATGTGTCTATTTATTTGCCTATATAAAAGTTATTTATTTATATACATTTTTATGTGTGAACTATTAAATGAATTAATTGATTCTTCGTTTTATTTTTATGTGGCACTCCTGGTCCTCCATAGGTTAAGGCCCCCCAAAAACATTGCAAAAGCTCCACGACCCCACCGGTAAAAAATATATACCGACATTTACCCACAAATACATTTATTAACAAGTTTGTAAGAATTTCATGAGAATTATGAGAACTATGATGTTAACATTCTTTAAAAATATATTTAAATCCATAACACTAACCTTACATACTTTAAAAAAAAAAAAAAAAAAAAAAATTTTAGAACAATTGGAATATTTTAATTAATATATTGATTTGGACTAGCTGCGGCCCCCCTGCAATACCGCTACGGCCCACAAGAGGGCCACGACTCACAGTTTGGGAAGCACTGAGCTAGAGAGTTTGGCTTATGATTGCTTGATTGTTCTCGATAGTTACTAGTGCGTTCCAAGGTGGTTGCAAGAGCGTTCTGGGTGGTTGTATGCAAGTATGATTGCTTAGGAAAAAAAGTCACACAATATGAGATATGTCATTCATGCAAGTGGAACAAATGACAATTAAAACAATAAAATGAAATTTATCCCATGTTTTACTCTCAAGCCATCCTAGGTGTATATGACTATCTTCTTTCAGACGAACACAATCAGAGATATATTTTAAAATATTCTGGCTCTTTCTCGCTTTATAATGGTGGTGAATGGTGCTTCTGATTTTGAAGTCCAAAAAAAGCAAATCCATCCACCATAAAAGTAATTCATACGGCTCCAGGGGGGATTTCTAAAGCACAGTGATGTGTTTTTGTCAGAAAAATATCCATATTTAAACTTTATTATTAACTAATATATCTGCGCAAGTCGACTTGTGGTAAAAGAGTAGCCCTTGGCGTGATGTAGGAGTATTGTAAGTTTAGGGCTGGGTAACAAATTCAAGCTCCATTTCTCTTATATCGAATTGCGCCGACATTTCTTTTTAAAAATTCGCATTTTAGATTTCCAATCCGTGACCGGTGTTTTGTTTTGCTCTATCCTCAGCGTTTCTGCATTCGTCATTGTGTCATGTCAGGGATTACTCCTCCACAGTTACTCGCTTTGCATAGTCTGCCGGAAGCTAGTTATTTTCATTTTTAAAACTATGGATATTTTTCTTACAAAAACCCAGAGGACCTTGATTAATCCCCTGGAAACGTGGGAGCTGTGTGGATTACTTTTATGATGGATGGATGCACTTTTTTTGAGCTTCGAAATCAAGAGCACCATTCACTGTCATTATGAAGCTGGGAAAAGCCAGGATATTTTGTCTTTCGTCCAACTGTGTTCGTCTGAGAGAAGATAGTCATATACACTTAGGATGGCTTGAGGGTGAGTAAATCGTGGGATAATTTTCATTTTTAGGTGAACTATCGCTTTAAGACTTATGTATACACCTTTTCAACGGCTTAAAGCTGTCAGTAACTCATGTTGCACCTTGCCGTACATAGTGTAGAGAGTGTCACTGATTAGAATGCGTTTTATTGGCTTCTGATGCATCGAATCACTCTCGTCTGTTGTAAACAGGGTGTAACACACTGCAGTTTAATACTTGGGGTTAAGTTGTTATTTTCTTCAAAAGAAATAAACCTAAAACTTACTTTGAGAGGAGGTACTCTCTGTTCTACTTTTTCTTTAGCTGTCACAGTGGATGACATTTCTGACGAAGAGACACGGGGCTTCTTCTCTGTTCTGGACTCTGTGTCCAGTTCAGTAGAGAATTTTCTCTTCAGAGGCTCAGATGTGACAGCAGTTATTGGAGATCCAGCCTTACTGCCCTCCGATGTCTGTTCAGCCTTACCCACGGGACTTTCCTCTTTAGTGGTCTGTGTCTCCTTTCCTTTCAAACATGTGACTACCGCTTCCAAAGAAGATGCTGGGGTCTTACGTGTGATCTCATTCTCCAGCGTTTTCTCACCGCTGGGTTTGGGATCCACTGCTTTTTGAACAGAGGACTCTGGAGTCAATTCTTCCTGTGTATCCTTCCTCGTGTCTAAGGATAAATGTGATTGCTCTGAAGCAGGAGGTTTGACTGGCTCTTCAGGGGAGGCATGTGTGATAGTTGACTTGACATCTCTGGATCTCAACTCCATGTGGATGACCTCGGTCACTGGGTTTATCTTCTGAGACTCTTTGACAATCACTGGCTTTTCTGATAGGGCGGAGCTTTTAGCTGGTTCAGGAGTGTCCCTGGCTTCTGTAAGCTCTTTGGATTCCTCTATACTCAGTCCGGAGCTGAAAAGCAAGAAAAGACAGAAGATTAAGTAAAAGGATGTCAAAAACATCACCTATGATACATTGAACTAGTGGTCCACTAACCAATTTTCAGGCCTCACTTTGATTGGACACCAAAATAAAGCACAGAACTACGTGAGCGGGATCACACTGTGAAAAATGATTGTGATTTTAACTGTAAAAATCTGCTAATTGATTAACAGTAAGTTTCCTTATGATATACGGTGAATAACTGTAATAGTTCTCACCTAACATTATTAATGTAATTTTACTGTAAAATTCAGTTTTTGGAAATAACTGCATACTTTTAAATTGACATTGCCATAATTCCCTGCTTGATACTTTACTTTTAATGTATTTTTGTTGAAATAACTATGATCAGTTATGTACATTAGGGATTTATGTTATATATAATGTTGTTAAACTCATGTTTATTGCATTGTGTGTTACCATGATAGTGTTTAGTGTTTATGTGAATGACATTGTGCACCTTTTATATTAGCATTTACCTTCTCAGCTTGTAGAAAATAGGTTGGTATATTAACATTATATCAGTTAATTAAATATGTTTTTTTTAATGTAAATTAAAGTTAAATCTGTAAATCTTGCTTACCGCTTTTTTTTTTTACAGCAAATTTCCAGCAACCAGTTACCTTTTTTTTTTTACTGTAAATGTCAGAATTTTTTCTATGGTGCACAATATATGTCGGAGGTACTTGTTTAATTCAGTGAGCGGGATAGTCCCACAACAGACAAGTTGCAATATTTCAGTAACAACTTAAATGGCCCCGATATACTTCCAAGAAATCGAAGAATGAACTGTTGTGAAGCAACAAAAAACAGCTTGCCAAAGCGAAATTTCTAGAAAAGTTCACTCCGGCTGTTGAAACCCTTCAAACTACCACTGGTCCGTAGTGATTACTTAATATGTACCCCTGAGCAAGACCATTCTCTGATTTTATTTTTTCAGTATTTCCATAAGCTGTGGTGGCGGACTTACTGTTCACCATAGTAGCTCTCAAAGAAATGCTCTTTCCAAAGTTCCACCTTCTTTTCCTTCTCAATTTCTTGCCGCATTCTCAGTCTCAGCTCTGGAGTAAACTCACCTGAGAACACAGGTATGCATAAGCCACATACAAATAATGCAGATAAATCTGCTTATTAAAGGGATAGTTCACCCAAAAATGAAAATTCTGTCATTAATTACTCACCCTCATGTCGTTCCAACCCTGTAACACTTACGTTCATTAATGTTTATATGTGAATAAAAGTTTACAAAAAAAACGCTCAATTCATATGGATTAGTTTTACAATCTCTTTATGAACATTTTGAAGCATCAAATTCTTAGTTGTGTAAATGTCTATGGAGGGACAGAAAGCTCTCAGATTTCATCAAAAAGATCTCAATTTGTGTTCCGAACATGAACGAAAGTCTTACAGATTTGGAACGACATGAGGGCGAGTAATTAACGACAGAAGTTTCATTTTTGAGTGAACAAACACTTTGTTTTTGTAAGAAAGCACTAACTTCTTCCACTGTAAAAAGGTATACTCCTGAAGAGTTTTACTTTTTATTATAGAAATTAAAATTTTTAAGACTAAAAATAAGTACATTCATATTAAATGAAGACTCCTTTAATATCAGTAACCTAGAAAAAGATGTATCAGATCACATGACCTGTCAAATTCTACTTATTTCATCCCGCTAACCCCTCAATTTCCTGACACTTTTGGTTGAGGTGTGGAATAAATGAGTTAGGGGTGAAATAATACATCCAAATTAGGGATTTCTATAATTGTGACCAAAAACTGTGTAATGAGAAGTAAAAAAAAAAAAAATTGTCAAGACCAATGATGTATCAGGCAGGATAACAACTGACCCTCTGACAACCTCTCCTTCCAAGATTGTGCTGCTGATGTGAAGAATTCATTGTTCAGGGCAGAGCTGGTCACCTTCAATGCTCCATCCATGCTAGCCTGCAACAAAGAGGGACCACTCAGCACCACTATTGAATCATCAATACCAATCAATAGGGGTGTGACGAGATCTCGCGAGACTAAAACGTGACGAGATTTCTCGTCGAGGTGAAAAGTCGTCTCGTCGTATTATTATTGAAGATGCCCCCGCCACTTTCAAATCGTTTTTGTGGAAACATTTTGGTTTTCCAGTAGAAATAATAAAGAGAAAGAATAACAGACAAGACACAAACAATATGTAAACATTGTAAGAAAACTATGCCGTACACCTCGGCCAAGGTTGTACAGACTCTTAGGGGCCGTTCACATATCGCGCGCATTTCGCATGCGGTGCGGCGCGCTCGTTTTTTCCTGGCGCGCCTTCCTCATGGTCGTGGAGAGCACAGTTCATGGTTGCATAGCAACGACAGACGCTACAGAAGCGCGAGCTCCCGAACGCTTGCAAAAGAAGGAGCAAGCTACGCGGCCGCGCTTTACACGCTTTTTAGGCGCGACATGTGAACGGCCCCTAAAGAGGCAGAAAGCGTCGCTATCACTGCTGACGGCTGGACTTCTCGGTGTACGCAGAGCTTTATAACAGTTACAGCCACACAATCAATAGTGACTTTGTACTGCAGTTAAAGTGACACTTAAAGTGTAATTTGATTTTTTTATTTTTATGTTTATTTTATTTATACTGTTTAATTTATGTTCAATCTATAGAAAGAAGTTCAGTGAGATTTCTCATGTGAAATTAAACAGGGCAGAAAACAATTGGTTGATTTTGTGGCAAAACATTTAGCAGTGTTTGCATGTTGTTTTACTGCAAATAATTCATTAAAATAGAAGTAAAATGACATGCATTACAAGTTGATTTCAAAATGCACCAACATTTTTGCATTTTATGATTTTCAGTTGAATAAAAGACTATTTTCCCTTCATACGTTTCATTATTGAGGATTTCTTAAAAATACTATAAAAATCTCGTCTCGTGAACCCAATCTCGTGTCTCGTCTCGTCTCGTGGGATAGGGGTCTCGTCACACCCCTACCAATCATCGATTCATGTTCCACAAAATCACACTGTATGTTCAACACAGCAGGGTCTGCATTTCATTACCTGCTGGTCAACCTCTGGCAGCATCTTAAGAAGCTTCTGTTGACACTCTGTAGGCAACATTGAGAATGTGTGCTTGTTGATCAGCGCTCGCAAGTTGGTGTTGACAAGGATGGAATCTGGTGTCTCTACATCTATCTCACACTTGGTACGCCTCAGCTGTCCTGAAAATCCAAAGCGGGGGGAAGGGGGGATCAGTTACAGCATCTCATGCGCTGACAAAAATGGCATCGATCTGATGATACTCACTGGCACTGAGCCGACTGGAGCGCTGAGACACCTTTCGGGCACCGGTCGCATGACACACATCTGCTTTGACAGAGGAGGACGAGCTGGAGGTAGAGTTCTGTGGACTGGCAGGGCAGCGCTCTGTCTGTTTCAGCTCCCAGGCTACAGCGAACAGATATGCGGTTTTATATTTCTTTTGTATTTACGTGAATATGCAGCAGCAGCAAAAGTTTGAATGCACTTGAAGAACATGCTTTTATTTCTTACATCCAGATTCATTCGATTCAATAACCAATACAATGTTATTCCTAAACGATAACAATTCGCCTGTGTCTATTAAACCTGACAAAAATCGCACTACCCAGACAGAGAGAGGAGCTGTCATGCATACGTATGAAACCACTTCACAAACAGTCTTTTCAACCACACATTATTGTTATTTGTGTGTTAGAAATATTCATATTACAGAAGTACTGGGATAAAAGTTTGGATAAAAACACAGATGTCAATGAAAGCGATCAAAATAGAGTGGTTCAGTTTTGAAAGTAACTTGACGCTTCAAATAACGATTGTGTCAATATCATCGTGGTGGTGACAAGTGATGGTTAAAACATGCATTTGTCATTGAATCGTTCGTTCAAGAGATTCACACAAAAAAGCTGATTCATCCAGTAATGAAAAAAAGCTAAGTCTTTATGAGCGAGTCATTGAATCATTCCATCAAATCCATTTTTTAAATAATTAATTAGATTAATTTCAAATAAACTGCAGCAATTATCCTTTTGTCAGAACCTCTAATAAATTACGTGTTATTTTGTTTTGCTGTCTGTTCAAAATCGTGGGAGAATCGTGATCTCAAACAAACAACAACAAAAAAAAAAACATGATTCTCAATTTATCCAGAATCGTGCAGCGCTACTTACATCACAGTCAGGAAGATAAAATTCACAATGAAAAATGTATAGACAATTCATATCATTTATTTTTTTGATCAAGTACGGTGGCCGAGAGAGCTAATAATAAAACACATGCAAATTAAAAAAAAACACATGCAGTTTGACAACACATGTGCTGCAAATCCTCACAACACATGCAAACTCAAAAACGCGCTACATTTACAAAAAGCGCTGCAAAGAGCACAAACCACAACGGAAATGTTTCAAGGGGATCCCAAAAAGTGACGGACCCTACTAGGAAGACCGTCCAAAACCAGTTCAACTCACCCTTCACTTATTCACTGATCCCTATATAGTGTACGGCATTTGAGTGCACAATGTGTTCAGAGTCATTAAATACTATAAAAACTGCAAACAAAAATAAACAACTGTACATTATTTCATGTATTTATTATTTTAATAAAGTGTTCACAGATGACGTGGTCGTCGAGCGCCTCAGGCGTCGTTACGATTATGTCACATTAGTACGCTACAGATGATTGACGAATATTTTTAAATCATCCACTAAATGATCATCTCTTAAAGTTGAATGAGTTAACAACAATGCCACATATTAAACCACTTTTCTGTTAGTGAAACACATTACATTGAGTTAATGCCTACATAATATATTTTAATATTTTTTAGTTTGTGCTGTTGTCAAGTAAGGTCCGTCACTTTCTGGGGTCCCCCTTGAAACATTTCCGTTGTGGTTTGTGCTCTTTGCAGCGCTTTTTGTAAGTGTAGCACGTTTTTGTGTTTGCATGTGTTGTGAGGATTTGCAGCACATGTGTTGTCAAACTGATGATCACGTTTTTTTTATTTGCATGTGCTTTTTTTAATTTGCATGAGTTTTATTATATGCAGCACTTTGAGCTCTCTCGGCCACCATAGTCAAGTGATAAAAATGAATCTGTAAAAATACTGTAGTATCAAATACTGTATACATACAGGATTTGGAAGAGTCATGAGCCATGTCTTTGACAGTCTTGAGGAGCAGCCGTGGGCTTGAGGCGTTGGGGATTCCGCATTGCCGGCGTTGATTCCTCTGCTGCTGCTGTTTCAGTGCCTATAAATGATGAAGGGCAAAAAAGGAGAACGTCCATAAACCCACAGGTGACATAAAGGTTATTTCTGTGTTTCCCAAAAGAACACAGAGAGTCTCTCAACAGCTTAAGGTTTAAACCAGTCAACAGTGGTTAATATCATAGTCGGTCTATAAAGCTTCATTTGTATCCCTGGTTTCACAGACAAGGCTTAAAGGGATAGATCACCCAAAAATGAAAATTATCTCACGATTTAGCTGTATATGGGTATCTTCTCTGAGACAAGCACAATCAGAGTTATATTAAAATATATCCTGTCCCTTCCAAGCTTAATAATGATAGTGAAGGGGCGCGTGAGATTTTGTCCAAAAAAGTGCATCCATACAGGATTAATTCACTTCTGAATGAAAATTTCCTGATAATTTACTCACCCCCATGACATCCGAGATGTTTATGTCTTTCTTTCTTCAGTCGAAAAGAAATTAAGGTTTTTGAGGAAAACATTCCAGGATTTTTCTCCATATAGTGGACTTGAGTGGGGTTCACCGGGTTGAAGGTCCAAATTGTAATTTCAATGCATCTTCAAATCTCTCTACATGATCCCAGATGAGGAATAAGGGTCTTATCTAGTGAAACGATAAGTCATTTTCTAAAAAAAATACAATTTATATAGTTTTTAACCACAAATGCTCATCTTGCACTGCTCTGTGATTGCCACACATTATGTAATCACGCAAAAACCTTAATTTCTTTTCAACTGAAGAAAGAAAGACATTTTAATTCTGAAGTGAACTATTCTTTTTAAAAAAGGCCTTCTAAGGTGAAGCAATGCATTTTTTGGGGGGGTTTTTTAGAAAAATATCCATATTTACATGTTTATTAACTTTAATAACTAACCGGTAATGGCCGTACGCTTCGATTTATGGCGAATCTTACGGAATGTAAGACGTAGGAATATGGTAAGCAAACGACACCTCTCGCAGTTCAAACAAATATAGCTGGCCAATAAACTCAAGCTCCTCTTCTCTTATATCGAAATCCTTCGACATTTCTCTTTAAAAATTCTTCTTTTAGACTTCTAACTCATGACCGGTGTCTTGTTTTTGATCTATCCTCTGTGCTTTCGCATTCATCAATATGTTATGCGTCGGGTAAGGGGTACTCTTTCGTGGTAATCGATGTGTACGACCTTCTACCAGAAGCTAGTTATTATAGTTTATTAAGTTTTAAAAATCGATATTTTTCTTACAAAAACCATCACTTTGCTTCAGAAGGCCTTTATTAACTCCCAGGAGCCGTACGGATCATTTTTATGATGGATGGATGTGCTTTTTTGGGCTTCAAAATCTCATGCCCCCCCCGCCCCATTCACTACCATTATAAAGCTGGGAAGAGCGAGAATATTTTTTAATATAACTCCAATTGTGTTTGGCTGAAAGAAGATACACCTAGGATGTAAACCATGAGATAATAACTTAATTAAATTAAGTACCTTCAATGTATTTTTAATTCATTGATTATCCAAATAGGCATTACCACATGAAGCATTTTTACCTTGAATTTCGCTAACATTACTAACATAATGTGATTTATTAAAAATACCATGAAAATAAGACCCCGTTTGCAGTACTTGTTTTTTTTTTTAGAACTTGAGAAATGAACAGAAATACGAGGTATAAATGGCAGCACCTGTTTGAGGGCCTTCTTGCTGTGTTTCTGCGACGGGGACATGAGTTTGCTGCTGGAGACTGACGGAGACGAACAGCGAGACTGTGGGGAGGACGGCTGAGACTGCAGTTTTGTTGGCACTGAGAATGATTGGAAAGCAATACATTGGGCATATTTGGACATCTGTACCACACACACAAATGAACAGGCATATGCATAAACAAAATTTCATTCTATAACAACTCATTCAAGGTCATTTTCTAATATTTGATGTTTTTTAAAATGTTGTAGATTTAAGTAGCAAATGAGAATCGCTAAAATGATTGAATATATTTTAAGACAAATGTCTTCTTATTGATTTTGAGTTTTGTTCAAGGTAATTGCAGCAACAGTTGTGTAATAAGGGAAGAATATGTAAAAGAATGGTATTTTGGGTAATTTGTGGGGCGAAAAGCACAATAATTAACATGATAATAAACAGCTGGCTGACTTTTCCATTTGTTGACATGACATGGTGAGTGTCACGATGGGCACTCCACTCTGGACTCTGATCACACACTCGCACTCTCATTCATTCATACAGGACTACATTTCCCATAAGCCCCATACCATTCACTGATCACCGCACCAGCTGCACCTGATCACCCACACCATATAAGCAATGCTAACACTTCCATTCACTGCGAAGAATTGAGCTACTTACCGTACCAATTCCGAGTGTTTATTTTCCCGGTTTTGATTTTGCCCGTTTCCTGATTGTTATCTGCCTGTCTTTGTATTTACTGCTTGTTTACTGACCACGATTCTGATTATCCCTGTATACCTGTTTGCTGATCTTTGAGCACTGCCTGTTTACCCACGTCTACTTTTAATAAAGCTGCAATTGGATCTTACTCCACTGTCTCGTCATAACAGAAATTGGTACGGTATGTAGCTCAATACTTTGCAGTGAATGGAAGTGTGAGCATTGCTTATATGGTGTGGGTGATCAGGTGCAGCTGGTGCGGTGATCAGTGAATGGTATGGGGCTTATGGGAAATGTAGTCCTGTATGAATCAAGAGAGCTAGTGTGTGATCAGAGTCTAGAGTGGAGTGCCCTCTAGTGGCTTTCATGGGAACTCCAGCTGCCCATCGTGACAGTGAGATTCAGATGGTAAATATCATATTTTAAGATGTCCACGGCATATTTATAATGAAACCATAATATTTAAAAAAATATATTATTATATGAATATAAATGTAATTCTACATTAAATTATCATGGGATATCCTTCAATGCTTTCAGAATCTTCACTTTCTAAAAAATATTTTCTGTATTTTTATAAAAGCATATTTTAATGACAGTATATTTATTGAACAAAAATGAATTATTTTATTTGTCAAAACAAACAGAAAATAGTAAAAACTTTGCTGAATTGATTGTTTTGAACATGAACATATTATCTAAGCTAAAGTATTTGTATTAATGCCACCTCATGCATTTATACGATTTTTGTAACCACTTTTATGATTTATTTCCTCCATAAATGTTCAATACAAACATATATATTTTTCTGCAATCATACACTAAGGGAGTTTTCTCAAAATGTGCTTTTATTCCCATTGTACCCTATATAAAAAACAGCCAGGCACTGAGAACCAACCCCCAAAAATAAAAACAGTATGTTTCACTGTAATAGTTCCATACAGTCACCCAAGCACATTTATATAAGGAGTGCTTTCAAAAAATACCTAATCAAAATAACTCATGAATAATATGCTGCTGCTGCGGTAATTATTTCCTGGTTTTTGCTGAGTTAGTTTCCCTCTCTGACACAACCATCCCTATTTTCTCAATTCACAGCATTGAAGTTTTATTAAGATGAAAGTCTTACTTACAGTGCTTGGTTCTGCGTGAATTCACTCTGTTAAGAGCGCATTATTCTCAAATACTTGGATAAAAAGTTTCTACGAGATGGCTTGAGCCTGTGTTTGTATAGATAAATTCACACTGCTCTCAAATATATGAGGAAGTGGAATCAATCTTGCAAAAGAAAAAAAAACCGAAAGAAAAAGAGTAGAATTTCCTGTTCAAAGGGTGTTTCTGCATTCAAATTATATTTTGACTTGAAAGAAGCAAACCTTCAATGTGAGGTCATCTCTACATATACCAGAGCCAGAATAATGAGCTTCACATTCATAGTTCAGAATGTCGCCTACATAATCCATCCCACTATACATGGCATGACTCATGCAGTCTAACAGTGATCATAAGACCATAGGTTACTGAGAAATGTACATACAGCGAACCATTTTTACATGCCTAAATTTACTGTACAATACATTTAACTACAATTATTTACTACTACAAAATATGCGCGAATTGGTGGGCGGGGCTAAAGAGGCAATGATGTAGAAGTAAGCGTTGATCTACAGAGGCAGTTGAGAGTTCCATGATTTTACACATTCCTAACATGAATTAACATGTTGCTTGCATGTTTTAGCACAATGCTAACATGATATAACATATTGTTAACCTGTTTTAACATATTGCTGACATGAATTGACATGTTGCTAGCATTTTTTAACATATTGTTTACGTTAATTAGCATGTCGTTAGCATTTTTTAACATAGTGCTAACATAATTAACATGTTTAGCACATTGCTAACATGATTTATCCCTTTGTTAGCATGTTTTAACATTGCTAACATGAATTAACATGTTTGAACACTTTTCTAACATTAATTTAACATATTGCTAGCATGTTTTAATATTGCTAGCACAACTCAGCACTTTGCTAGCATGAATTAACACGTTACTAACATGAAGTAGCATGTTTTGACACTTTATTAGCATAAATTAACGTGTTCCTAACGTGTATTAACGTTAATGTTAACACGCTAACGTTAATTAGCATGTTGTTAGCCTTTTTAACACTTTGCTAACACAATTAACATATTCCTAACATGTTTTAACATTGCTAACATGAATTAACATATTTGAACACTTTTCTAGCATTAATTTAACATATTGCTAGCATGTTTTAATATTGCTAGCACGACTCAGCACTTTGCTAGCATGAATTAACACGTTACTAACATGAAGTAGCATGTTTTGACACTTTGTTAGCATGAATTAACGTGTTCCTAACGTGTATTAACGTTAATGTTAAAATGCTAACGTTAATTAGCATGTTGTTAGCATTTTTTAACACTTCGCTAACACAATTAACATATTTCTAGCACGACTCAGCACTTTGCTAGCATGAATTAACACGTTACTAACATGAAGTAGCATGTTTTGACACTTTGTTAGCATTAATTAACGTGTTCCTAACGTGTATTAACGTTAATGTTAAAATGCTAACGTTAATTAGCATGTTGTTAGCATTTAACACTTTGCTAACACAATTAACATATTCCTAACATGTTTAACACATTGCTAACATGATTTATCCCTTTGTTAACATGTTTTAACATTGCTAACATGAATTAACATATTTGAACACTTTTCTAACATTAATTTAACATATTGCTAGCATGACTCAGCACTTTGCTAGCATGAATTAACACGTTACTAACATGAAGTAAATCTAAAGCTAAATCATACTAGCAGTGTGTTAAAACATGTTAGAAACATGCAAATTCATGTTAGCAAAAACATGCTAGCAAATTGCTAAATCAAGCTACTGTTAATTCAAGTTAATTCAATACTTTTAAATCATGCAACCTGTTAACTCATGTTAATAATGTGTTCAAATATACTAATTCATGTTAGCAAAGTGTTAAAACATGCCAATTCATGTTGTCATGTTAAAATATGCTAGCAATGTGTTGAAACTTACTAGCAACATGTTAACTCATGTTAGCAATCTGTTAAAACATGTTAGGAATATGTTATTTATGTTAGCAAAATGTTAAAACATGCTAACAAAGGGATAAATCATATTAACAACACGCTAATTCATGATAGCAAAGTGTTAAAACATGTTAATACATGTTAGCAATGTTAAAACATGCTAACAAAGGGATAAATCAGTTAGCAATGGGCTAAAACATGTTAATTCATGTTAGCAATGTTAAAACATGCTAACAAAGGCATAAATCATGTTAGCAATGGGCTAAAACATGTTAATTCATGTTGATAGCAAAGTGTTAAAACATGTTAATTCATGTTAGCAATGTTAAAACATGCTAACAAAGGGATAAATCATATTAACAACACGCTAATTCATGATAGCAAAGTGTTAAAGCATGTTAATTCATGTTAGCAATGTTAAAACATACTAACAAAGGAATAAATCATATTAACAACACGCTAATTCATGATAGCAAAGTGTTAAAACATGTTAATTCATGTTAGCAATGTTAAAACATGCTAACAAAGGGATAAATCATATTAACAACATGCTAATTCACGTTAGCAATGTTAGAACATGCTAACAAAGGGATAAATCATATTAACAACATGCTAATTCATGATAGCAAAGTGTTAAAACAAGTTAATTCATGTTAGCAATGTTAAAACATGCTAACAAAGGGATAAATCATATTAACAACATGCTAATTCACGTTAGCAATGTTAGAACATGCTAACAAAGGGATAAATCATATTAACAACATGCTAATTCATGATAGCAAAGTGTTAAAACATGTTAATTCATGTTAGCAATGTTAAAACATGCTAACAAAGGGATAAATCATATTAACAACATGCTAATTCATGATAGCAAAGTGTTAAAACATGTTAATTCATGTTAGCAATGTTAAAACATGCTTACAAAGGGATAAATCATGTTAGCAATGGGCTAAAACATGTTAGGAATGTAATATTTATGTTAGCAAAATGTTAAAACATGTTAATTCATGTTAGCAATGTTAAAACATGCTAACAAAGGGATAAATCATATTAACAACACGCTAATTCATGATAGCAAAGTGTTAAAACATGTTAATTCATGTTAGCAATGTTAAAACATGCTAACAAAGGGATAAATCAGTTAGCAATGGGCTAAAACATGTTAATTCATGTTAGCAATGTTAAAACATGCTAACAAAGGGATAAATCATATTAACAACACGCTAATTCATGATAGCAAAGTGTTAAAACATGTTAATTCATGTTAGCAATGTTAAAACATACTAACAAAGGAATAAATCATATTAACAACATGCTAATTCATGATAGCAAAGTGTTAAAACATGTTAATTCATGTTAGCAATGTTAAAACATGCTAACAAAGGGATAAATCATATTAACAACATGCTAATTCACGTTAGCAATGTTAGAACATGCTAACAAAGGGATAAATCATATTAACAACATGCTAATTCATGATAGCAAAGTGTTAAAACAAGTTAATTCATGTTAGCAATGTTAAAACATGCTAACAAAGGGATAAATCATATTAACAACATGCTAATTCACGTTAGCAATGTTAAAACATGCTAACAAAGGGATAAATCATATTAACAACACGCTAATTCATGATAGCAAAGTGTTAAAACATGTTAATTCATGTTAGCAATGTTAAAACATGCTAACAAAGGGATAAATCATGTTAGCAATGGGCTAAAACATGTTAGGAATGTGATATTTATGTTAGCAAAGTGTTTTAACATGCAAATTCATGCTAGTAAGATGCTAATTATGCTAACAACCTACTAATTCATGTCATGTAAACATGTTAAATTATGTTAACGACATGTTAAAACATTCTAGTGATTTCTTTACAAACCTTCAAACGTCAAGTTGTTCAAGGTTATTTTAAACTTTCAGGCCTGGCTTTGCCATGCCAACATCAAAGCTTGTCATCAAACGTTACTCATCTAGTTTTCTTTCAAACACGACACTGGATGAAGGACGAACAGCAAATAGCCTATAAGGATCATTCATTCATAATTCAGTTTACACGAAACACATACGTTGTCTTCCTTTGTCAATTGTAACTGTAGTAACTCCAAGTATGTATTTTATGCAACACTGTTACACAATCATAGCAGTGGGCGTTTACTTCAGAGTCTTCACTGCAGCACGACAATCAAAACGTGTTCGAAAGAGAGCGTAAAAAAAAAAAAAACAAGTTTATTACTTCTAAATTAGAATTCTAAAAATCTTGATTACATTACAAGCGGAACGCAGAGAACATTCTAAAATTGAAAAATAAAACGCAGTTCAAATACTTTGTCCTATTCCAGTTTAATATACAGGAAAAAGCCTTTTGTATGTCTATTCAGAGTTCATAAAATGTGGTACCTCTCCTCTTCCACCTTCCTCTGCGTCCGTCTTTGCTGTAGGTAGTGGTGCTGGTATTTTCAGAGCATCGGGTATCAGACATGTTATCACTGCTGTCCTCTGAATCCTCTTCTGACAGTTCCTTCGCCACATCTCCAATGTCCTTCTGCTCGCATACAAAGACAAACCATATACATCAGATGCCCAATACTAATTTTCATAAAACATCTCAATTGAATCTAATCAAACAGTTAATGCTAATACACACATTTAATGAATCATTAGGAATGTGTAGAGCATAAATATGTAGAAATCTGCCAAATTTTCAATTTTAAAGAAGCTCCTCAATAATGTGTGGCTTGTTATGCCAACTGAGCATTAATTAATAACAACAGCAAACGATAAAGTTTGTTATGGAGCACATTTAAACACAATGTAGATTTATGCAAAGTGCGGTACCATGTACAAATAAGGTCGACACGATTAAAACAAAAATTAGCAGTTTCCCAAAGATAAAAATACGATTTAAGAGTAGATTTAAAAATGCCACAGAAAAGGCCCAATCACCCTTTGATTTGTAGCAACACCGTGGCACAGTTAAGATCATGTGATTAGAAGATCTAAGTTCCCTAGCAGGACAGTATGGCATAAGAAGGTCACTAATATACCTTGGTAAATGGTGGGAAAATGCCTTATATTTATTTTAAAATCAACTCTGAATTTAATGGGAAGCCAGTGAAGAGATGCTCAAATAAAAGAGACATGGTCCCTCATTTTAGATCCAGTCAGTTAGACTTCTGAAAAATGTGGACTAAGGGAAGCATATAACAATAAAGGTCCCAAAATGGATCCCTGAAGCACACCACACAAGAAAGGCGCAACGATGAGGAAAAATGTCCGGTTCTCAAGGTAAAAAGCAAACCAGTGAATAATTATTATTATTTTATTAAATTTATTATTACCAGTAAAAATGTATTAATTATTTTGCAAGCACTTTCATTCCATGCAGCTTACGGCAGATTCATGTTATTACTATGTGCTATCTGAGAATCTAATCTATGATCGTAATGAGCAACAGGATGCTGAGTAACAAGACCTGTGTTCAGGAAAGAAGCATTTATTCTGTGGGAATTGCGCTTTGATCAGCCTTGTTTACCTTCAGTGTATAGACTCCCATTCGACCGGGGACCTTGTAGAAGATCCCTTCCTCTCCACGTGAGTTTGTATGAAGCATGGCATTGAGACAGGCAAGAGGGGAAGTCCCACTGAAAAATGAAAAAATGACCAGCATCTTTACACAACTGAAAAGCTGCAACAAATATCACAGTTCACTTGTTGGTTTCCAGATATTTCTGCATGAATGGGATATAAAGAGGCCCTAATTATGCCCTTCTTGATTTTTTGGGGGACTAAACTAAAATGGATTTTCATGCTTGAATGTTTGAAAAACACATATTTTACATTGTTGCAGCTCCTCTCTTCCCAGTGTGTTTCTAAAACTCTGTTTAGTTCCTGTCTCAATGAAGCCCCTCCTTCTAAAAAGCACTATGTGCTCTGATTGGTTGGCCTGGACCAGTGTGTTTAGAGTAGTCAAGCGCATGGTGTGTTTTGGAAATGTAAACTTCCCATAACTGTACGTTTCAACACACAACTCAACGACGCCCTAGCCCCCCTTTTTTTTTTTTTTTGCATATGCCTTGGGTGGGAATTTTTAAATGAGGAATATTGTGATGTGTTCCTTCCCAGAAAAAAACTACAAACAAGGCGTTTTGGGGAGTTCGGAAACAGTGCTTACTGGCTTAGAGAATAACTCCCTTCAGAGTGACATAGTGTTTTGTAACTTTGCAGAAATGTTTCATGATCAAACAGCAACATTACACAGTAAAGTCTGAAGCCTGGCTTTTGATCTGAGAATATCAACATAATAGCAATTCTAGTTGCAACGTCTTCCATGTCTAATTGACCCTTCGCAAATAGTTTGATTGACAGGTGATCTGACCAATCATAACCCCAAATCTGCAATTTTGTCTGAAAAAGCAGTCAGGGGAGTTAGAAGATTAACGTTTTAAGATTGCGTTGTGTTTTTCTTTTATGTGGTTTCTTTTCAGCAATTTAGAGGGTCCTAAAATTAGTCATTTTTTTTTGTTGTTTTGGCCTGGTCCGCTCCTGAATTTTGCGAATATCTTCTTTTTGAACATCATCCACTACGATTGAGCACACATTCATGTATGTTGCGGCTGACCCTAGACGGTCGTAACAGTTGTCAGTAGATCATGCCCAGAACTTTCCACTCCCATCTGCGTTTTTTTTTGGAATTATGCTCTCACACTAATTTTCCCTGTTTAGTAAATCTGGCCTTTAGTCTTGAATAAATAATCATAACGAGCCTGAGGCTGAAAACACATTCGGTACATACACTCTAAAAAAGTAATTCAAAGGGGCATTACCACAAACTTAAACAATAATAATCTAATTTATTGTTTTAATTAAACCTTTTAAGATATAAACAATATTCTGTTGACATAATAATGATATTTTGTTGTTGTTGTTGTTGTTGTTTTTATGTATTGTTATTTGGAAAATGTGGTGTTAAATTGTATTTTAGAGTTAAATTGTATTTTAGAATTTTCATTTGTATTATGATGTTATTGTTTTTTCTATTTTGTTTCTTTTCTTGTCTCTAGTTTTTATGCCAAATAACATCTGGCAAAGGGACTACCAATGAAAACTAGTCGTTGGGCTAATTTGGGTATATTTAAATTCCTGAATGCTGATTAATGTACACTGTCCCTTTTTGAAATAAATAAATAACTAAAATAACTTAATATCGCTTGTAATTTAAACTCAAATTTCTGCATTAATTGACTTTTTTTTTTTTAATTAAGTTGTAGTAACATAATGAAATTGTCTTGAGAACTTTGGAAATCAGGCAGTGGATTTCTATTTCCCAGCATGCTTTACATAGGACTGGATAAGGAGACTAAATTAGGTGTTATTTTATGTGTTTTTTTTTTTTTTGTGAAGGTAGAGACCTGTTAGTGTTTAATTTTTTCGACTAATTTTGGTTTTTGTGGTTACCATTGTGCTGAAGAGTAGATACATGAAAGTAAACACACTGACTCTATAAGCAATAACTGCACTAATGCCAGTGACAAGTAATATCTTACTTGTTTAATGTTAAATAAGTTATGTTAGCAATCGCTGTTGAGTTGAACTGAAATAGATTAATTCTACAACTCTGGTGACAGGAGTGACTTAATTTTTTTGAGTAATCAACTTAATAATTTGTAGCATAAACACAAATTTTTAAGTTCCTCGAACTCAATGTAGCTTGTTGGTGGAACGTGAATTAAATCAAATTTGTGATAACTCAAAACAATTGACGCAAACTGTTGTGTTATTTTTTCATGACTGTAGATATTATAAAGTATCTTCAAACAAAGCAAAACTGCCAGAAGCACAAGCCACTAGCCATTTCTGAGGACGAGCACTATGGTCACAGCCATGGCCATTAGGTCCTCGCTCTTGTGGTTTACAGGGTCCCTTTGCATGCTGTGTCAACTGGGGACATGTTAATAACATGCATAGAGATTGGCTAATGGATTCAAGTTAGTTGGAGGGGAGGGTATACTACTGTATAATCTTACCTTCTGGAAGACAACAGAGAAATGAAACAAAAAAAAAAGAGATGTAATAATTAGATATATGCTGCCACAAAAAAATTTTGCTTTGGAAAGAAATAAAAACATAAAAGGTATATGATGTGGTACCGTTCAGGGGAAGTGTCTGATAAAGAAATGGCTATTTTCTTATAAACATCTGGAGAATGACCTCACCTTATCTCCTTAAGCCTTTCTCTCTGAATTACTTGCAGGATCTCTTTATGACTCATCGGTGTGTTGGGGTACTTCTCGAGCACCTGCGAACAGTATTACGGGAACAAGTGAACAATTCAGCAATGACTCACTATAGCAGCAACCACAGAGAAAAGATGAAGCAGAACTGATGGTCAGTCCAAAAGGAGGTTTGTTAGACTATAATGCCTTTGAATTCCATCATTAGTTGACCTCCGTGAAACAGAAAATCCTGTTCGGTGAAACTAACCCAGTTCGTTTTGGGTCAGAGAAACGTCTTACTTGAACTACGTTCAAAAGTGGTTGCATTTTGAGAGTTTGGGAAGTACAAACAGACTCCAGACATTCCAAGTGATTTATGGCTTTTAGCCACACATGAAGTCACTTGCTGGATGGAGGCCCAAGAGCTGCTTCACCCCTGCATTGTCACAGTGATAATGTGATCTGACATCCTGCATTCATTTTAGTTATTCTTTAATTTGGTCAGTAAAGTACATTTATTCATCCATGAATCTTTTGCTTACATGAAATCCAGTTTCTTGCCTTAGACACAAGGAGCACACAGTGCCCACAAACTGCATCCGAACACCAGTGTCATTTTAGTATTACTGATATACTACTATAGTTTTCGTTAAAGGATGAGAAATCAATTTGCATTGATCTTTTGACATATAAGAGGTCTTTGAACCATTAAATCCTGAGAGTTTCCTAGTTTCAAAACAAAGCATTTATTTAAAGCTGCAGTTCGTAAGTTTTGCCTCTTTGTCGCAATCTCTGTTTGAAACCTGGAATTTAGAACTGCACGATTTATCGCGATTAAATCGCATGTGATTATTTAATGCGCAGCTTGTCAGAGCTGTACGGCTCTGTGATCAGTAGTAAATCTGAAAGCCAGAGGGCGCTCTTGCACACAAAACTCAAAACATGCCCAGCAGTGGAAGATAACACGCGTCATAAGGCTGTAGCTGAATAAACAGAAGATTGAAACACTTTGACTGATTAAACATGACTAATAAACACACGACTGCCATTCTGTGTAAGAAGGCACGTCATCTCACAGAAGGACGCTCAACTGTCATTATGAAGTGAGTAAAAACATGTTATTAAATGTTGTCTTTTGTTGGACAAGATGTTAATAAATGCTTCTCATGTCTTCTCACGAATTTCCCGTGGAAACCTACCAGTACCACTCCAATTAGAACACATTATTACAAGTAGGGCTGCCACTAACAACTATTTTACATCGATTAATCTATCGACTCATTTATAATCAAAAATCAACCATTTTTCTTAAAAAAATTATTTAACTTTCGACTTTGGCATTCAGGACGCTATCAGTAAGAGCTGCAGCCAATTGTGGCAAGCAGTCCTTCTTTTACAGGAATTATTATCACATGGCTTTGCCAACAACTGAGAGAAAAATAAACACAACTAAATTATATAAGCCCAAATGTATTAATTTTCTAAATTCAGAGTGGAAAAAAAGCCTTTCGATATTGTATATGAATGAATAACGTTATATTCCTCTTCAGATGTTCATGCATCGAGCTTGTGTTGCTGTGGTATGCCAACGAAACCAGCATATAAACCACCTTTTTATTATCAGCTAATCTGAAGGACTCCCTTACTTTAGACCCCTTCGGCCTTTGAAAACTTTTGCCCACAAACTCGTTAGACTTCGCACTGGACTCCGCTTCACTCGCAATCCTTGGAAACTTTAACGTGATGCGCATAACGTTAACGCACTAGTGGTGTGGAGGAAACTGCAGTAACTTTAGTCAAAGTGTGAAAACGAAATTTAAAAGGTAAAAAAAATAAAACGTTAACTAATTATCAGCGTCAACGCAGTCGATTATATCGACCAAATTACAAGCTTACCATTGTGAATCAGGCTAAGGTAAGGAGATAGTTTTGTATAACTGGCTGGTTATGAACTTGCTCAAAAATTGATTTTGGATCATTTTTAACCAAAAAAAGTTATGGACTGCGGCTCTAATCAAGCTCCAAAAACAGCTCATTTTGGTATTGTGGGATCTGTGATGTCACACTGGAAACTCATTTGCATAGGACTGCCTCCAGAGCAAGACATCGACGAATGGTTATACATCACTGCACCATAGGCCCCGCCCACTGACATTCAGTCGCTTATCAGCTAACAATTGCCTACAATGGATGTGAGTGTCACGTCACGTCAAAATCTAATATAAGACACTTTAATCCTTATCGCTGTCTACACTTGATACAGTACATTCAGTTTCTCACATTACTCCACGCACTTTAGTCTACTGACAACAGGATAAATGGAAGAGAGAACAAACATTCACTTTGACGCATCCAGTTTAAACAGCTAGTTTGCATATTTCACAGTGTCAGAAACAAGGAAATGCTTTATTTTAATTGGTCATTTTCATTTTCATGACACCGTTTCCCAAGCAATGACGTTAGCTAACCATAACAGTGATCAGCCTTAAAGGAGCCACCCCCTTAAAAACTGAACATTTCAGACAGTTAAATTAATAGTTTTTCTGTATACATTTATCGCAGAGAAGCCCTTACACTTGGATATACGTCACAATAGCAAAGAATGGACTATGACAACTTCTGTTCATGCCGATGAAGTCAGAAAAAACATTTCTACCAAAGTAAAACACATGCATGGATGAATGGTTGACAATAAGATTTAAAACATGCATGTAGAAAAGAGAAAGGTTGAACTCTCATTTCATGCCTGTATGTTTTGTATGGCTTTTTATTGTAATTGCATGTGTCTCAGTTCATAAAGCAATATTTAAACCAGTAATGTCATAATTATTTTCATTACACTTTTCCCCCCACATTTCTGCTCTAGCTTTCTTTACAATGATTAGCAATGAGATGAGGTTTTATTTTATTTGCATGTGTCCAAGTTCATTCAACAGTAAAAATGCCACGCATTAGGACGTTTTATTTGCATTTCTCTTTTTGATAATTACGACTTGGACGAAGAGAAATTTCTTGGTCAGATGTGTGGAGCACTGCGAGTTGGAGATCCCCAAGTAATCCACTCGTTTGACTGACGCGTCAACAAACGGCTCAGTCAGATTCGTTTACCGATTCCTCAAAACTATAAACAGGTGCATTATCAAAAGCTGTGAATATAAGTGAAACTTCAGTTTGAAGTCCTGAAGGGACATTTGCATCTCCGACGACATTCACTGTTAAGTTAGAGTGTCGCATATTTTAAACCTGGTCTTAAAATGCGGAAAGTTCAGGAATACCTTATCAAAACATCCATTTTAACGGCGTCAAAAAGTAAACAAGCTACAAAAAGACACAACACGCTTAAAAGCGGGCGGTGATTCTGACATTTTACAGCAGAAAACACCGCTGAATTCTAAAGCAGAGCACTATTAAAGCGTCTTTGAGAGGTTAATGTAAACACTGGGTTGTTTTTGTGGGTTTAGGTGAGCTAGGCTAAGCTAAGTGTCACTAGTCTATATACGCGCGCTAAGCTCGCGCGAGCTAGCAACTGACACGAACGTCACGCTACAGACGTTCATCAAATCACTTCCCGGATCAAAAAAAGTTCCTAAATGTTACGTAATTATGGAGAAAAGCATGCGTTATGTTATGTCATGCTTATAGTGCATGGATCTAAATGGCAACACCAACCGAAACCAGGCCCCGAAATGAATACGCAACACTTCGCCTACACCAGCGGGTCATGAACTCATAAACACAGTTGTACAAGTGGGAGCACAAGGCGAAAACAAGCTAAACAAGTCTCGTGTTTTACCGTTTTGGCGGCCTCTGCCCACGTCCTCCCCTTTTTTTTCTTCTGTCTTTCCCTCATGTCGGCGGTCGGTCGCGAAAAATCGACCAGGGCGCTGTAGAAAGTGTTGATGTTGCTTTAGTTACCGTGCAAGACCTGCCATCTCTGCCATATTGGGTTTTTACTGTAAGAGACAAATCATGTGACCCTCTGGGAAACGTCATCTTACTGTACGATGACAGTTCAGGGGAAACCACCTACCCAAGGCTACTCTTTCTCCATTGTTTTCATTTGTATAAACGTTTGCAGCTGCGGACACACGACGCTTAGTCTCAATTTTAAGCGTTTAGAAGCGATTAAATTACATTAGCAGGTGTTATATATCATCGTGAATTTAAAACGAGAGCTTTGTTTTCACGTTAGACTACAGTGGTCAACAGATGGGAAATATATATTCAAAAGTTAGCCAAATGTATCATTTTTATAACAAAATACTTTTTTTAAAAGAGCAGACGTTTCAAGCAAACATTAAAAAATAGTTTGTGTGGTGATGAATTCTAAAACAACGATTTGGACGCTTTCTAGTCGTTTAAGGTGCGAGCTAAACGGTTTTTTTTATACATGAAATAGCGTTTTTGAGTAAAATTATGGATATGAATACTCAACTCATATTATTCTTCAAAAAAATTCTACAAATTTCCTAAATAAATAAATATATTTATGTGGTGCGGGTCGTCCCCTCATGGACGGCGCCATGTTGACATCACATGACCAGCCGTGTTTCGCGGTTTCTGAAGTAATGTCTGATAGCTGATAAAATATTAGTAATTTAAGTTATTAGATTATGTTTGTCACATTTTTTAAGCGTTTAGAAGCGATTAAATTATATTAGCAGGTGTTATATATCATCGTGAATTTAAAACGAGAGCTTTGTTTTCACGTTAGACTACAGTGGTCAACAGATGGGAAATATATATTCAAAAGTTAGCCAAATGTATCATTTTTATAACAAAATACTTTTTTTAAACAGCAGACGTTTCAAGCAAACATTAAAAAAAATAAGTTTGTGTGGTTATGAATTCTAAAACAACAATTTGGATGCTTTTTTTATACATGAAATAGCGTTTTTGAGTAAAATTATGTTAGCAAACATATTGAGAGTATTATGTCTATGGATATGAAGACTCAACTCTACAAATTTCCTAAATAAATAAATATATTTATATGGTGCGGGTCGTCCCTCACGGGCGGCGCCATGTTGACATCACATGACCAGCCGTGTTTCGCGGTTTCTGAAGTAATGTCTGATAGCTGATAAAATATTAGTAATTTCAGTTATTAGATTATGTTTGTCACATTTTTTAAGCGTTTAGAAGCGATTAAATTACATTAGCAGGTGTTATATATCATCGTGAATTTAAAACGAGAGCTTTGTTTTCACGTTAGACTACAGTGGTCAACAGATGGGAAATATATATTCAAAAGTTAGCCAAATGTATCATTTTTATAACAAAATACTTTTTTTAAACAGCAGACGTTTCAAGCAAACATTAAAAAAAATAAGTTTGTGTGGTTATGAATTCTAAAACAACAATTTGGATGCTTTTTTTATACATGAAATAGCGTTTTTGAGTAAAATTATGTTAGCAAACATATTGAGAGTATTTTGTCTATGGATATGAAGACTCAACTCTACAAATTTCCTAAATAAATAAATATATTTATATGGTGCGGGTCGTCCCTCACGGGCGGCGCCATGTTGACATCACATGACCAGCCGTGTTTCGCGGTTTCTGAAGTAATGTCTGATAGCTGATAAAATATTAGTAATTTCAGTTATTAGATTATGTTTGTCACATTTTTTTTATAAAAAAAAAATACACTTACAACATTTACCTAAATATAAATCTACTTGAATGCTTTAAAATCAATGGGCACATGTAAATATATGAAAATATATTTCAGGAAATTCAAAATTTGAGATTAATTCAAGTCAAGTCAAGTCACCTTTACTTATATAGCGCTTTTTACAATGCAAATTGTGGCAAAGCAGCTTTACAGTAATAATTGGCAAATAATTAATTGAGACAATTTAATTTAATATAACCTATTGACAGCCCTAATCTCGTGTTAAAATAATAAATACTCTTCACAAAGTACACATGGAGGGAATTAAGCATTGTACAAATCATTGTACAGTTATTTTTCACACAGACACATTAACCTGAGTTGAGAACTCTTAATGTAAAATCATTTTGACTAATGACTGTGATTAAGCTTACACTTATGGCATTAATAGAACTGTTAAAAGCCTTAAACAAAACGAAGAGCATAAAACATCACTGTGTGAGCTATAGGGAACATATGTTAATTTATATTGAATATATACTAAATCTATTAAACATAAAATATACTGAGCACCTTTAACATCATGTAAACTTGACGGTAACTGACTAAAATAATCCCAGGACCAGTTGGTAGTCATAAATTTGCAATTTATGTAAAGTGCAATTAGAGGTTTAGCATTTGTTTCAATATGCCATTTGGTTTAATATCTAATTTTAATGCAATTAAATTCTTAAATGTTTAAGTGTAAGATTGCAAAGCCTATTTTGTTTTCTGTTGCATCGAAATAAGAACAGGAACACATATTAATAAAGTAAACAAGGTCAGTTCTGATTTTAGTGTACAAATAATATGTATGTATGTGTGAGAAAGGTTAACGCTTGCCCTTTTGCTTAGTCAAACCTTGTGATTATCCCAGAGCTCTGAAGTGTTATGTAATATACAGTCATATCAGCTACGGTATAGCAGAATTCTTATACAAAACCCTTTTTGTGCTTTTCTTTTATTTCTGTTACATTACACTTACATTACATTTTTATTTCTTTCAGTTCCATGTTTCAGCCGCTGTTCATATGGTTTGGTTTGTACAGTTCAGGATCGCGTTTCTAGTTATTTCAGTCTGTCTTCGTACTATCAAACATCAGCCACTTCTAAGCTATGCTAACCTAAACTTGTTATGTGGTAAACATTGAGAGATCATTTGTTTATGTTACATTTATTGTTTTCTTCTCTGTTCAAGAATGACATCACAAGCTTAAACAGGATACACTAGCTTTTTTCAAGTATACAGGAAACAATTGTGCTTAAAATGACTAAGCTTTGAAAATTTTTAAAGGGACGGTTCACCCAAAAATGAAAATTCTGTCATTAATTCCTCACCCTCATGTCGTTCCAAACCTGTAGGACTTTCGTTCATCTTCTGAACACAAATTAAGATATTTTTAATGAAATCTGAGAGCTTTCTTTCCCTCCACTGACAGCTACGCAACTACCATTTTCAAGCCCCAGAAAGATAGTAAAGACATCATGAGCTGGGTTTCAATCCAAACTTGAAGCAAATCTTTTCAAAGTTCGCAAAAAAACAAACAAATGCGAATTAGGTACTTTCCATTAAGTTGTTCGAGCGGATGATGGTGTTATTGGTAACCTAGTAACCAACAGTAAATAAAACACCATCAGCAGAAACAGTGGATTAGTCACACGAGTTTAATGTTTGCAATGTCAGAATTTATTAAGCAAATGCATTTCCATCTCCCGTTATTCGCATGAACTCTTTTTCACACAAGTCAAAAACCACCTCGATCGATTTTTGGGAAATTTGGCATTTCCATCGCTCATTTCTGATGCAATTCCTCAAAATGCACATAAAAACAGGGTGATGGAAACCACTTTTCCATGTGAATCCAGTAGTTTAACCTCCATTTTATGAAACGACTCAAATGCTTTGTGTGCAAAAAAATAATAATTTTCACTTTATTTGCAAAATAAACGCACATTCACACAACAATGTCCGCTCTCGAGTCAATATTGGAGATTAATATTTGGTAAACAAAGCACTCATAAAATTGAGGTTAAACCACTGGATTACTTTAATGATCTCTTTACTACCTTTCTGCGGCTTGAAAGTGTCAGTTGTGTAACTGTCTATGGAGGGACAGAAATCTCTCGGATTTCATTAAAAATATCTTCATTTGTGTTCGGAAGATGAACAAAAGTCTTACGGGTTTAGAACGACACGAGGTCCATTTCATTTTTGGGTGAACTATCCCTTTAAGATGTTGAAACAGACAAATGGCATTGTTTAAAGCTCATGAAAACAGTGCAAAGAATAATTAAGTGCTTTCTATGCTTGCAGGCGTAACACACTGTACAGGCTCATGGTTGGTAGGTTGCCGCACAAGCTCCCATTGCTGAAGCTGGGCATTGGGTCCCAGAGGCCACAGAGCTGGCTGATGAAGAAGCAGAATGACTTGGCCCTTGGTACCTTGAGGAGGAAGAAATGAGCAAGGTTTAAATGAGGATGATTAATTTTAGCAGTAGCAGCTGAATAATGGATGATATGCAGGGTACTCACCACGATCTAGCTTTCATGACCCGTGATGCAGTTGTCTTCTTTCTATAATGGACAAAGTCCCGTATCAAGTCTTGGGTTCTTATATCTGACCTCTGGAGGTCCAAGGGCACCATGGCGGGGGGAGAAATGTCCAGCTCCAGAAGCATGATGTTCTCAGCCTGTGCCAACAAAAGACTTTTTGGTCAAATTAATGTAGACTACAGTTCAAAAGTTAAAAGTGACAGTGAAGACATTTATGATGTTACAAAAGAGTTATGTTTAGAGTTTACAAATGAAAATTCTGTCATTAATTGCTCACCCTCATGTCGTTCCAAACCTGTAAGACTTTTGTTCATCTGTGATCTTTCTGACACTCCATAGACAGCTATGTGACTACCACTTTGAAGCTTCAAAAAGTTCATAAAGAGATGGTAAAACTACTCCATATGAATTGAGCGGTTTAGTCCAAATTTTCTGACGAGACTCGATCGCTTTATATGATGAACAGATTTAATTTAGGTGTTCATTCATTGATTTGTTGATTGAGGTGTCAAACATTGATCAGCGAACATAAACAGAAGCTCAACCGAACTTGCTTGACCCGCGAGAACAAATCACTTGCAGAAACTCAAATGTGGTGCGTAAGACAAAAATGAACCTCATTGGTTCTTATACGTGTCAATCAAACATGCTTGAGCTTCTGTTTACTACAACTGATGTGTGAGTTGATGAATATCTATATGTCTATATGAATATCTATTTGAATATCGACATCAACATACAGCTTGGTACAACCACCATTACCCCATCTAAGTCGGCCAGAAATCTTGGAGTTATCTTCGATGACCAACTGACCTTCAGAGACCACATCTCAAAGACGGCACGGTCATGCAGATTTGCACTTCGCAACATCAGGAAAATCCGTCCCTTCCTGACTGAGCACGCAACACAACTGCTTGTCCAGGCCCTGGTCATTTCAAGGCTTGATTACTGCAATGCTCTTCTGGCTGGTCTGCCGTCAAGTGCAATCAAACCTCTTCAAATGATCCAGAACGCTGCTGCTCGTCTTGTCTTCAACGAGCCTAAGAGAGCCCACGTCACGCCCCTCTTCATCTCCCTGCACTGGCTACCCCTCGCTGCTCGCATCAAGTTCAAAGCGCTGATGCTTGCTTACAGATCCACCACAGGCTCTGCACCTTCCTACCTCCACACACTGCTACAACGCTACGTCCCCACCAGAAGCCTGCGATCACTAAAGGAGCGAAGGCTTGTGGTACCGTCACAGAGAGGCACAAAATCACTCTCCAGAACATTCTCCTTCACTGCTCCCCGCTGGTGGAATGATCTCCCTACTTTCATCAGGAACGCAGAATCCCTGGCAATATTCAAGAGACAGCTGAAAACTCATCTCTTCCGTGAACACTTGATCCCCTCATAATAAAAAAAAAAAAAAAAAAAAAAAAAAAAAAAAAAAAAAAACCTTTCCTTCCCTTTTCCCCTCCTACTCTAGCTTATGGTACTGAGCAATGTATGAAACGTATTGTGAGCACTTCCTGTGCTATTTGCCAATTCATGAAGAATCGCTTGTTTGTTTTCCTCACTTGTAAGTCGCTTTGGATAAAAGCGTCTGCTAAATGACTAAATGTAAAATATGTGAATAAAAGCCTAAATTCAATCTGTTCATCATATAAAGCGATCGAGTCTCTTCAGAAAATTTGGACTAAACCGCTCAATTCATTTGGATTATTTTTACCATCTCTTTATGAACTTTTTGAAGCTTCAAAAGTGTCAGTCGCATAGCTGTCTATGGAGGGACAGAAATTTCTCAGATTTCATCAAAAATATCTTCATTTGTTGTTTTGGAACAACATGACGGTGAGTAAATAATGACAGAATTTTCATTTTTGGGTGAATTAACCCTTTAAGAAATGTTTCTTGAGCACTAAATCAGCATATTGGAATGATTTATGAAGGATCATGTATCATTAAATTGTAATAATACTTCACAATATGACTGTTTTTACTGTGTTTATTTTGATCAAGCATATGCATCCTTGAAAAACACGGAAAAACTCTTACTGACCCTGAACGTTTTATTGGTAATGTCTTTTTTTAAATTCACTATAATATTATTATTATTATCATAAAATGCTAATATTTTATCATGTAAGTTTTAAAAATGATTCATCTCTGTACAATACTGACCCTGTATCGAGAAGGAGACCCGGTTGCCACGGCAACTTGAGCATACTGACTAATTGGTCTCTTGTACCCCACTACAGAAGTTGGCCTTCGTCTAACGAGAGGGGAGTTACTGAAAACAAATACAACATCAGAAGATAAGAATATCATACTCGTGGTCCTGTAATGTTTGGAACGCTGTTGCTCTTTCACTTACTTTTCCGAAGGGAGAAGAGGTAAGACTTTCCACTGGTCTTCCTCGCTATCAAAGTGAAGCCGATTTATGATCTTATTCTTTTCCTCTGGAGGAATGAAGTTGTCAATGATCAGATTTCTGGTAAAAGTACAAAGGGACATGTGACAAAATCGAAATCATCACCGCATGTAGAGAAGCTTTGTCGTTTTATAGTTTATTTCAGGATAAAACTGTGAGGAAATGTGGGACATACTTGAATTTCATCTCTCTTGTCAGCTCATTCATTGTCTGCTCCAGTTCCTGCCTCATTGTGACATGTTCATTGATGATATCTCCAATCTCAGATCTCACCAGCTGCAGCTTACTGTAAAACTGACAGGAGAAACCAATGCAATCAAACAGTTGTCTGTATATAATGTAGCTGTACCACCTGACATGGAAAGTGTACCAACCCATATTTGAAATTTGCAGTTTTTACCAGTATTTGAGAGATCTACAAACCTGTTCACTCAGCTTGATGATGCATTATCATGTTTACTGTTGTTACGTCACTACGTTATGTTTGCAGTTGTGCCACCCTGACATTTAAGAATATGCAAATTGCTGGACAAATGATCTCAACAGGTTTAAAACTACTGATATATATATATATTTTTTAATGTTTATATGAAATGTTTTTTATTATTAAGACACCACTTTAAATAGTTTTCTCCTCTGTTCATTTGTTTGGACAGTTGCACCACATGACATTTTAGGCATTTAAGATAACAAATAATGTGTGTTATTGAAATGTAGTTAGAATGAATTCAAACTAAATATGTTTTATAGAATCAAGTGATGTATGTCATGGATTTATCATATTATTTTAAAAGGAATAATGAACTTGGGCACAAAAATATGCATGTCATGTCATTGACCCGCAATGAACAGTGGTAAAACTGACTGATAAAACACAAGCTAGTCTTAGGGTAGTCGTGGCCTAGTGGTGAGGGAGTCCGGCTTTTAACAGTTTTTAACCTGAAGGTTGCAGGTTCGTTTCCCACGCCGGCAGGATTTGAAAGTGGGGATTGTGAATAAACAGCACTCTCTCCACCTTCGATACCATGACTAAAGTGCCCTTGAGCAAGACAACTAACCCCTAATTGCCTCACTTGTAAGTCGCTTTGGATAAAAGTGTCTGCTAAATGAGTAAAATGTAAAGCTAAACAAGCAATCTAAAGGAAGTATGTCATGCCTGATAAAGATAAATATATAGAGGAATAATGTACAACAGAGTGCAACAGTTGGATTCCGGAAGTAAAAACCTTCTCCATAAGGAAATTAATATTGAACGATACGTTATAAACCTTTAAAGACAGACCTACTGTTAATCAATGGTATTTGCTTCTGCTGAAGACGTCAACTCACATTATTTCAGCTTAATTTTTTTAAATAATCATGTTTAACAGAATTCCTTGAGGACAAACTACATTACCTATGTTGCTGTACAGAAAATGACACCAATCAAGAGTCGAAAAAGTAACAGGATGAATGAAGCACTGCGAATGTAATCGAGTAATCTCTCTATGCTCTCAAAATACTGAAATGTTTGTATATATATGTGCATATTTTACAATAAACTTAAAATATGTTGTTTTTATACATATAATCAGCATTTTGAATGAGTAGTTTTATATTACTCCATCATTTTTAATTCGATTCTGCAGTTCACAATGCTTTAATGGGATTGAACTTCTTTCCCTCACTAAAGCAATCTTGTACTTTTGCCTTTTTGTCCGATTTTTGAAAACTTTTTTGCTTCCAATCAAAGATTGTAATGTTGTGGTTCACCTGGTAGCTGATTGGCTTGGTTCATGGCTTATAACAGCTTATTCTCTGTAATAATCCAAAAGCCAATAGAAAAATCCTTATTGTACATTATCCAACTTACCGAATAAATGAATACATGGGTATATAGTGCTGTCAAACGGTTAATCACGATTAATCGCATCCAAAATAAACGTTTGTCTTTACATAATATGTGCATATTTATATGTGTATATATATATATATATATATATATGTATATATATATATATATATATATATACATACATGTAAATTTTTCTTAAATATATACATGAATGAGTGTGTATTTACACGTCATGTCAACACAAACTTTTATTTTTGACGCGATTAATCGTGATTAATCGTTTGACAGCTCTAGAACTGAGCCTAAATTATTGAATTATGTGAGGAAACAGAGACTATGAAGTGATAAGAAAGACACTAGCACAGTCTAAGAGATGTTTGTCTTTTAAATATTATTTTTATTTTTTAATATGATTATTTTAATCATTTTAGTAAGATGTTTGACTGCAGATTGCCGTGACTGCTGAGTATGCATTACAAGTCTAACATATAATGCACTGGAGTTAGACTACAATGCTTAACATTTAGACTAACTTGTCATTCCATTTCAAATACAGTGAGGAGTTGTGACCTTACGCACCTTTCTAAGTTTCTTAGTCTTAAATTCCACCTCTTGCTGCAGAGTGGAGAACGTCTCTTTCAGTTCAATCGTCTCTTCATCTTGTTCAAACATCAGCTGCTGCATCTCTCTTTCCTTTCTGTCCTAGAAGGATTCATCACACACATATGAGACTGTAATCCTTAAAAAGCACAATATGTAATTTCCGCAGCTAGAGGGAGCTTATTCAAAACGAAGGCTTGGCTTGATGACGCGGTGAATGAGCGTGGAATCATGGGAGTTGCAGTCTTCACCTCCACAGCCGATGGAAATTTATTAATAATACTGTGGTATGAAGCAGGGCGTCCAGCGGAGCTTTTATTATGCTTGTTTCCTTGAGTATATGGGATAACGCAGTGCTACATGTTTTACTGTAACTTTTAATGCGTTAAAAATATTTAACACAATTAATGCAGCATCTGTTTTTTCCCGTCATAATTTGGCTAGCATTACATTATATAATCACGCTTTTATTCACCCAAATGCTTTTAAACCATTCAAGCGCCACAAGACAAACGAGAACACGATTTCTGTAAATGTTGTGTCATGTGACACACACACACATGACTCGATTTGTTGCTGAACAAACAATATCACACAGTATTATGCCAAAATTTTGTATTTGCCATTTTGTCGAGTATCCTCGTAAGAGCAGTCTTAGATGAGTTAAATAAATTAACTTTAAGAGTTGTGAGAAAACGAGATGCGCGTTAGATCCGCGTCAAGTTCGGCAGCAGATCTTAAAGTGACAGTAGCCTAATAAACCAATTGCAGTGATGTCTGTCATTAATGTTAATCAAAGTACAAATGTAACAGAAAATTGTAGCTTTAATAGGGATTAATCTATATTTAATTTATAATTTATGCAGTTAAGAGTGAAGTGTTTGATAACTTTATTCAATTTCTGTACCTGTTAGACAGAAGGCCTCAGGTAAATATGGGTTTATGTGAAGAACGTTTTAAGTTCATTTAAATTTTTTTAAAAGCCTAATAAATGTTGAAATTGATAGCTTTCAGTTATACTGTTGAATGTTGAATATCTATAATTAATGTTTTATAGTTTCAGTGATACAGGCCTTCATTCATACTAAGATGTCATTAAACAAATATTTAAAATATACCATCTTTAAGTTGTTTCAACATTAATTTGAAGTGTAACTGAAATTATTACAATATAAAAATAATAAAACCCCAATGTTTTTAATCTCGATTAATCGCGTAGTTCAATATTAGAATGTCATAAAACTGTATGACCTGTGCTGCTAAATGACATGGAATTAATTAAAAATATATATTTTATGATGGAAAAAGCTCTCTCTGATTATGCTATGTTAGTCAGTAAACAGTGCTGTAAAAACATGGTACTCGCGGTAAATCAAGAAAACAAGAGATACAAACAATAACTGTGTTGAGCTATAGAACAATGAATTTCTGTCGATGAACGTATCCAAACAGTTGCTCACCTGTCTAATAAAGCACAAAACATATTAAAACGTCTTTTGGTGTTTCCAAGGTTTCTACGAAAGTAAAACTGGGAATTGAGGGTAATATGATGATGTCGTATGATATGGCTGCTGATTTATCGGGATTTAAACAACGTTGGAAACGTTTGGGATAATGTGAGTACACAAGTCAACAACATCAAGTTCTAGTTGATTTTGGATATTTTAACCCAAAAATCTTACATATTGTGCCTTTAAAGTCTATTTACTATGTATTATAATCTACTTTTGTACCTGCTCAGCAATCTCCTGCCTCTTCAGTTCCAGCATCTTCTGCTGTTCATTGGTGTGGTCAATGATGTTTTTCCCTCCAACCAGAAGCTTACTTTCCATGGTCTACAAAAAAGAACCATGATTTATGAACGATACGGTGTATAATTTGCACGAAAAGTCGTGTGGAAATAACTAACCTTGTATTTTTCGATCATAATTTCCATAGCTTGTTGCTCCTTCAGCAACTCTTCCACAGTCTTTGCTTTCTCTTCCACCATGCCAAGTTTCCTGCAAATATCTGGGCTGTAATTGGCAGAGGTCTTGGCCATCTGCTGCTTCCACCAATAGTCCTCCACACTCTCCTCCTGAACCGTCTCCACGACCCCCAGCTCTCCATCTCTCGGAGTTTCCACCTCTCCGGTACTCATACTCCTCGTCATCCTCATACTGTTTCTCCTCTTCCTCCTCCTTTCTTTGGCCAGCATCCCTCGTTCTTCGAGCTGCGCCTTCAGGCGGGCTATTTCCTCTTGGAACTCGCGGAGCAGGGCGTCTTTGGGGTCCTCGTTGATCTTTGGCTTGTTCCTGATGTTCTTTGCTCTGTTGGCGTACCTCAGTGTGGTGAGAGTCTCATCGTAGTGGCACGAAGCTGGCCCGATGGTGGCCACCATAACGGTTTTAGAGTTGCCTCCGAGGGAGTCCTGCAACAGCCGGGTGAGTTTGGAATCCCGATAGGGAACGTGGGTACTCTTCTCATCCACCAAAGCCGAAATTACATTTCCAAGAGCGGAAAGAGACAAGTTTATCTTCGTAGCCTCTTTAAACCTTCGCCCCTGCACACCCGTTTTGCTTTGCCGCTCACTGCCGGCAAGATCCACCATGTTTAACTTCCCGACCCGAATGTGGTCCTCACCATCAACGCCCATTTCGCTGCATTCAACGGTTATGACAAAAATCGCATGAGATCTCGAGCTTCGCTCGTTCATTTTGGTGAATCCCACGGATCTTGATTGGTTCCCCAAATTCATCACATGTTCAATCTCCTTAATGTTCTTAGTCACCACAGACGAGAGATTCTTCACATAGACGCCCAAGTCTGGATTTTCCTTGATCTCCAGTCTTTTATTGTTGTCCTTGCAGAGGAGGTCTCGTATCTCCTCTTGATATATTTCAAAGTAAGACACTCGCACGAGATACTGCTGGTTCTGAGATCTGGATATGTGAGTGAAAATATGCTGAAATGAGTTTGGGATGACTCCCCTCGTCTCAGGATTTGTGGGCACACCTTCCATTGTATATGTTTTGCCCGTCCCAGTTTGCCCGTAAGCGAATATAGTCCCGTTAAACCCAAGCAAAACAGAGTCAATGAGAGGTTTGCACGCATAATCATACAAGTCGTTTTGTTTTGAGCCCACGTCATAGACGGCATCAAACGTGAATGTTTTTACGAGGCTTCCGGATGATTTGGGATTGCGCACGCTCACCTGTCCCAGTCTGACATCCACTCCAACAATTCTCTCTTGATTCATCGTCTCTTCCTTCTTGTTTAAAGGGCGGCACCGCACCACCACCTTAACCGCCTCTGATTTTTTGCCAAGCGACATGGAGCGTGGTCGCAATAGGCTATTCCTCTTCATCATTTCTTTTTACGATAAAACCAAGAATATTCTGCAGTGTCACATACGGACGCAAGGAACACTCACAAGCAGGTTGCAAATGAATGCATGTCCGTCATATGAAAAAGAGATCATCTTGCTCCAACGCCATCATCATCATCATCATCATCATCATCAACACATTCCGCTCCGTGCACCGCAGCTCGCGCATCTCTGGCTGCACACGCCCTGCTCCGCGCAGACAATAGGCAGAGCGCGCTCACAGGCGGCGCGCCGCTGATAGGTAGACCGGCTTGTTTTCTCTGCGCGTGAGGTGTGACGCATTCGGTGTGGGATAAAATGACTTCAACGATAAGATTAGCGGTGATTAAGTTATTAAAAGCCAATCATTGTATACGGCTTAAACGGTTTTATCAAACGGCCAATAATTAGGGCATTTGACTAATAACCTCCATGATTGTTTAAGGAGACTTCAAAACCCTTTAATAGCTCGAAAATATAATTTAGCTACAAGGATAAGAGTGATACACTTAAATATGGCAAGTGTGAACTTCACCATATAAATGCATTAATGGCTTTTTGTGACTGCATTTACAGTAATGTTAACATTTTCATGATTTATGAGGACACAAATTTGTATAATGGCAAGACTGTAAACATGAGTCCATATTTAAAATGGCTTTAGAAGTAATGTTTTATTAAAAATGCAGAATGTTTTCTGTGATGGGTAAGGTGAGTGTATGGCGATATAGTTTGTACAGTATAAAAACAATTACGCGTTTGAAATGTGCATCATCTGTAACTGCATATTTCAATCACATATTATGCTACACCCTTGTTGTATGTGTGCGTGGAACATGTTAAAGGACTCGAATGGAAAACAATCAAAAATTGCAATAAATATTCATTTAGAGAAGAGGAAGAGTTGTTGTAGTAGAGTGTTGTTGATGCCGTCATTTTACACCGGACTGATTCACAAATGAGGGTCAATTCAACACTGGATTTGCACAAAAGATTAACATGCAAGTGATGAGTTGAATCAACTCCACAGCAACTACATACATTTATCCACTAACCGTTCAGAAACGTTCAGTTTCATTCGAAAAGTTGTAACTTCTTCCCGAGTCTCTCCATCAGTGAACAATGTAAGGCTGAACACGTTACTGACAATCCTCATTTTGGCTGAGTGAGATTCTCCAGTTTTGTTGTTGTTGAGCACAGGGGCATAGCACAAGTTCCCGGGCCCCAGTCCTGATGGGCCCCCCGACACACCCCCATTGATTCAGTCATATTTTATTTTGCTGAATGAACAAGACATTACATATTTACGTTACTTAGAACATTTATTTGAATTAGGCTTTATTACTTCAAGGCATAAATTAAATCTTAAATATGCCATTTCTCCATTCAAGAAATGGAGAATTATCATCTGAAAGTGTATGTTCTGCTTTTTCAATGGGTTGTCTCCGTTCATTTTTAGCACTAACAATCGTGGGGATATTCAAAGAGTTTAGCACTATATATTTCGTGTTCTAGTTTGTGCTCACCTTTCTTTGAAAAGAAATCAGTCACAAATCGTTTCCCCTCTTTCTTTCTTTTTCCTTCTCCTGTCTTTTCTTTCTTTTTTTTGTGGTGGCCTGATTTAGTTTTCTTTGAGAAAGACATTTCAACCGCACGCACGTTTGCGCTCCACCAGACGCTCACACTGTTAAAAAATTACTGTAAATTTTACAGTATAATACTGGCAGCAGGGTTGCCAGCCAGTTACTGTAAAATTTACAGTAGTGTTACTGTAATTTAATTTACAGCATTTCCCTGTATTCCTTGATTACAGTAAATAACTGTATTTTTTTTTAAATTACGAAGGATCAATTTACAGCAATATTCTGAAAATGTCCAGGAAAAATAAAACATATTCCAGACCTTTCAAGGGCCCTCTCTCCCCTTGGGGCCCCGGTAATCAGTACTGGTTTTACCCCCAGTCCGACGCCCCTGGTTGAGCAACCGAAGCGCAAGCTTTTAAAGCTCTGCCCTCTTCTGGAAAGGGGGCCGGGAGCAGCCGCTCATTTGCATTTAAAGGGACACACACAAAAACGGCATGTTTTTGCTCACAACCAAATTTGACCATCTATAATAAATGATCTGTGGGGGATTTTGAGCTGAAACTTCACAGACACCAGAGGCTAATATTACATCGTGTAATAGGGGCATAATAGGTCACCTTTACTAGCAGATATTTACTTTTCATCAATATAGTTTAAACTGTAATCTAACAATTAAACTTCAATTAAATCTTAAAAATATGAGAAAAATATTTTATATTTTCAAATATTTTAAATACGAGGGTAGAACAAAACAGTAAACTTGATTAAGCTGTTTATCTGACCAAATTATTTGGCAAAAAAGGGGGAAAATACAACTAGAGGTTTTATTTTACTATGCATAGAAAAACAAAAAGCTCACGGGACAAAGCATGCATTGAGTAACATAATCAGTTATTAATATTTCGTTGGTTCTCTCTTGTTTATAATTTCTTTGTGTGGCAGCCAGGCCAAAAATATTATCTAGGATATAGGATAAGACCGATACACTTAAATATGGCGAACTGTGAACTTTACCATATAAATGCAATGATGGCTTTTTGTGACTGCATATGCAGTCCTTATATGTCAAATTGGATTTAAACAATATTGGAAATGTTTGGGATAGCGTAAGTACACAAGTCAACAAAATATATAACATTGTTCTAGTTGATTTTGGATTGTATAGTCTAATGTTAACATATTTTCCTGATTTATGAGGACACAAATTTCTATAATGACTGTAAACATGACTCCGTTTTTAAAATGGCTTTAGAAGTAATGTTTTATTAAAAATACAGTGATGGGTAGGGTTAGTGCTTGGAGATATAATGTAGTTTGTACAGTATAAAACAATTCTGTAACTGCATAATTTCTTAATTCAATTATGCTACACCCTTGTTGTATGTGTGCGTCGAACATGTTAAAGGAATCGAATGGAAAATAATGCAATTATTATTCACTTTCTAGTATTTTTAATATTTTCCCCTATAATTAAATAAAACATAGATTAGTCGATCCAAAATAGGCTATTGCACAATGACTCAGAATTACATTAATTAGATTAATGGGTTATGATAATCTGTTTTTCTTACTAATCTTTGCACACCTTGGAATAATTTACATTCATTTGCAATGATTACAGTGATTTACATTGAAGGACTGCAGAATGTGTTCTCACCGACCACGTGACTCCAGCACACAGTGATATTCGGCCAATGGGGACGCACGGGACTGCGTGTCCCCCCCCTTCTCAGACCGTGTGGAGAAGTTTACCGGTCCGGGTGCAAAGTCTCAAGTTGCGCGTAACTTCTCCTGGAGATTCAGCGAGCGTCTTTTATTCCATCATCAGTGTATGGCGGCCGGTGTCTCTCTCTGATAAGTATGAATGAACGCTTCGCTGTGCTGAACACTTTAGTGCGCAAAGCAACGGATAATTCGCGAGTTGCCAATAGCAACAGCGTTTGCGCGTTTATTTTTCGCAAACTTTCATGAAATAGACAGCTTTTGTCAGGAAATGTAAGTTGTTGAAAACACTAATCGTCATTTTTGTTTGAAGGTAAATATGGGTTTGGGACAGAATCGCGTGCGTTTGTTGTGCATGCTGTCTTTGACGCTGACGTTTTTCATTGTTGAAGTTGTGGTGAGCAGGATAACAGCATCTCTGGCGATGCTGTCAGACTCTTTTCATATGCTGTCGGATGTAATAGCCTTGATTGTGGCTTTGATAGCCGTGAGTTTTGCGGAGGCAACTCGAGCCACAAGTAGGAACACGTACGGATGGATCCGCGCAGAAGTGATGGGCGCTTTGGTGAACGCCGTGTTTTTGACGGCCCTCTGCTTCACCATTCTGTTAGAAGCCGTGGAGCGATGCACACTGCCTCACGAGATTGAGAATCCACGGGTGGTCATCTGGGTTGGCCTTGCTGGTCTCCTGGTGAATGTTCTCGGGCTTTTTCTGTTCCACGGACACGCGGGGTTTGGTGCGCACGGGCACTCTCACGGTGGTCACTCTCATCGGGGACACGGACACTCTCACGGTGGTCACTCTCATGTCCACAAGACAAAAAGCATAGATTATGACAAACCAAAGGCGCATGAAGAAGCACACAATCTCATGATAACCAGTTCTCAAGGAGATCAAACTTCTGAGCTAAAATCAGGTATTTGCTTTTTTTTTCCTTTGGTCATATCAACTTAGATAATTAATGTGGTTCGGATGTGCATAATATTTGAGTTTTTGTTGATTAAACCTATCGCTTTCATTGTCAGGGCTGGGTAGGTTACTTTTAAAATGTATTTCACTAAATGCATGCTTTAAAAAGTAATTTGTAACGTGTTTCGTTACATTACTCAAGTTTAGTAACTTAATCTACATACTTTGGAATACTAATAAGTGTGGAACAAACGCAAAAAAGGCAATTGCAAGTTTTTAATCTCACAATTCTGACTTTTTCCCTCTGAATTGTGTGATATAAAGTTGCAATTGCGAGTTATAGAGTCAGAATTATGAGATATAAACTCACATGCTAAATTCACAATTGCAAGAAAAAAAGTCAGTATTGCAAGTTCATATCTCCCAATTCTGACTTTATAACTTGCAATTGTGAGTTTAAATCTCGCAATTCTGAGAAAAAGAAGTCAGAACTGTGAAATGCAAACTCACAATTGTGAGGAAAAAACAAATTGTGAGAAAAAGTTACAGTGAGCTTTTTTACGATTATAAAATGACTCACAAACAACTATCACAAAACATGAAAACAGTCGAAAACATGAAACTTAACTCGGCTTTTTCAGAGAATCACCAATCGCTGTTTAAATGACATTAAAACTCAAAGGAATCACTTTGGTAATCTAAAACACTTTTCAGATGTAACTGTAATCTGATTACCACCCATTTAAAATGTAACTGTAATGAAATACAGTGACTCAAATTTTGTATTTTAAATACGTAACTAAGTTACTTGTATTTCGTTACTCCCCAACCCTGTTCATTGTATTGACTCAAATCTTTCATTTGAAGTAATTCAAAAACTTACTTTTTTTAAGTTGAACCAACAACTCTTTTTTTTGCAGTCATCTTAATGGGAATAAATGTCCCAATGAAACTGAATTCAGGGTTCTCACACTTTCAAGGGAAAACATGGAAATATTAGGGAATTTTAATGCTTAGAAGAAAAAAAAAAACCCATGA
This sequence comes from Opsariichthys bidens, assembly GCA_037194245.1. Taxonomy (NCBI): domain Eukaryota; kingdom Metazoa; phylum Chordata; class Actinopteri; order Cypriniformes; family Xenocyprididae; genus Opsariichthys; species Opsariichthys bidens. The sequence continues at coordinate 4,987,558 of CM074286.1, read as the reverse complement.
AATTTAATAAAATCTAAACAGGATTTTCCACAGTGCTGGAAGATCTTTAAATATCAAAAGTATGATTTTCGAAGAGTCATGAGAATTTACAATATCTAAAAATGTGAATGGAAATATTTATAGTCGACATACATTTTTGTAGTTATTTCTTCAGCTAGAAATATCCAGTCATCGACTGGGAAAAATATGGGAATTAAGAAAGAGTGGGAACCCTGATTCAAAAGTCATGGATTTTTTAATAGTGAATAGCCTATTTGTTTTCATTGTTGTCTCTTTTGAGTGCAAATTGTATTAAATTATTGTTATTTTTATTAAAAAAGAGAAATGTGTTGTTGAAACTTTGTGAGAACTATAGACTCTAAAAAGGCCGGGTTAAAAACAACCCAAGTTAGGTTGAAAATAATGGACAAACCCAGCAATTTGGTTGTTTGGGTTAAATGTTTGCCCAACCTGCTGGGTAGGTTTATTTAACTCAACCATTGATTCAAAATTACTATATTGCTTACTTAAAATGAACCCAAAATAGGTTGGAAATTAACATTTATTAATGATTTAGCTTAATGAATAATAATTAAATTGCTTATTAATAAATGTTCACCTTTTGATTATTATTATTATTATTGCCTCTAGTAATTGTGTCTGATTTTCAATTTCCAAGTTCATTTTAAGCCATGCATATAATAATTTTTAAACAATAGTTGAGTTAAATAGAATTGCCCAGCACATAGAGCTACCATTTAACCCAACCGCAGGGTTAAAACAACCCAATCGCTAAGTTTGTCCATTTTCAACCCAACTTGGGTTGTTTTTAACCTGGCATTTTTTAAAGTGCATTCTTTTTATGCACATAACATAATGGATAATTGATAAAATATGTTTTTTATTCTCACTTTCACTTCTTTTAGACAGCCTAAACATCAGAATCACTGCCAACGGCTCACTGGAGGACCTGGATCACAGTCCCGAGTCGGCCTCCCAGTTGAACATGCGCGGAGTGTTCCTGCACGTGCTCGGCGATGCCTTAGGCTCCGTCATTGTGGTAGTCAACGCCTTGATTTTCACTTTTGTGTGGACGCCGTGCCACAGCGACGAGATCTGTTTCAACCCCTGCCGTAGCACCCACTTGACTGAACACCAACATGTTAACACCACAGTCCTGAGCATATCCAAACCGCACGACAGGACCCCCAGAAGCGTTTCTGTAGCCGGACCATGTTGGGTGCTTTATCTGGACCCAACTTTGTGTCTAATAATGGTGTGTATTTTGCTCTACACAACTTTCCCTCTCCTAAAGGAGTCGGCTCTGATCCTCCTACAGACAGTACCCGAACAGATCGATATGCACAAGCTGAATGGGAAACTACAGAGCCTGGATGGTGTCATAGCCGTTCACGACCTGCATATCTGGCAGCTGGCTGGGTCTCGCATTATCGCAACCGCTCACATCAAATGCGCAGATCCAGCTACTTACATGGACGTAGCCAAACGCATTAAAGACATTTTCCATGATGAAGACATCCATGCTACTACTGTTCAGCCAGAGTTTGCTTCCATTTCGGAAGGGTCTGGTGACTCCCTGTGTGAGCTTTCCTGTCGAAGTCAATGCAAGCACAAGCTATGCTGTAATCTGACCAGAAGGGCTAAGCCGGAGTCTGAGCTGGCCAAGAATAAAGAAAAGACCTGCAGGCATGCTGTAGGATGGGCTGATCAGAAGGAGGTGGAGAAAACTGTACATACAGAGATAGAATCAACAGTTTAGGTCAAGAAGGACATATTGCACGAGTTGCACATGACCACTTGCTCACAGCTGATTGTTGCAGGAAATATGTGAAATTAGGGCAATTGTCTGGATTATTTCTAATCTGCTTATTGAAGAAGTATGTCTCAGAGTTGGGTTTGTTGAACCTATTAGATTTCATGCTGTGTTCTTTAAATGAACCTGATATATAATGCAATTTTTTCATATTATGCTTGTTGGTCCTTAATGTTGATGGTTAGAATAATGGATATTAAAGGATATGTATTTACAAATAAAAACATTGATGTATATTAAAGGAGTCCTTGATTGTGATTTCACTTTTTTCACTTTAGTTTGTGTGTAATGTTCCTGTTTGAGCTTAAACAACATCTGCAAAGTTACGACGCTCAAAGTTCAATGCAAAGGGAGACATTTTCTTTTACAGAAATCACTTTTTAAGGACTACAACAAACACCTGGTAGGGACTACAATGAGCTTCTTCCCGGGCTGGTGACATCACTAATCCTAAAGTTTACACAAACCCTGTCCCTGGGAACACTCAACAAAGGTGGTGAGGCCATGTTGGGCTGCTTTAGAGAAGAGGAAGAGTTGTTGTAGTAGAGTGTTGTCGATGCCGTCATTTTACACCGGACTGCTTCACAAACGAGGATCAATTCAACACTGGATTTGCACAAAAGATTAACTTGACGACACATGCTAGTGATGAGATGAATCAACTCCACAGCAACTACATAAATTTATCCACTAACCATTCAGAAACATCCAGTTTCATTGTAAAAGTTGTAACTTCTTCCCGAGTCTCTCCAGCAGTGTCCGGTTTGAACAATGTAAGTCTGAACACGTTACTGACAATCCTCATTTTGGTGCGTGAGATTCTCCAGTTTTGTTGTTGTTGAGTAACCGAAGCACGAGCTGTTAAAGCTCCACACTTTTCTGGAAAGGGGGTCGGGAGCAGCAGCTCATTTGCATTTAAAGGGACATACACAAAAACGTTGTGTTTTTGCTCACACCCAAATAGGGGCAAATTTGACCATCTATAATAAATGATCTGTGGGGGATTTTGAGCTGAAACTTCACAGACACCAGAGACTAATAATACATTATGTAATAGGGGCATAATAGGTCACCTTTACTTGCAGATATTTATTTTTCATGAATATAGTTTAAGTTGTAATCTAACAATTAAACTTCAATTAAATCTTAAAAATATGAGAACAATATTTTATATTTTCAAATATTTTAAATATGAGGGTAGAACAAAAGAGTAAACTTGATTAAGCTGTTTATCTAACCAAATTATTTGGCAAAAAAGGGGGAAAATACAACTAGAGGTTGGGTTAAATAAAACTATCCAGCAGGTTGGGCAAACATTTAACCCAACTGTTGGTTCAAAACAACCCATTTGCTGGGTTTGTCCATTTTCAACCCAACTTGGGTTGTGTTTATCTCAGCATTTATTAAAGTTCATGCTGCAAAAGAAGCCTAATATTCTATTATTTGGTTAATGAGTCATGCATGTTACTGTGTCTAATTTAAGTCGTTGTGTAACGGAAGTTACATTGGCCATTTCTGAAAAAGTGAAGTGAAAAAGCTTCTGAAACAAAAAAATGTTGAGCTGGGCTTGATGTTGTCAGTCGGGAATCAATTGGATGGTTCGATCGTTGTGGTTTTCTATTGGTCGATCTCATGCGACAGGTTGCCCCGCCCTCACGCCAGTCAACACATCATCAGTGAAGAGAATTTGCTGCAAAGGGGAGGGGAAGTTATTTTGATTAAAGTTCACAGATATCAGAAATCATTTAGAATAACTCTGCAATAAAAAAGAAAAAGAACTGTCAGTTTTGATTTCACGGCGACTCTAAACAGATGCAGCAGTCAGCGGTGTCCTCGCACACAAATAGGCAGCTTGTTCCTTGCACAGCTGTACAAACAGATGATGTCTTGAACGGACCTTGGAACCGACTACACACGCAGATGAGCACACAATCACTGTGATAATTATTTAGCGACTAGGTTGCATTCTTTAAATAGATCTCTACTCTTGCACGGCCATATGGAGGATCAGGGGATGTTTGTTGTGAAACAACAGTATCGGGATAAGGGTGGGGAGCACTTAATGAGGGCAGTGTGATGCAATCAGTAAAGCAGTGTATGGGGCCCTGTTTCAAAACAATGGAGAATGGCTCTTATTCAGTCATTGCGCAGTCTTCAAATCAATTCTCTATAGGATAAGAGACCTGATGTGTGTCTACTATTGTAACAATTAATATTTGATTGACCGTTATTGACAGCTATTCAGAAATCTTGGGCTGTTTGTATTGCTGTAAATCCGTTAGGAGATTTTTTTTTGGTGCTTTTTAAGTAGGTTAAATGTTGAAAAGTTCACTTAAACCCATTGACTGTTAAGCTGAGAGTATGTTGAAGGGGATGGGTATGACAGAGCTTATCATGTGAGAATGGTCCCGAGTTCAGATGGAACGTACAAGGAAAGTACAAGCCTTACAATGAGACCAGTGTAACAAAAAAGCACAAAATATAAACAGAAAAGCAAATAAAAACTTATATACTTCCCAGTTAAAGTGAAAATCAAGTTTTAATGTGGTTTACTTGTCTGTGTGGTGTTTTTAATATGCGTCATCATGTACAAATTCATAAGCCAACTGCAGTTGAAAAACGTGGTTTGAAATCACCGGTGTTTCTTTCGTCACAAACTACCTTGTAACCAATCATGTCAACATGCTTTACCATATCATGAACCATGACCGCTCTGGGGAGTCTCAGGTTATCCCGGTATATTTTTCTGATGATATGAAAAATTGGGTTATTATGTATTTCGCCACAGATGTTCTGAGTTGTTCAAAGCTTTCTAAGGATGCTGAATTTTAGAAGGCAGACTGAGAAGTCGAACAGGAACATGGTTTGTGTAACACGAAGTCAAACAAAAGGCTAATCATATTAAATTCCTTTACGTCTCTGACGTTGTAGAGAGCGATAGCTTTGTGCTCAGTTAACCACAGTCACTTGAGTAAAAGTTGACTGAGTGGGTCTCTGAGCTGGTTTGAGTGAGTGGAGGCGGGGCTAATTTGCATATTCATGATTCTATGTACACTAAATGAAGCAAGGGTGTAGAGTTACATTCAAGCTATTTAATGGCACGTATAAATTTTTTTCACAGGATAAAAATGTTTAAATATGCCATTTTTGTGATCAAAGATTAGTTTTAAATGGAAATGATTGACTATAGGAGGACATTAACACACAACTACAAGCTATATTAGTAATATTTTGGTTATTTGATGACTGATTGCCAACATACAGGGGTTTGAGAATCGAACTGAAGCAATTTTGGACACAATAAATTATTAGTATGGTGTAGAGCCAATACAGCATCTTGAGAATGACAGATAAAAGTCCTTCCCGGTGACCAGAGGGATTTTGAGTCATTCCTCTTCCAGAACAGCGTCCAGGTCACTATGTGATGCTCAGGGTTGGGGAGTAACGAAATACAAGTAACTTAGTGGCGTATTTAAAATACAAAATTTGAGTAACTGTATTTCATTACAGTTACATTTTAAATGGGTGGTAATCAGATTACAGTTACATCTGAAAAGTGTTTTAGATTAGCAAAGTGATTACTTTCAATTTTAATGTCATTTAAACAGCAATTGGTGATTCTCTGACTCTGACAGTCTGAAAAAGCGGAGTTAAGTTTCATGTTTTCCACTGTTTTCATGTTTTGTGATCGTTGTTTGTGAGTCATTTTATAATTGTAAAAAAGGTCACTGCAACTTTTTCTCACAATTTGTTTTTTTTCCCCTCACAATTGTGAGTTTGCATTTCACAATTCTCACTTTTTGTCAGAATTGCGAGATTTAAACTCACAATAGTTATAAAGTCAGAATTGGGAGATATGAACTTGTAATACTGACTTTTTTACTTGCAATTGTGAATTTAGTATGTGAGTTTGTGAGATATTTTTGACTTTTATCAATATTGTGAGTTTATATCTCATAATTCAGACTTTTCTCAAAATTGTGAGTTTATCTTATTTTGGACTTTTCTCAATATTGCGAGTTTATATATCATAATTTTGACTTTATAACTCGCAATTGCAACTTTATATCACACAATTCTGAGGGAAAAAGTCTAAAAAAATAAAAACTTGCAATGACCTTTTTTGTGTTTGTTCCACACTTATTAGTATTCCAAAGTATTCTAAAGTATTTAGATTAAGTTACTAAACTTGAGTAATGTAACAAAATACGTTACAAATTACCTTTTAAAGCATGTATTTTGTCATCTGTAGTGAAACACACAGTGAAATACACGGGATGCAGACAGACAGACCCTTCTCAAATCAAACAGCATGACTGTGGCCTTGTAGTTGTTATACGATCCGATCCCTTATCACTAGGTGGCGATAGTGAAGCTTAAAAAGCAAGAAAAGTGAAGTAGAAGAAGATTAGTGCGTCTAGAAGGGGTGCAGCTACGGCCAGAAGTGAGGCAGAATCTATGGATAAATAACAGTAAATTAAATGTGCTACTTATCAAATTGTGTTTTATTAACACTGTAATGAATTACTGTAAAAATTACAGCATTATTTTACAGCCGCTGACTGTTTTTTAATAATACAGTATATTGCTGTATATTGCAATGCATTCTGGGGTCACGTGTTGGTTTGACTCAAATTTACAGAATATTGCTGTAAATTGACCCTTCGTAATGTAAAAAATACAGTTATTTACTGTAATCAGAGAATACAGGGAAATTCTGTAAATTAAATTACAGTAACACTACTGTAAATTTTACAGTAACTGGCTGGCAACCCTGCTGCCAGTATTATACTGTAAAATTTACAGTAATATTTTAACAGTGCACCCCAACCCTAAACCTACCCTTACAATTCTGCAAATACAGTTATTGAATTAAATAAATAAATATTAAATGGCGCAGTATTGATGTGCGCATGTGGAGAAGGGTCTGTCTGCATCCCGCGGTACTACAACGTACTTCAAGTTACGCCCTCTGCAACAGGTTACGCCTCCTTCCTGTTACGCCCCCTCTCTTGCAGTCTGCAGACAGATTCTATTGGAGGGTTCACATGGGCTTCCAGAATGGTTCGGTAGTCCTTGGCAGTGACTTGTCCATCAAGCACAGTAGGAAATGCCATGATATTCCTTGCTTCACTCTGGGCAGCAACAGTCAGGTGTTGAGCCTCTTTGGGGATTCTCCACACGGATGTGGGAAAGACAGTGAAGGTGGACGTATCAGAGAACAATACATGTTTCACATTGTCCACAGCCCAAGATTTGCACTGTTAACAACAATGAAAATGACATTTGGCATGAGCGACCAAAGGCTTGACTATAGCATGAATATTGACTCTGTGGAGCTCCCAATGAATAGTTTTGGTGGAAACAAGAAAGTCAAGGTGCGCATTTAATCCTGCAGTGAGTTAGGCAGCTGTGGTTTTATGTTTTTGGATACCTGGACATCCTTTTCAGACAGCTTCAACTTACATCAACAGTTACTCCTATTGGATGTGGTTCAACCTACGTGGTGGTATGTCGGCATTACCCTGCACCATAGCTCTCGATACACAACAAAGACTTGCTGTCCTGGTCACAGATAGCCAGCGAGACTCGCAACAACAATTTGTCCTCTTATGAAATCTGATTGTTTGGCAGGGTAATGGATATGGATTTGGTCTTTGAAGCATAGATCTGCAATGCTGCTGCTGCAGAGCAAGTACAGGACTTACTTCTGCCAATGCAAACACGAAACGCTGCTGTGAGCAATTAAAATATAGCATAAAAGAAATACGCATAATAACAGATAAATAACAGATCTATACAGGTGGAGCTGGGGAAGGAGGAGGGTTTCTAAAAGCACGCTGCACTGCTAAGGCAAATGCTACCCCTCTATTTGAAGGTTGACTGATACAGCAATCAGCTGTGTCCTATAGATGATGATGTTATTACGAGCCGGTTGAGTTTGAAGGATCTATTAGCCGGCGCCATCTAGAGTTTCATGTCAGGACTTTGCATATGTCTCCCATTATGTTGTACGGATTGCAATATTTTATGTACAGCTGTGCTATTGCTCTGCAAATTCAACTTTCACACACTGCTCAGGCTGATGGAATGTAAAATCAGTGAAGATTATGACAAATATATAAGTGTGAAACCTCCAACACTGTTTTGGCCAGTGTTTCAGGTTCATTCTCCAACCCCTGTATTTACAATACTGCAAAATTGTAAATTCTTCCAATCAAACTGCCAACTCACAACAATGTGTCTCCCAATATTCCAAGATAATAAAGAACATTCCATTTATGTATTGTTTTGTATTGTAAATCATTGTATTGCATGTTTGCCATCTTGTGGATGCTTGTCGCATTGCAATGTTTGCAAACTGATGATGCTCGCAGAATTGCAACTGATTGCACGCGTAAATAAACATTAACTGAAACAAAATAATATGTAAAAACTTAAACTTAAAAAAGGTATTTTAAAACAGTTTATTTCAGATAGTTGCCAAGGTTTTCATTTGATGTACTTAAATAACTAAACAAAAATGAAGGCATTTAAAAAACAATAACTACTAAAAAATAAGATTAAAAACAAAAACAGAAAATATCTCAGTTATACTAAAATAACACTGGTATGTGTTTGGATGATCATAAACCACAATATGCAATGCAAGCAAGGTGCGATAAATAATGTACTTTACAAAACTAAACATGTAAAGTGGGGTTCAAAATGCGTCTGTTGTCTAATTTGATGCAAATTTATATATTTTTTGACATAAATTCAGTGAAAAATGTACATAAATTTGAAAAAATCTGTTAGTATGTCTCTATTTTGCCATTTCTAATGTTATATGAACAATTCTTTTGTAATGGCTCTGATGGTCAAGTTTAATCTGCTTGACCCCTTTTTTTCTCTCTCTCTTTTTATGTGTCCTCTTCATGTGTATGTAAATGATTCTTAACATTTCCTTTAATTATTTGACTTTACGTACAAATGTCTTTTATCCCTTAACTCTAATGTTCTCCTGAAGGTGTTTGTATATTTGTATGATTCTTGAATAAAAAAATAAAAAATAAAAAACAGACAAGCCCAAATAAAACATGGCAATTTGTGTATTGGATTTTGATCATGTATGAATTTTTTTGTATTTGTCTTTGATCATGTATTTCACTAAACTCATATGATTTACAACTTGGACTGTCTAGCTGTGCTTTTATCGTTTGTACTGTGTTTTACAACAGTGAAATTTTTTTCTTTTTTTGAAACAGTGTTTTTTTTTTTCATTTTTCATCATTTAGCAGACGCTTTTATCCAAAGCGACTTACAAGGGGAGCAATTAAGGGATAGGTGTCTTGCTCAAGGGCACTTTAGTCATGGTATTGAAGGTGGAGAGAGTGTTGTTTATTCACAATCCCCACTTTCAATTCCTGCCGGCGTGGGAATCGAACCAACAACCTTCAGGTCACAAGCCCGACTCCCTCACCACTAGGCCACGACTTTTTACTTTTTTTGTAGTAAAACAATGGTTTAGTTTCGTAAGGTGAGTTTACACCTAAATCTGAACAGTACTAAAGGGATACAGACATTGTACTTTACTGCCTGCACATTTTCTCTATTGTAATATTCCTTATCATGAAACAGGATCTGTTTGTTATGGAGCAGAACAATTTTCCGAAAATTTCAGGTTCTCTACAGGATGATATGTGTGACCAGAATGACATTTATGACTCTCTGACCCAGCCAACTTGATATAAAAGGAGGGATATGAATGCGGCTGTGCTGCCAAGTCTTCGCAGCTCGCGGCATCGACTATGGCAAGCCGTTTTGACTTTTATTCATTCTCAGGATATGAACTTGTGATATCAACAATTACATTTTCACTAGTTAAAATGTTCATTCTTGATATCAGGAATTAGATTTCCACTAGTAACAATGACAATTTTTGATATCAAGAATTAACATTTTAACTAGTGAAAGTTCATATCCTGAGAATGAATAGGGGAGTTGGGCTTGTAATCAGAAAGTTGCCGGTTCGATTCCCACGCCGGCAGGAATTGAAGGTGGGGATTGTGAATAAACAACACTCTCTCCACCTTCGATACCAAGACTAAGGTGCCCTTGAGCAAGGCACCTAACCCTAAAATGCTCCCCGGGCGCTGTAGCAATAGCTGCCCACTGCTCCGGGTGTGTGTTCACTGTGTGCGTGTGTGTATGTGTGTTCACTACTCACTGCTGTGTGTGTGCACTTGGATGGGATAAATGCAGAGCACAAATTTCAAGTATGGGTCACCATACCTGACCATACCACGACTTTCACTTCACTTAAAAAAAAAAAGAAAAGAAAAAAAAAAAAGAATAAAAGTTAAAACGGCTTGCCATAGAGAATGAATAAAAGTCAAAACCCCTTGCCATACATCGACTGACGACATGCGCGTGCACGCGAGAGCCTTAGATTCTGGCAGCGAGTCGGAACTCGGAAACATGGCAGTGTAGTGAAATGCTGTCTCCTCCTCCTCCAGTCCTCACATACATTGACCTCCAAAGATGGCCGGCGTACGAGCCCTCGGTTGCCTCTCCAGACTCACAGTGAGAAGATTTACCCTGTTTCCAGGTACTTCACACCTCCACATTTATTCCTTATATTCTCTACATCCCTATTGTATTTCGCCTTGACACTTGCCTTTGTAAACCACTTTGGAGAGTCATTTCACTCACACCTGATTGAAGTAGCTTAGCTCAACTGCTAATTAACTCAAGGTCTAGTCATCAGTGTTTCGTGACCGTTTAAGTTTCATGCGCGTGCAGTTTACGTTGTAAGGAAACGCGCGCGTTTATAAATGCAAGTTGTCAAGTTGATTTGATTAAAAGTAGAGTTAACGCAGTGATTCCCATTCAACTCATATGGCCAATGCTGGCCATTATCTCTTAATATGTATGAAGAAAAATGTCATAAATGTTTGAGTTAAGGAGAATTTAACGTGTTTAATATTCGCTTACTTCATAGTTGTTGCCTCAGCCGTTTAATGATATCGTTTGCTAATACATCTGTGTTATTGCTAAGTTAATATGGCTTAATTATGGCTATTTTATCAGATTTGTTTACAAAGAGCCTTTGTATTCAGTTCCTTATGTTTTTATCATTGTTGAGGGGTGTGTGACATTATCATTGTGGTTGTAGTGTAGGTTAAGGGGAAACTAGGTTAAAGTTCATCTCGTTGTTACTGGAGTCACGTCCTCTACAGGCCTGTGTACATTTAATTGCTTGCAATCTGTCTTCCAACTTAGAGGTCTTTTTATATTACACTGTAATGAATTACTGTAAAAATTACAGCATTATTTTACAGCCGCTGGCTGTTTTTTAATAATACAGCATATTGCCGTAAACTGCAATGCATTCTGGGGTCACGTGTTGGTTTGACTCAAATTTACAGAAAATTGCTGTAAATTGACCCTTGTCATTTAAAAAATACAGTTATTTACTGTAATCAGAGAAATTCTGTCAATTAAATTACAGTAACACTACTGTACATTTTACAGTAACTGGCTGGCAACCCTGCTGCCAGTATTATACTGTAAAATTTACAGTAATTTTTTAACAGTGTACTTATTATGAATGCTGAGTCAATTTCTGTGTTTTTTGTCTTCACATATACATCACTATTACACTATTTTTTCCCCCACCCTATAAAGGTATAACCAGGCGGACCTTTAAAGTTGCTGCTTGTATGATGGGTAAAATATTTTTTATGTTATTTATAAAGCAGAAAACTTAAAAAAAAAAGTATAAATATATTAGGGGTGTAACGGTACACAAACATGACGGTTCGGTACGAATAGTATTGAAGTCACTATTCGTTTCGGTACAGTAGGGGGGTGAAAACTAAACATAAATTAGCTTTATATTTATTGAACAGTGGTTTATTGAACAAATTGTGTCTGTCTCTTTAAAGAAATGTGATTATAATTAAGGATAAAAACTAAATTTATCTCAACTAATGCTGTAAACTATATACAGGAAGCTCTTTCTATCACATTACTGTAATGTTAAAGGTTACAATTAACAACAGAGCCCAAACTATTAAGTTCAATTACTATTTATTTTTTTAGATATAATAATCAACACTCAAATAATAGAGAACTTGTGAATTGCACATTTTTTGTGCAACTTCTAAAATTAATCCCAATTCAGTTTTTGAAATATGATCATTTACACAGTTACTGTTATAACCGATTTTCATGACATTTATTTAAACACGTATTATATAATTAACACCTTACTAGCAGGTAAAGTAAATTTAATGAATTTCTAAGCTAATATAGTGCATGTATTTAGTGAAATGCTCCCTCTAGAGTTCATTTCTCTAGTGAACTCACATGCCGTGGACACTAAATGACTTGCCTGAGGTCAATGTAATGCTACGTCAAGCTGTTTTATTGCTGTATTTCCGAGGTTGAAACATTGGTTGAGAGGTTAAACGTAAACATATCTATGCATAGATCATCCGTTGTTACTCTTCGCTTTTGTGGCGGTTGCATTACTGGATTGGAGTGTGGATCACCTGTGACTGACTGTATACGCCGTCTGACCATGACGTCTATACTGTGACAGTTTGAGACGAATACATGTACCGTTACACTCCTAAAATTAATGCATGTGTGTATATATATAAATATATATATCAATTATTTAAAATATTGTCTGCTTTTCTATTTTCTTGTCTTCAATATTTCCTCAGCTCGTACACACGTGAGCTATGAGGTCAAGGGAGATGTAGCCGTGGTCCGCATGAATGATCCCAATGCACGGGTAATGGTCGTCTCTACTCTCAGCCATGTTAATGCATTCAAATGATATCATAATATAATATCATAATGTGTTTTTTGCAATGTTTAGGTCAATACACTGTCTACTCAAATGCAAAGGGAGATGACAGAAGTTATGGAAGAGGTTTCGGGAAACAATGCCGTCCAGAGTATTGTTCTCATCTCATCCAAACCCGGCTGCTTCATCGCAGGGGCAGACATTAAGTCAGTATCAGAATTCATAATCCGTTTAATAGCATGATCATTATCAAATATAGCGCTGATGGCTTACCTGTTGTTTTACTGTGCCATGTATTTAGCATGATTCAGGCCTGTAAGACTGCAGAGGAGGTCACTGGCCTTTCTCAGGAGGGCCAGAGGATGTTTGAAAAGATTGAGAAGTCTCCCAAGCCCATCGTCGCTGCCATTAATGGATCATGTCTTGGTGGAGGCTTAGAGGTACTGCATTCATGTTCGTATGTAGGAGATTTTAAAGTGCCCCATTATGCTATTTTAAAGGTTTCTAATAATGTTTTGGAGGCTTCCTACAATAGGTTTACACGCATTCAAGTGTTAGAAACTTTTTCCATTTTGTAATTTTTTTTTTTTTCCCTGTATAAAGACAAACATAAATAGTGATGAAAGCCCATTACTTGACCATTAAAAGTGGGTATAAGTCAACATTTTGGACATTGAGTCACAATCAGGGTCCCAATATCGATTATGAATGATATGCCATACATTAAGTTCAACATAGAATTTGAGGTTTAAAGTGTATTTAGTTCTAGGGAAAATACAAAGTTGATATTGTGTGTTATGTGTTTGTAGTTTGCCATTGCCTGTCAGTACAGAATAGCCACCAAGAGTAAGAAAACGGTTCTGGGCTTCCCTGAGGTCATGCTCGGCCTTCTGCCGGGCGCTGGAGGAACGCAGAGACTGCCCAAAATGGTCCGTAACATTCCATAGACTTGTTTAGTGATTTATTCTTTCGATTGAATCTTTACAACTCAAACATGGTTGTCTTTACACCTTCGCTTTCATGTAGCTTGGTCTTCCCAGTGCTTTTGATATGGTGTTAACAGGAAGGAGCATCCGTGCAGATAAAGCTAAGAAAATGGGACTGGTTCACCAGCTTGTGGATACTCTTGGTAAAACATTTTCTGTTTTGCAGTTGTATGTGAAATTATTACAATTTTAAAATGTAATTTATTTCCTTCAGAAATCATTCTAATGTGCTGATTTGCAGCTCAAGAAACATTTCTTATTTTTATCAATGTTGAAAATGGTTAATACTTTGTGGGAACGGATACCTTTTTTTCAGGATTCTTTGACGAAGTGTTCAAAAGAACAGCATCAATTTGAAATATGTTTTTTGTAACAACATAAAACATCACTTTAGAACAATTCATTGCATCCTTGCTGAATAAAAGCATTAATTTCTTTATTAAAAAAAACAAAACAAAAAAAAACAGGGCCTGGACTGAAGAGTCCAGAGGAGAGGACTATTGAATACCTGGAGGAAGTGGCTGTGGAGGTTGCCAGAGGCCTTGCTAACAAGAAAATCTCAACTACCAAAGAAAAGGGCTTGATGCAGAGTGAGTATTTGTACTAGACGGTTGTTTCAAACTGATATCGCTTTTTAGGCTTTTGCGAGATTAATAGCCAGAATAGCCACCAAGAATTGCATATACATTATATATAACATGATATTGCTTTGATTATTAAACACAATAATTTCCTTGCAGAAATTCAAGACTACGTCATGAGTTATCCGTTTGTGAGACAGCAGATCTACAATGCAGTTGAGAAGAAAGTCATGAAGCAGACCAAGGGACTGTACCCTGCACCACTGAAAATCATTGAGGTATGATGTTTGTTGGTCTGTGCTCAAGGAAGCTCGCAATCTTTGTACAATCAGTTCATATTCAGTGATGTGTGCTTGTTTCTTCTTTCAGAGTGTGAAGGCTGGCGTTGAACAGGGTCTGACTGCAGGTTACCTGGCTGAGTCACAGGTGCTGTGAAAAGTTTAAACTGCTCTATTGCACAATAAACCAGAATCATGCGATTGGGGCTGCCCCAGACCGAAGATTTTGGTCATAGTTGTTCATTTAAGACATTAGTCAAGTATTGGCACATTTATGATATAAATTTAATTACTTAAATATACACTCACCAGCCACTTTATTAGGTACACCTTGCTAGTACTGGATTAGACCTCATTTTGCCCTCAGAATTCTTTGTGGCAAAGATTCCACAAGGTGCTGGAAACATTTTGGTCCATATTGTCATGATAGCATCACACAGTTGCGGCAGATTTGTCTATGATGTGAAACTCCTGTTCTACCGCATCCCAAAGGTGATCTCTAGGACTGAGATCTGGTGACTGGAGGTATATGTATAGCATAATAATCTAAGAATGCACTTTTTATTTCCATTACAGAATTTTGGCAAGTTAGCCATGACCTCTGAGAGTAAAGCACTTATTGGCCTTTACCACGGTCAGGTCACGTGCAAGAAGAATCGATTCGGAACCCCTCAAAAGGAAGTAAAGTATGTATTTTTTTCGTCTTTTACAATATGTATGTTTATGAGGGGAATTGACAGTTACTGCATTAATGAATTTATACTTAATAGAATAGTAAGTAATTTTTCTTCCATGTTGACTTTCTATTTTCAGAACACTTGCTATCTTGGGAGCGGGTTTGATGGGTGCTGGCATTGCTCAAGTGACTGTAGATAAAGCCATTCACACCATTCTTAAGGACACCACACTGGAGGGACTTAGTCGTGGAGAGCAGCAGGTCTATAAAGGGTGAGTATTAAATATAATGAAAGTAGAGCTCTGTGCTTAATCTTTAAAAGAGAGCAATTTCGATTCAAAGATCTACGTAATCTTATTCGTGATTGACAATGATTCGGTTGCGATCAAAATAGAGTAAATTGCCTTTTGAAAGTAACTTGATACTTCAAATAAATTTTGTATCAATTACACCACTTGACAACAAGGCGCTGTCATTAAATCATTCATTGAAGATATTTGTTCAAAAACGCTGATTCATCTAGTAATAAAACAAGTGAAGTCTTTGTGAGTCATTGAATCATTCAAACAGTTCTTTTTATATTTTATTTATTCATTCAAAGTAATTAATTTTTAAATAGACTGCAGCAGTTAACATTTTGTCAGAACTTCTTGTAAATTACATGTTATCTGTTCAGAATTGTTTGAGAAACAAACCAAAAACAAAATATGATTCTCAATTTATCCATAGTTATGCAGATCTAACTGAGGAATTGTTATGTATGTATGTGTGTGTGTATATATATTGTATGTATTGTGTGTCTATAAATAAATAAATAAATAAATAAATATTTGCATTTTTATTTTATTTTAATATATATATATATATATATATATATATATATATATATATAAATAAAATAAAAATGCATATATATATATATATATATATATATATATATATATATATATATATATATAAAAATACATTGTTTTATTTGTTTATTTTCAGGCTAAATGACAAAACTAAGAAGAAGAGCTTAACATCTTTTGAAAGGGACAGTTTTGTGTCCAACCTGACGGGACAGTTAGACTACAATGGCTTTAATAAAGCTGACATGATCATTGAAGCTGTTTTTGAGGACTTGAGTATCAAACACAAAGTCCTAAAAGAAGTTGAAGCAGTAAGTTAATATCAAACAATGTCAAGATTTCAAACAAATCTTTAAAAAAAAAAGAACTTTTGATGAAACCCTATTTTGTCATTGCAGGTGATTCCTCCACATTGTATATTTGCTACCAACACTTCTGCTTTACCAATCAAAGATATTGCAGCTGTGAGCAAGCGACCTGATAAGGTAAGAAACCGTTAGTTCTTGACCACCATGTGAGAGAGTTTGAGATGATCTCAAACTTGTTATTCTGTTTTGTTTCAGGTAATTGGAATGCACTACTTTTCTCCAGTCGACAAAATGCAGCTACTCGAGATCATCACCACTGACAAAACCTCCAAGGACACAACAGCCTCAGCGGTGGCGGTCGGCCTGAAGCAAGGCAAAGTCATTATCGTCGTTGGGGTAAGACATTGAATATTCTTCCATCAATCCAGAATGTAAGTTTTACAGGTATACAATCGGTTACGTCCCCTGTTGGCTCGGAGGTATGAGGGAGTCGTACATAATAAAATAAAAGCATACGCTTATCGTTTAAAACTCTGGGGAGTACAGAGGGAGAATGAACCAAGGACACCCAACCTAACCGCAAAGTGGTTTGGTTTATTAAGAAATGAAAAAATATAATTTATACAAGTGAAAACAACCAGTATCCTTATGTACAGTTATATACAATGAAACACTAAAGAAACAATAAAATAAGCCACAGAGAGAAAGAAAATGAGTGATGCTAAACAAACGAAAATAACAAAACCAAAACATTCACGAACTTAAAATCCCGCCCTCTAAACTAACTAAAAACAAAACCAAAAGATAATCTTCAAAGTTCGACACGCCATAGCTAAAACTTTAATAACTAACAGAAAACAAAACTTACGTGGGGTTGCACCCGCTCCTTCCCTGGTGTGTTTAACTGAGATACTTCTGCGTGTTTGTTAGATGTAAGTCACGTGACATGCTTTCCTTTACCCTCCGGGCTGATGAAGTATAGGTCAGGTAGGACAATCTCCAATTGAAAATGCATACAAGCGCGCACACATGCAAGCAAACCACCACTGAAACAGCATGAACAAACAACAAACACACTTCACTTCCGTTCTCCACGGCCTTTTATCTTGAACCAGTTCCTGATTGGATGTTTCTCGAGGTCATTCATCACGATGGATATGTCATTCAACCAATCACAGCACCTAAGAAAACAGACAGCGGAGAGTGGTAAAACAGGAAGAAACCAATAGCTAAAGAGAGAAATAACAACAAACCACGTAAGGGGAGGAAAATCAAGATGCGTAACAAAATGCATTGGAATGGCTAATTGCAATGTTTGTCTTCAGGACGGACCAGGATTCTACACAACCAGATGTTTAGCTCCCATGTTAGCTGAGGCAGTGCGTGTATTGCAGGTTTGTGTATTTTCTTCTGAATTATTCATTCATTCCCATTTGTTGTAAAAGTGTTAAACTAGGCCGTGGTGATGTTCTTCTTAGATCATGGTTTTGTTTTTCACATACAGGAAGGTGTCGACCCCAAGAAGCTGGACTCCCTGACCACAGGCTTTGGCTTCCCTGTGGGTGCTGCTACCTTGGCAGATGAAGTGGGCATTGATGTGGCAGCTCATGTGGCCGAAGACCTCGGCAAGGCCTTCGGCTCCAGATTTGGAGGAGGAAATGTTGAGGTCTTGAACACCATGGTGAAGAAAGGCTTCAAAGGTACATTCTTGAGCTTAAGCACAAATTACACTAGTTTTGATGCATTTGACACACGTACAGCTGAACACATAGACTTTCAAAGTAGACTCTGTTTGCATGAGTCAAAAGTTTCATCCTTGACCTGTAGTTTGCGTTATATGTATGACTAATAAAAAAATCAACTAAAACACCTGAAACAATCACCTTTGCACAAAGCTCATAGTTTGTGCTTAATGCAATGCCTAGAATGCAAAATAATAAGCCTAAATGATCCTTTAGTTACTGTTGCTATGTCAACACGTCGACAGACAAGACAGAGCAGGTTACTTTTGATATGAAATTACATATTTAAAATATTGTAATTTTAAAGAAGTTTAAACAATAAATGGCGTCTAGAGTCTCTTTAATGTGTCGTGACAGATCGCTGTAGCTCGTCGTGAAGCGATCATCTCTTCGTACTAGTTCATTTATAGCATCAAATAAACATGAATGAACATCAGAAGGAATGTTGTTTCAAGAGCGGAAAGACGTGAAGACACAATTTTTCAATCTACTAACTCCCCTGACTGCTTTGTCGGACAAAATGGCAGATTCTGGGTTATGATTGGTCATATGATCACCTGTCAATCAAACTGATGGTGAATGATCAATTGGGGAATCTCTGTGGTGATTTTATTGTATGTTTTAAGACAAACCATATGCAAATTTATCAATCGACATCATTTCTGAGTATTTTTTTCCTTAACTGCAGTGAACCAAAGACAGTCTCAACAACCACCTGTTTCCTGCTTTTACAAACGCGTAACTAATCCCATCAATGTGCGGAACAGAGCTTTTCTCCTCTGACTTTCTATGATGTTCAAAGAGTTTCTAAGAATTCGGGTTTCAGAACTGGTCATAGAAAAATGAATAATAAGGGACCTGAATAATTATTAAATAAAATGTTATTAAAAGTTGGCAAGGGAAACTGTTAAACTTGTCTGGTTAGATCTAAGTGCGGCTTTTGAGCAGTGTGTTGGGGTAAATGTAGTGGCTCTACATTTGTTCCGTTCTTACTGGAAGGGTAGAACATTCATTGTAAAGATTGGGAGTTATAAATCTGCTGCTGCTCCTGTAAATTATGGAGTACCTCAGGGCTCTATTTTAGGGCCGTTGCTTTTTTCTCTTTACATGATTCTGCTGGGCTGTATGTTTAATAAATAAGGCATTTCATCTCATAGTTCTGCTGATGATATGCAGTTGTACCTGCCTTTCAAAGTAGGAAGTAATGCAGCTGAAAATTCTTTGCTGAGTTGCCTTGTGGACATCTAAATCACACTGTACTTTTCAGTTTGGTGATTGTGCAACATCAGACCACATTTACAGTATCAAACTGATGTCACAGAGTGTAAAGTGCAGGTTGTAAAGAGTTTTGGGTTTCTTATCATATAAGCGAATGCTATTCTTATTTTCATTGGTTTTCTCAGTGATATTTACAGGTGACTGTACTATATACCAAATATGATGCTGAAATTAATGTTGTATAACCCATTTATGTTAATTATGGTCAGAGAAATCTACAGAGGTTTCTGGAAATGTATGGAGTTTTGAAATGTGCAAGACTAGAAGTACAATATGTTCAATGTTTAGTAACTTTCAGTTGACAATCTCCATAAAACAGTTTTGAAAATGAATATAATCTCAGACAATTCAATATGGCGTCTACCCTGTTTAATTCTGTTCTTTGGGTTTATTGACATTAACATGTTCAGTATAATTGGCATGAAATATTTCCTTTCAATTCACTGTTTAGGTCGGAAATCAGGCAAGGGCTGCTACATCTACCAGCCCGGACTTAAACGCAGAGATGTGAACCCAGAGGCTCTGGAGATTTTGGAAACATTCAAGCTGACGCCAAATGCTGCAGTGTAAGTTGCTCAGACTGCTTTGGCTAAATGTATTTTATTTAGTAAAAACTTTCTCTGGACAAATGCAGTGTTGTTCTGTATTAGGATAATGCATAGTTAGTTTATCATCCAATCATCATTGCTTCTTTCTGTCTTTCCACCCAGAACTTCTGACTCGGATATACAGTACAGATTGGTGTCTCGTTTTGTGAATGAGGCTGTTCTGTGTCTACAAGAGGGCATCCTTGCCAACCCAGTGGAGGGTGACATTGGGGCTGTGTTCGGTCTCGGCTTTCCACCCTGCCTTGGAGGTGAGACTCTAAAATCTTGAATTACTTTTTGGATGTTTAACTTTTAATTTAAAAACAGTCCTTTTCAGATTAAAGATGCACTTATACTGATACACAGAGGAGCGTTTTGAAAGCAGGAGTCGATTAGCGGATCCCTAATAAATCCGCTGATAGACGCTTGCTTTCAAGCCCTCCCATGTGCATCTGTATAAAGGCTCGGTTAAGAGCGTCAAAGATGTCTAATTAAAACATGTTTTTGAAGCGTTGATCATTGCAGCCAATCACAGACATGTCTGTTGAACTCAATGGCTCGCCATCTTCCTTTGCCAACTCCGCTTGTTCCTGTTGCATGTCCTCAATCTGGTGCTCACCATCAAGTCTGAGGAGATGGCGGGGGAAACGACTCTCCAATATTTTGAATATGGACTGCAGTACCCATTTCAACCACTAGTGGCCACTATTGCCTACTGCACTTTTAAAGGGGACCTATTATGACCCCTTTTACAAGATGTAATGTAATTTGTCTCGGTTGTGTCCCCAGAATGTTTCAGCTCAAAATACCCCATCGATTATTTATTATACCATGTTGTAAATAAATGTAGTCCAGTCCATTTAAATGCAAATGAGCTGCTGCTCCCCATCCTGCTTTCCAGAAGAGGGCGGAGCTTGCACAACTCGGAAACTCTGCCAAAAACATCTGTTTAGTTTCGATTATATTTTTATTCACGTGACATTAATAAACATAGCGGACCGTGTACAGCTCACTCAAGGCGGGGTCTATGCTAATAGGGCTGTGTCAGTCAACAGTAGCGGGCGGGGCCTAAACATTTGCGGCGTCACATTGCATATAAACTGCAAACTGCTTGTTCTGAGACTTTTTTTTATTTTTTTATTGGGATTAAAAATAAGGAGTAGGTGGATTTTTACCATTTATAGGGTAGTCGCCAACACATTTAAGAGTGAATTTTGCCTAATAAGTCCCCTTTAAGGTATATCTGCATTCCTTTCATTACTTGAATTGTTCTTTTGTCAATGCAGGTCCCTTCAGGTTTGTGGACCACTTTGGTGCAGACAAACTTGTGGAGAAGATGAGAAGGTTTGAGGAGGTCTTTGGGAACCAGTTTACGCCTTGTCAGCTGCTGCTCGATCACGCCAAGGATCCAAGCAAGAAATTTCACAAGTGACTTCAGCCGTCATGTGCCATTACGACTTCATAGAAGTTTCAGAGATTTAAATGAAAAACAAGCAATCGATTGTGCATTTAAAGCAAGAGTTCAGAATGTGAACGGCCTTTTTGTTCCTTGCGAAGGAAATAACAATTTTGCCCCATGAGATGCCATGTGCATGACTAATATTCAGGTAGACTTTGGCCAAGTGATAGCCTTTTACTGAATTAAACGATTTAGTTTTTGGGTTATTTTTGTATATTAATGAACTCTTTAGGTGAAATTGTTTTCTAATGGTTGTGAGCAAATTATATGTACAGGCACAGACATCAGGCCCGTTCCAGTACAGCCGGGGGTGTGCAAAAAACAAACCCTAATGTATAGTCCAAAAGCACTTGTCTGTAAAATAATTGTTTTAATTTCAGCGAGCTTCGGTACTTGTACTCACCCTCTCTCTCTGGACATAGAAAGTGGCCTCAGAAGAAAAAAATCATATCAACAAATTAAATGAAATGTTAAAGTCTTCTATGATTTATGGTGTTTTTATTGTTTCCATGTGGTGTTTACAAGTGGGACGATTTAGGCAACGTGAACTTCTCTTTCTGATGTAAGAATTATTTAGACATTCAGAGCTGTTATGATTCATTTCAAATAGGGTCATAATCTGTACTACCTACTGTAAGAAACAGTCATTTTATGAAAGCTTGATTCAATTATATTAAAATATACATTTTGAAATTAGGTTAAATTTAACTCCTAAAGCTTCTTTATATAGTGACTTGTATATTACAGCAGAAAACCGTATAAGAACATCTCATTCAGTGTAGCATTTTCTTTCTTGGTCTTTCCTAAATTCAATCAATTAAATTGAGTAGAAAAGCCAACGTTGTTGATTATTAGCTTTTTCTTATGGATAGAACACGTGATCTCCTACAGGGGGCGCTCGGTGGCTCAATATTATAAACAATACATAAATTTAACATGCACCCAATCTGGAAAAAATAAGGAATCAACTTAAAGTTGTTTATTTAATGATAATAACCAGTTGACTACAATATTCTACCGCTATTATCGCTTCCAGTGTTATTTAAATGTTGTATACTAAAATAATTTTTGAATTAGCTTTTATTTCTACAATTTTAGTTTCAATTTTAGCATTTAATTTTAGCTACATATCGTGTAATTTTGATACGTCCTTTTGTCATTTTTATTATTTTACGTATTTCTTGTTAGCCTTATTTATTTCAGCTTATTTCGATTATTTGCCAAGGCAACATCTCTAATTGTCATCGAATATTTACACTTAATTTTACTTCAGCTTTATTTCACTTAACAATTTTTTTTTTTTTTTAATTTTTTTTTTTGTTTTTTAGTTAACGGTAACATCACTGTCATGGACAAGAAACATCAATTTTATTTGAAATTGTAAGTTATTTTAAAGCTTTTGTTAAGAATTAAGCACATTACGAGATGTATATATAAAAATGAAAAGAAACAAGGATTGATTTTAATGAATCTATGAAGTGCAATTAGTACTTGAATACCTGTCAGTGCCTATTATAATCAAAATATTAATTTAATAATTTATCACACAATTCCCATTATTAATCCAGTGTAATCAAGCTTTCGATGCAAGTATACTGATTTAATTGATAATTATGAATATTACAACCTAAATCTACTTTTTTAGTATTCCTAACGTTTTTAATATTTCAAATAAAATAAACTGTCAATCAAGTGTCAACGGGTTGGAAGTAACATCCGGGCCATGAAGTGGCTTAGCTCCGCCCCCCTCGGTCACGCGCTCCTTCCATCAGTTTTATTTCTACGGACAGAATCCTGCCACCCGGAAGTTTCCCATGGATGATGTTGGCGATTTCAGCGCGCTGATTTGTTCGCCTCAGTCTAGCGTTCACTGAACCGAGTGACCGAGGATGTGAGGCTGCCTGAATTCCCCATTAGGCTCCTTCAGCATGAAGAAGAGAAGCGCGTGAGCGGATCTTAGTGACGGCAGTGTGATTTCGGCAGGATGCTCCGGTGGCTCGCGGCGCTGATGACCGTTGGGCTGCTGCTCGCGTGCTTCACTTCCTGGCTGTTTGACAGCTATGACACCGCCGGACACCCGAAGCGCAGTTTACATCGGTCCAAGAAGGTCGGCCCACCGTATCCCAGCGGGCAGCTGGACAATATATTTTGGTTTGTGCAGGTAAGCAGAGGTGAACGTCGCGGTTAACGAGAGGCCATAATAATAACGGCTGTCAATGAGCTGATCACGTGATTGATTGAGCGACGGCTCTTATTTTGTGCTCTGCCATAATACTTTATTCCTCGTTCAGTACAGAGGATTATTGTGCGTGAAATTAAGCACGAAAGGTCGAATATTCTAGCAGGTAGCATGATGAATAAATAAATATTTTATATATTTATGATCACGACTATGTTATGATTTATAAATGTTACAAAAATGAAAAGGATATTTTTTTTGTTAAGGACACATCGCATAATTCCAATGTAATCAATACTGTAATGTAATATACTGATTGAATTATTAATATTAATAATGTTAATATACTTTTCTATTAGTCCTACAACAAGTCTTCACCTTTTCCCCTAATGGAAAATGTTTTTTTTTTTTTTGTATTATATCATATTATATTATATTATTTTGTATTGCATTATATCATATTATATTATATTACAATATATTGGTAACACTTTACAATAAGGTTCATTAGTGACCATGAACTAATAATGAACTGCAGCATTTATTAATCTTTATTAATGTTAATTTCATCATTTACTAACACGTTATTAAAATCTTGTTAACATGAATTAATGACTAACTAACATGAACAACTGTATTTTAGTTAACTAACATTAACTAAAATTAGTAAATACAGCAACAAATGTATAGTTCATGTTAGTTAATAATGTTTAACTAATGAACCTTATTGTAAAGTTACCATATTATATAATATTATATATTAAGTACTTTAATTGTAATCGAATTACACAATTTCAGTAAAAAAAAATGGAAGGCTTAAATAATGTAATTAATATATATATATATATATATATATATATATATATATATATATATATATGTGCACAAAATAGAGAGACCATTTGGCATTTTTTTTATCTACTGTATTCATGACATCCAGGAAACAAAAAGCATGTCACTCAGATGTGTATATACAGTGTGGATAAAGCCCTTATGTTATAGTTCGGATGGTAAAACACGAAACCTGACTCGCACATAAGAGATGCCTCCTCTAATAAACCAGTGACACTTGCTCTATAAATAGGCAAGTTTTATGTGTGATATTTCCAACACTCACTGTTAACTACACACAGGCCTGCATGAAACCTCATTATTAACCATGCTGATTTCTCTGTGCAGGTGTCCGACATCCATATCAGTCGTTTCCACGATCCGAGGCGCATTCCAGACTTCGAAAGGTTCTGTAGCGACACTATCGATGTGATAAAACCTGATCTTGTGCTGGCCACAGGTGAGCTAAAATATGTCATTTATACACAGTCACATTAGATTTGATTTGAAACAAAACATGTGTCTATTATTTTGACTATTTAACAGGGGACTTAACAGATGCAAAGACTGAGAGTAAAATGGGCTCTCTTCAACATGAAGTGGAGTGGCAGGCCTACCACAACGTCCTTAAAAGATCACGAGTGCTGGAACGCACAAAATGGATTGACATTCGGGGAAACCATGGTGATTATTTTTTTCCCTTGATTTTTAAGTTGCCATTGTTGTCAAACAGGTTTGCCTGAACACTCCAACCTGATTTATGAGGTAGCTATCTTACAAGGTGGCACAATTCATACAAATTTTGGAAGAAAGTAAGCATGAAGGTCCAGCTCTAAACATAACCAATCACTGGGGCTCAAGCAGATCATACGAAATCATATTAATGAGATCTTGCAAATTAGCCACCATTTCGAAAAAATGTAAAATAGTTATGAATTGCCATGAGAATACTCTGCCTGTCTGCTATAGGTCAGTAAAACGGATAGTTCCGCCCCCAAATCACGTGATTGGTTGAGGCTGGAGCCACAGCAACAAAGGCCTTGTCCACTTCAAAGTGCAAGTTTTTGAAAACGCTATCGTTGTCGTTTCTGTGTGAACTTTAAAAAGGCAAATTTGGTGACATCATGTGCATGCGTGTTACGTGTTTAGGGACATAGTTTGTTTACAAAGTGACATCGGCAATTGGCATAAAAATTCAGTTTTTAGTACATCAATGTCATGTAAACACCATTTCGTTGACAAAAACGTAACTTTTTGGAAACACTCTATCCTATGCGGATGAATTTGAAAAACGCTGTTGTAGTGTGGACTGTTAAAACGGACTTATTTGAAAATGATGACGCATGTGTAGTCATGTGGTGCACATTGTAGGGCCCCCCCTAATATTCGATTAATCATTACTTGATTAGAAGAGGGTTAGTTGATGAAAAATTGTCCTTGTGGTAATTAGCATGTCAGGCAGGAAATCCAAACGTTCGCCTATCATCCATCATCCTCAAATATGGCTTATCATTTGAAACATTTGTGGAAGGTAAAGTATAGCACGCTTACCGCAAGACATGCGTTGATGCGATCACTTGCATTTTTAACAGTGGAAGCAACTTAAAATACTAATTTTTGGTCGTACAGATAAGAGTAATACACTTTTATTGGTGTAAACTCACAATAACAAGAAAACGTTGTGCCTTTGTAAAATAAAGAAAACAAAAAGGATACGCTTTCTGCAGTCTCAGTCTAAGCGCGTCAAAAAAGAAACCAAAACTCAGTGTATACTTTCCTCACAGACATGAGAAAGATATAGAAAGCTCGAAATGTCAAGAGATTCAAGTGGAAAACAAATATCGCAAGTTGAGCTGACGTGTCAGCATCGTCGACTTAATCTCTGCAGCCGAAAATACAGAAAACATTAGAAATAAATTATTAAAATGTTTAGACAGTTTCCTTGCTGTTTATTTCACGCCACATTCATAATCATTACTTTTGCCGGTGTGCTGTGGCAAGCTTTGTTTGATTGACAGGCGATCTGACCAATCATAATCCCGAATCTGTCATTTTGCCCGACAAAGCAGTCAGGGGAGTTAGTAGATTAACGTTTGGTGAACTTGAACTTGAAAAAGTGTGTGTCCTCACGTCTGAAACAACATTCCTTCTGATGTTCATTCATGTTTATTTGATGCTATAAATGAACTAGTATGAAGAGACGATCGCTTCACGAGGAGCTCCAGCGATCTGTCACGACACATTAAAGAGACACTAGATGCTATTTATTGATTAAACTTGTTAAAAAAATTACGATATTTTAAATATGAAACTGTTTCATATGTCTGTCAACGTGTTGTCAGTGTCTCTTTGCTCCGCGATGCATTTTTCACTGCGTGAGAACATGATGTGTGGCGTGAGAGCGCATGACTTGTCGGACAAAGAAACAGTAACTAAAGGGGGCGGGTCTTTGCGTATGACTTAATAACATACACGTGTGATTGGTCGACTACTGATCGACTAGAAAAATCTGTGTTCGAGGGCAGCCCTGACATATTGTACCGGCATTGTTGTGCCTGCTATTTACTTTCTATTTATTTAATGTTCCATTGTATAATCTTCATATTACATTTCTGTTTTAGACCATACATGGAATGACGTGGTGGGATATTTTGCTAATAAAATGATCGTGCCAGAAGAATAGCGTGAAAACGTTATAGTCTGCTTTCTCTGGATCACCTTCTGAGCTTTATTACATTTTACGCTTGCACAGTTAGGTGATTTTCAGAAGGTTTCAGTGTGAATGAGCAACTTTTGGAAAACACTAGTGTGAATGGAGAGCGTTTCGAAACGGAAACACTGTTTTCAAACGTAATTGGATGAATGTTGACCTATTTATTTATTTATATACTCAGTTGCATATTACAGCGGAAGAAATATTTTGACATCGCAAAAATACACACTTTAGCTTTGTTTTCTATTGTCGGTTGCGTACAGATTTCTTCATAGAAGTGTCTGAAGGTTTGGGTGGGAGATCTAAATAAAGATCAGAATTAAGTTTCCTCTTCGCACGTCACTGCTGGGTCAGGGACAGTAATTGTCCGTCTTTGTCCCCGTGTCTGTTGGCAATAAAACAATTAAAGCGAAGACAGCTGGACACTGTTGTGTCACACTAATGACTTGAAATGAAGCCCAGCTCTATTAAACAGGATATTGCCTGCTTGTTGTGACACAAGAACAAACTTCAGCAGATTAATAACAACTTTGCCATCATGAGATTGTTTATCATGACTATCATTACTTTCAGACAGTTTCCGACCTTGATTTAAAGGGACGGTTCAATCAAAAATGTAAATTCTGTCATCATTCCGTCAGCATTGATTTAGTTTTTATTAATATTTTCAAAATGATTTTCATTTTAATGTTAAAATTTTAATAATACGTTTAATATAAAATATTTTATTATTAATATTTATTTATTATATTAAATTATTAATATAATAAATAATTTTTTAAATCTGATATTTTATTTGAGCTTTATTTCAGTCATTGAAAGTGATTTTGATTGGGCTTAGGTGATGAGTTTCTGGGTGTTTCTCCTCATGTCGGTTTTGCAGTTTTGATAAATTGTGGCATTTCGTTGTTGTTTAGAATCCAGTATTCCCATAATTCTTTACTCTTTCATGAGTTTAATAAAGAACATTTTTTAGAACATTCCGCGCCATCTTTAAAGAATGATCGACTTTTACGTACTCCAGTTGACCTGTAAATGCGAAAAATCGTTTCCATTGCCATTTTGCGAAATAATATTCCTTTTTTGGAATTGCAAGCGTAAATCTTTTTTGCGATTAAATGAGAGTTTGCGAAATTCTAGTGTTTCCATTGGCTGTATTTCCAATTTCAATTTGTGCAATTTGAAGGTTAATGCAAACTAATGTTACTCCTCAATCCAAACCCATATAACTTTGCGTGTCTGTCGTACACAAAAGGAGAAATTTAGATGAATGTCCCTGCTGCACTTTTCCATACAACTGGTTCCCGATTCAGAATAAAGCTTCCAAAGGACAAAAATGTACAATAAAATACAGAGGTCCCCACCCCCAAATCACACGATTGGTCGAGCCAGTGTTACATTGTTACAGGAGCCACAGCAAAAAAGGCCTTGTCTACTCCAAAGTGCAATTTTCTGAAAGCGATACAGTTATCGTCTCTGTGTTAACTGCAAAAAATGCAAATTTGTGAAAACGGTGACATCATGCGCACACGTATTACGTTTTCAGGCACGTAGTGTTTCTTTACAAAGTAACATCGCTAACTACCGGCCTGGCATGAGTAATACAGCGCTTGCAGTCGTTTACACGGATCCTTTTCCAATTAGTGAAAATGATTTTTATGGGGTTTAGTTTTAAATCACAACGCTGTTACTAAGCTACTCCTCATTCCAAACCCATATGACTTTTTGTAAATGAAGTACACAAAAGTAGATATTTAGATGAATGATCCTGCTGCACCTTTCCATACAATTGGTTGCTGATTCAGAATAAAGCTTCTTTGTTACAAGTATTCATATTATCACAGAACTTAGTATAAACGGCAATGTCTACGGATGCGTAAATCACATTTTCAAGTACCATTGTCCTTCAAAATAACATTT
The DNA here is from genome assembly GCA_037194245.1 of Opsariichthys bidens. Taxonomy (NCBI): domain Eukaryota; kingdom Metazoa; phylum Chordata; class Actinopteri; order Cypriniformes; family Xenocyprididae; genus Opsariichthys; species Opsariichthys bidens. Next base: position 4,958,555 of record CM074286.1, on the reverse strand, counting down.
TAAAGATTATATCGTTATGCCAGTAGGTGGCGACAAGTGACTTCATACAAGAGATTCACATAAAAAAAACTCTGATTCATCCAAATGAAACAGTGTGAATTCTTTTATGAGTGAATCATTGAATCATTCACTCAAACGGATTCAGATTTACTAAAAAAATTTAAATAGACTTCAGCAATTAACATTTCGTCAGAATCTCTAGTAAATGACATGATAAATGGACTATAAAGTACTCTGCATTCCAAAACTTCAGAAGCGATTTGATAGCTTTACGCGTGAAACACTGAAATTTAAGTCATTATACTGTAAGAATTATGTTTCGCCATAGTTCCGCTGACATATATCCCTCTTTTAACAACCCGCCAGTTGTGACACGTTAAGTTTCCAATGACAAGTCCACGCTAAATGCTACACAGAACAACAGAATCACAGCCAATCAAAATGCATTAGATGTATAATATACAGGTGTAAGTATTTTAATATTTAGCAACAAAGATGGCACCAGCTTCACTGGAGGATAATGAGCGTCTCTAATGAACTTGCATAGCTCCCATATTCCCATTATCCCATTTCCCCACAGGTCCTGTAATTGGTGTTACATTACGAAAGCTGCCAGACATGTAATAAGAGCTCCATTATCAGTTATTTTGTCCCCACTCTTCTTCCGTTTCCAGGAAATCTTGACTAATATTCTCTTCTTGTCTCCTCAGATGCCTTTAATATTATTTCTCTGGAGAGCGTGAACAATTATTACAGGTCTGTACAAATATTACAAATGCCGAACATAATGGCTATAAAGCTGCAAGAAGGTTCAGATAATAAAGTCGACATGAAAAAAATCTTTTTGCTTTTTTAATGCACTTTTAATGGTCTTATTGTGGAGAATATATCAGTGCATTTTTTTTCCCCGCCCAAATAGTATCTTTCAGCAAAATATAAGAACTTGCTTTAAATGCTAGTCAAGTCAGACCATGTGAAATGACTTCTCCAGTCAGACCAGTTATACAAGATTTACACTGACTTGTCAACCGTTTTATTATCTCCATTCCTGAATACTTAGGAAGTACTCTGCCAATCAGAAAGTCGGATCCTTCCACTACATACACAGAACCCCGTTTGGGAATTACTCGTTCATTTGTGCTGATGCCACTCTGACCCCTGGACCCAAACGGCCCTATAACTTCTTTGGGATTATCAATCAAGTAGGAGAGATGTGTTCATTTTAGCTTTGCTTTATGATGTAATTGTGATGACAACTTTGGACTGAAACGTGAATGTTCCCCATAGACTCAGATGGACATGTTGGCGACCTTTAGAGAAGAGAGCCTGAGCAGTAACAAGTCCATCTGGTTTGGACATTATACCACATCTACTGTCATCTCCCCCTTCCCAGGAATCCGAGAGCTCATGAGGTTTGGAGAAATCTCGCAATAACTCTTTCATCCAACTTGATTTTTTTTCTCCCCCCATTGATATCTGGACAAATCATATGCACTTATGTTGCTGTGTGCTTATACAGGTTTTTTTTTGACATATGAAAATTGTGTTTAATTTTAATTAAACAGCATAAGGTCGTGAAATATCATTACACTTTAAAGTAATTGTTCTAATATATTTTATATTTTATATAATGTAATTAATTCCTGTGATCAAAGCTGTATTTCAGCATCATTACTCCAGTCTTCAGGGTCACATGATCATTCAAATATGCTGATTTGCTGCTCATGAAACATTTCTATTACTATCAATGTTGAAAACAGATGTGCTGCTTCATATTTTCATGTAAACAGTGTTAAATCTTTTTTTTTAGGATTCTTTGATCAATCACACTTTCAAAAGAACAGCATTTATTTGAGGAAGTAATCTTTTGAAACTATGTAAAAGTCTTTACTGTCACTGTTGATCAATTTAATTTGTCCTTGATGAAAAAGTATTGATTTGTCCACACTTTTAAACACTAGTGTAGATTGATATAATTAAATATTTTTAATTACAGCACCAAGTCTCTACGAACGATACTGAAAACACCAGGAAAAACAACTGAAAATGAATATAGACTTTGTAAGTTTCTGTCTGTAAAAGTAGTAATAATACAAATTTATTTCACATATGTGCCTCAAATCAAATTTTAATGTCACTGACTTGACAAACTTTGGCAAATTTAGTGATCATTTCATCTTTAAATTCATTCATTGTGTCTCCATGTTCCAAATTAGTAAACTACATATTACATTTTGTGTGCGATATGACTCAGAAACAGCCAGTGAACTTTAGCTGTGCCGTCTGTGCCGTAAAATGTCATCCTAAATCCAACTGTTTATTTGGTCATCTGAGCTACACTAAACCCTATTATGTTATTCTGTAGTATGAATTCTGGTCTGAAAGCAACATTTGGCACTCAGGTAATCAATGCATGGGAATATGCTGTATTAATAATGTTATATTCCGTGCCATTCTTGTTAAATAAGGAATCATGTTAAAGGGTTACTTCCCCCAAAAATCAAAATTCTGTCATTAATTACTCAACCTGATGTCGTTCCAAACCTGTAAGACTGTCATTCATCTTCGGAACACAAATGAAGATATTTTTGACTAAATCCGAGAGGTATCTGAACCGCACAAAGGCAGCAATCTCACTGCATCTTTCAAGGCCAAGAAAGGTAGCAAAGATATCGTTAAAATAGTCCATGTGACTCAAATTTTGTGGATGCGCACAAAATATTCTCGACGCTTCATTACATTAAAGGGTTAGTTCACCAAAAAAAATGAATATTGTGTCATTAATTCCTCACCCTCATGTCGTTCTACACTCATAAGATCTTCGTTCATCTTCAGAACACAAATTAATATATTTTTGATGAAATCCGATGGTTCAGTGAGTCTCTATTGACAGCAAGATAATGAACAACCTTAATATTATAAAGTGACGAGAATACTTTTTGTGTGCCGCAAAAAAACTAAATTATGAATTTTCAACAATATCTAGTGATGATCGATTTCAAAACACTGCTTCATGAAGCTTTATGAATCTTTTGTTTCGAATCAGCGTTTCGGAGCGCCAAAGTCACGTCATTTCAGTAAACGAGACTTTGTTACGTGATAAGTGTTTCGAAATGTCAATAGTTCACGTGACTTTGGCAGTTTGATATACGATCCGAAACATCATAAAGCTTCATGAAGCAGTGTTTTGAAATCAGCCATCACTAGATGTTGTTGAAAAGTCGTTTTTTTTGTTTTTTTGGCGCACAAAAAGTATTCTCGTCGCTTTATAATATTAAGGTTGAACCACTTGAACTGTTTTAAAATATGTTTTAGTATCTTTCAGGGCATCTGAAAGTGTTCATTGTCTTGCTGTCAATAGAGACTCACTGAACCATCGGATTTCATCAAAAATATCTTACTTTGGGTTTTGAAGATGAACGAAGGTCTAACGGGTGTAGAACGAAATGAGGGTGAGGAATTAATGACAGAATTTTCATTTTTGGGTGATCTAACCCTTTAAGGTTGAACCACTGCAGTCACATGGACTATTTTAATGATGTCTTTGCTACCTGGGCCTTGAAAGTGGTATTTAAATTGCTGTCTATGTTCCGAAGATGTGCGAAGGTCTTACGGGTTTGGAACGACATGAAAGTGAGTAAGTAATGACAGAATTTGCATTTTGTTGGGTGAACTGTCCCTTTAAATGGATGCAAGCAGGACGGTTGCAGGGTAATTGCAGCCTATAACACCATTCATTTCAGTGCAAACACATTGTATTCTGCTAAATCTTGAATTTCATCCGTTGTGTTTTTAGTTCAGCTGTAGCGTACTTGTGTGGGCACCTACATACGCTAGGAGGCTTCATGCCAGTACTGCACAGTCGACATCAAGGAGGCACGCTGGAGTTAGAGCTGGGAGACTGGATGGAGAACCGCCGGTAAGTTCACAAAGAACGAGGCCCACACTCAGGGGAATGCCACACAATGTAAATATAGCTGACTATGATAGCAAGTACAAGAACAACATCTGATATATGAGGAAGACATTCCGTTGTGCCCTAACTCTGAAAAAGCAGTCACATGCAGTTCTCCCTTGGTTCAGGTACAGGATATTGGCTTTCGACCATGACCTGCTTAGCTTCTCCGATTTGAAGTTTGAGGACTGGCCAGCTGTGCTGATCACCAATCCCAAAGACGCACAGTACCTTCACCCAGGAGTGGAGCCTCTGGGCCGTATCCGCAGTTCCACGCACATCAGGTGTCTCTGTGTGTGTCCTCTTGAACCTTCAAGCGTTCAAATGTTGACTAAAGCTGCACGATTCTGGATAAATTGAGAATCACGATTTTTTTGGGTTCAAATGCAGATCCCATGATTCTAAATAAAATATCATGTCATTTACTAGAGATTCTGACAAAATGTTAATTGCTGAAGTCTATTTAAATTTTTTTAGTAAATCTGAATCAGTTTGAGTGAATGATTCAATGACTCACTCATAAAGACTTCTTGTTTCATTACTGGATGAATCAGAGTTTTTTTTATATGAATCTCTTGTAAGTCACTTGTCGCCACCTACTGGCATAACGATATAATCTTTAAAACGTTATTTTGAAGCACAATGTTACTTAAAAATGTGATTTACGCATCTGTAGACATTGTCGTTTATATACTAAGTTCTGTGATAGTATGAATACTTGTAACAAAGAAATAATGCTACTACGTGGTTGAAAAGGTTTCATACCTATAAATGACAACTGCGCTCTCTGACTCGGTGGATGCAGATTTGAATGTTCCGGTGCAATTTTTGTCGAAGCTTCAATAGACACAGGCGAATCGTTGTCGTTTAGGGTGTTTGAATCGTGCATCTCTAATGTTGACTTATGAAGCATTATCGTCTCACATCTCTGTCTTGTCCTGTCATACCAAGAATGACACATTTTGAAGTTGCACTTATAGTTGCTGAATGTGCCGTGTGTCGGGTTCTGTAGGGTCCTGGCTTTTTCTGAATCTGCGATCACAGCTGTGTATGTGAGTGTGGATGGAGTTTCATTGGGAAAAGCGGTCAGCACAGGGGGTCCTCTATATGTGCTGGTCTGGGATCCAACATTTTACACTACTGGACTGCACACTGTCAGAGTTAAAGTGGAGGTAGGTAATGATTAGGTAATCAACCCTAAGTATGAAACTTAAGGGTGTAACCCTTAAATCATGCGTTTTGAGGAAAGGTGTGCTAATAAGTTCTGTCTGGTGGATGATAAATTGTCTCCAGATATTAGGGATATAAGCAAATTTTTGCTCAGAGTATCATACAGATGGTCTTAAGCAAAACACAGAATAGCAACATGATTAAAACCAAAGAAAAATTGTATTGCAACTTCCTGGCAACCACCCAAAATATCCTAGCAATTTCAACATGTTTAAACCATTCAAACCTTAGCAACCACATAACCATACCCTGGCAACCAACAAGAACACCCTAGCAACCTCAAATCAACATGCTTAAACCACTCAGAACCTTATCAATTGCATAGCAAAACCCTGGCGACAGCCCAGAACACCCTAGCAACTGCAAAGCAACCAGCTTAAACCACTTAGAACCTTATCAACTGCATAGCAACGCCCTGGCAACAACCCAGAACACCCTCGCAACTGCAAATCAACATGATTAAACCACTCAGAACCTTATCAACCGCATAGCAACGCCCTGGAAACAACCCAGAACACCCTAGCAACTGCAAATCAACATGATTAAACCACTCAGAACCTTATCAACTGCATAGCGACGCCCTGGCAACAACCCAGAACACCCTAGCAAGTGCAAAGCAACATGCTTAAACTACTTAGAACCTTATCAACCGCATAGCAATGCCCTGGCAACAACCCAGAACACCCTAGCAACTGCAAAGCAACATGCTTAAACTACTTAGAACCTTATCAACCGCATAGCGACGCCCTGGCAACAACCCAGAACACCCTCGCAACTGCAAATCAACATGATTAAACCACTCAGAACCTTATCAACTGCATAGCGACGCCCTGGCAACAACCCAGAACACCCTAGCAAGTGCAAAGCAACATGCTTAAACTACTCAGAACCTTATCAACCGCATAGCAACGCCCTGTGCAACAACCCAGAACATCCTAGCAAGTGCAAAGCAACATGCTTAAACTACTTAGAACCTTATCAACCGCATAGCAACACCCTGGCAACAACCCAGAACACCCTCGCAACTGCAAATCAACGTGATTAAACCACTCAGAACCTTATCAACTGCATAGCGACGCCCTGGCAACAACCCAGAACACCCTAGCAACTGCAAAGCAACACACTTAAACTACTTAGAACCTTATCAACCGCATTGCAACGCCCTGGCAACAACCCAGAACATCCTAGCAAGTGCAAAGCAACATGCTTAAACTACTTAGAACCTTATCAACCGCATAGCAACGCCCTGGCAATAACCCAGAACACCCTAGCATCTGCAAAGCAACACACTTAAACTACTTAGAACCTTATCAACCGCATAGCAACGCCCTGTGCAACAACCCAGAACATCCTAGCAAGTGCAAAGCAACATGCTTAAACTACTTAGAACCTTATCAACCGCATAGCAACGCCCTGGCAACAACCCAGAACACCCTCGCAACTGCAAATCAACGTGATTAAACCACTCAGAACCTTATCAACTGCATAGCGACGCCCTGGCAACAATCCAGAACACCCTAGCAACTGCAAAGCAACACACTTAAACTACTTAGAACCTTATCAACCGCATAGCAACGCCCTGTGCAACAACCCAGAACATCCCAGCAAGTACAAAGCAACATGCTTAAACTACTTAGAACCTTATCAACCGCATAGCAATGCCCTGGCAACAACGCAGAACACCCTAGCAACTGCAAAGCAACAAACTTAAACTACTTAGAACCTTATCAACCGCATAGCAACGCCCTGGCAAAAACGCAGAACACCCTAGCAACTGCAAAGCAACAAACTTAAACTACTTAGAACCTTATCAACCGCATAGCAACGGCCTGTGCAACAACCCAGAACATCCTAGCAAATGCAAAGCAACATGCTTAAACTACTTAGAACCTTATCAACCGCATAGCAACGCCCTGGCAACAACCCAGAACATCCTCGCAACTGCAAATCAACGTGATTAAACCACTCAGAACCTTATCAACTGCATAGCGACGCCCTGGCAACAATCCAGAACACCCTAGAAACTGCAAAGCTACACACTTAAACTACTTAGAACCTTATCAACCGCATAGCAACGCCCTGGCAACAATCCAGAACACCCTAGAAACTGCAAAGCTACACACTTAAACTACTTAGAACCTTATCAACCGCATATCAATGCCCTGGCAACAACCCAGAACATCCCAGCAAGAACAAAGCAACATGCTTAAACTACTTAGAACCTTATCAACCGCATATCAACGCCCTGGCAACAACGCAGAACACCCTCGCAACTGCAAATCAACGTGATTAAACCACTCAGAACCTTATCAACTGCATAGCGACGCCCTGGCAACAACCCAGAACACCCTAGCAACTGCAAAGCAACACACTTAAACTACTTAGAACCTTATCAACCGCATTGCAACGCCCTGGCAACAACCCAGAACATCCTAGCAAGTGCAAAGCAACATGCTTAAACTACTTAGAACCTTATCAACCGCATAGCAACGCCCCGGCAATAACCCAGAACACCCTAGCATCTGCAAAGCAACACACTTAAACTACTTAGAACCTTATCAACCGCATAGCAACGCCCTGGCAACAACCCAGAACACCCTCGCAACTGCAAATCAACGTGATTAAACCACTCAGAACCTTATCAACTGCATAGCGACGCCCTGGCAACAATCCAGAACACCCTAGCAACTGCAAAGCAACACACTTAAACTACTTAGAACCTTATCAACCGCATAGCAACGCCCTGTGCAACAACCCAGAACATCCCAGCAAGTACAAAGCAACATGCTTAAACTACTTAGAACCTTATCAACCGCATAGCAATGCCCTGGCAACAACGCAGAACACCCTAGCAACTGCAAAGCAACAAACTTAAACTACTTAGAACCTTATCAACCGCATAGCAACGCCCTGGCAAAAACGCAGAACACCCTAGCAACTGCAAAGCAACAAACTTAAACTACTTAGAACCTTATCAACCGCATAGCGACGGCCTGTGCAACAACCCAGAACATCCTAGCAAATGCAAAGCAACATGCTTAAACTACTTAGAACCTTATCAACCGCATAGCAACGCCCTGGCAACAACCCAGAACACCCTCGCAACTGCAAATCAACGTGATTAAACCACTCAGAACCTTATCAACTGCATAGCGACGCCCTGGCAACAATCCAGAACACCCTAAAAACTGCAAAGCTACACACTTAAACTACTTAGAACCTTATCAACCGCATAGCAACGCCCTGGCAACAATCCAGAACACCCTAGAAACTGCAAAGCTACACACTTAAACTACTTAGAACCTTATCAACCGCATATCAACGCCCTGGCAACAACCCAGAACATCCCAGCAAGAACAAAGCAACATGCTTAAACTACTTAGAACCTTATCAACCGCATATCAACGCCCTGGCAACAACGCAGAACACCCTCGCAACTGCAAATCAACGTGATTAAACCACTCAGAACCTTATCAACTGCATAGCGACGCCCTGGCAACAACCCAGAACACCCTAGCAACTGCAAAGCAACACACTTAAACTACTTAGAACCTTATCAACCGCATTGCAACGCCCTGGCAACAACCCAGAACATCCTAGCAAGTGCAAAGCAACATGCTTAAACTACTTAGAACCTTATCAACCGCATAGCAACGCCCCGGCAATAACCCAGAACACCCTAGCATCTGCAAAGCAACACACTTAAACTACTTAGAACCTTATCAACCGCATAGCAACGCCCTGTGCAACAACCCAGAACATCCTAGCAAGTGCAAAGCAACATGCTTAAACTACTTAGAACCTTATCAACCGCATAGCAACGCCCTGGCAACAACCCAGAACACCCTCGCAACTGCAAATCAACGTGATTAAACCACTCAGAACCTTATCAACTGCATAGCGACGCCCTGGCAACAATCCAGAACACCCTAGCAACTGCAAAGCAACACACTTAAACTACTTAGAACCTTATCAACCGCATAGCAACGCCCTGTGCAACAACCCAGAACATCCCAGCAAGTACAAAGCAACATGCTTAAACTACTTAGAACCTTATCAACCGCATAGCAATGCCCTGGCAACAACGCAGAACACCCTAGCAACTGCAAAGCAACAAACTTAAACTACTTAGAACCTTATCAACCGCATAGCAACGCCCTGGCAAAAACGCAGAACACCCTAGCAACTGCAAAGCAACAAACTTAAACTACTTAGAACCTTATCAACCGCATAGCGACGGCCTGTGCAACAACCCAGAACATCCTAGCAAATGCAAAGCAACATGCTTAAACTACTTAGAACCTTATCAACCGCATAGCAACGCCCTGGCAACAACCCAGAACACCCTCGCAACTGCAAATCAACGTGATTAAACCACTCAGAACCTTATCAACTGCATAGCGACGCCCTGGCAACAATCCAGAACACCCTAGAAACTGCAAAGCTACACACTTAAACTACTTAGAACCTTATCAACCGCATAGCAACGCCCTGGCAACAATCCAGAACACCCTAGAAACTGCAAAGCTACACACTTAAACTACTTAGAACCTTATCAACCGCATATCAATGCCCTGGCAACAACCCAGAACATCCCAGCAAGAACAAAGCAACATGCTTAAACTACTTAGAACCTTATCAACCGCATATCAACGCCCTGGCAACAACGCAGAACACCCTCGCAACTGCAAATCAACGTGATTAAACCACTCAGAACCTTATCAACCGCATAGCAACAACACATTGTGGTTGATTTTTGCACAGGCAAGAGTTAAGTTTAGTTAATTTACTCTTTTATTGTTAATTTAATCGATTTGACAGCACTAATAGTTATGTAAAAAATAAAATGTAAATAATTTTATAAAAAAATTGAATATTTGAAATTTGCTATTCTAAAATGATATAAATGCGGAACTGCTTGTACTGTTATTTTAAGAAAATAGCCCAGTGTGGGCTTTTCTCACCTCTTCTCTGTCTCCCTGTTCCAGGACTCTGCGGGCCGCTCAAAAGTGCGAGAACAGCAGTTCACACTGGAGGAGGACCTCACGCCCAGCTTTGGCTTCATGCAGTCCTTCATCCTCCTCACAGACCACTACATACTGGTAGGAAAATGCAACAAAGTCATTGTGCGATGCTGATAAAATAATCACACAAATGTTGAAATGAGACTTTTTCACTCTTTATTTAAATGGTCATAGATTTAGTCATATTTTTATGATTTTCATAGTTTTAGTTTGCAAGTTTGGGTCTGGGACAAGAGTACATCTATAAAAGTGACCGTTGATGAATATTAAATGCATCTCAATGTGTGTGTTTCCCACAGGCACGGATTGCCTTTGTGGCAATAGTATTACTAAACCTTGGTGGGCTTGTACTATTCAGATTTATGCCTGTATCTTCAACAAGAGGTATTTCAGTTGCTTTACCATATAACAAATCTTCTGTCCTGCCATCATAACCGAATATAAATGGTCTTCATAGTGCCAAAGCACTGACATTTCACACTATACTCTATTCTTATTTATCAGGGCTGTCTTCTCAAGTGTTGATGTCCCTGCATCTTGTCAGTAAGAGCAACATGTTCTTCTACTCTCTGCTGCTGTTCAACCTGTGTACAGCGTTGGGTAAGTCCTTGCCTGACACCACTTTAACAGTTTTGCAAATGGATGGAACATAATGACTAAAACTTCCACTGTAGAAGGTCTATGATAATTATTATACTGAAGGAGAGGAGTATTTTTTCCACTCAACCATTCGGAGGAGAGAATGAATTATAGATAATGACAAAATTATTGTATTATAGATAACTGCCTCTTAGTGTTATAAATGCCTATAACCAACCCTTGACCTTGGGCTGCATAATTAAGAAAATTCTAATAAAATTGTTTTGATTACAGCTTTCCATTCAGGTCAACTCCTATTTCAGCAAAATATTCAAGTGCACTTCGTTTTTGTTTTTGTTTGTTTGTTTTTTGTTTTTGTATGATGACTTGGTTGAATATTGTTAGAAATAACAGACATATTTTCTTCAACATTAACCTTATTGATTTTAGAAAATATCAACACTAAAGAAAATGTCGAACATGTCAAAACATCGGTTCATTAATATCATGAGATAATAGATGTTAAGCCAGGTTACACACACACACACACACAAAATTCTTTGGATCGGATTTAAATTATATTTATATTTTTATATATTAAATTTAATGAGAATGAAAATTTCCTGATAATTCACGCACCCCCATGTCATCCAAGAAGTTTGTCTTTCTTTGTTCAGTCAAAAAGAAACGAAGGTTTTTGAGGAAGATATTCCAGGATGTTTCTCCGTATAGTGACTTCAACAGTTACCAACGGGTTGAAGATTCAAATGTCAGTTTCAGTGCTTATCAGATCATTTCTCTAGATCAGACCCTTATTCCTCGTCTGGGATCATGTAGAGTCTTTGAAGCTGCACTGAAACTACAATTTGCACCTTGAACCCGTTGGTAACTGTTGAAGTCACTGTATGGAGAAAAATCCTGGAATGTTTCCCTCAAAAAACCTTAATTTCATTTCGACTGAAGAAAGAAAGACATGAACGTCTTTGATGACATTGGGGTGAGTAAATGATCAGGAAATTTTAATTCTGAAGTGAACTAATCCTTCATGCAGTCAGATCCACAGATTTCTTATTTATTTATTTGTTTAGGTGCCATTTTTTATTTTGCGAATACTGAAGAAAACTCACCTGACACTTAAAAAGAAGCGACCTGAAATGAATAATCATGATTAGAATGTCAAGGAAAATGATAATCATAATTATGTAGCCCTACTTGTTTTGCTAAAGAGCTCAATGAAGATGTGTCAAGATAAACTCAGTCACAACACGTCCTCGCAATTACTGTGAAGAAGGAACATTGTGTTTTGTCTGCTGGTTTTTCAGGTCCGTGGTTCATTGGGGAAGTCATCGATGGACACAATGGAGTCTGCTTTGCTTTCGGCGTGTTTGTGGATGGACATTTCCTTGAAGGCAGTCTGACATATGTTGTGGGAGTCATACAGGTAATTCAGGCTTTAGGGTTGGGAACAGAGATCCTGTTCTTATCCAGAACTGGTTCTGAAACATTTTGAAGCCCAAAAATGTGCATCCATCCATCATAGAAGTAATTCATATAGCTCCAGGTGGTTAATAAAAGCCTTCAGAAGCGAAGTGATGCATTTCTGTAAGAATAATATCCATATTTATAACTTTAAAGTAACTGGCTTCCGGTAACGACTGTACGCGAGTAGATCCAGCGGAAGTGTAACTCCTGACCCGATGCATGACGTATTGATGAACACGTAAACTCAGAGGATGGAGCAAAAGATTATGGGAACCATTCCTGATTTCTAACACACACTCGCGGCGTTCGGACGGTCTCCGTCGTCTCCTTTCGCGTTCATATTTAAATTACGTGAGCTTATTTTGTCCATTGGATTGAAAGATCTCGAAAAGCCCACCCATAGACCCTCCCCTCGAACAAAATGGTTGAAAAGTGGACAAAAGAGACGGAAAAGAGTGTCTCCCTCGTCTACTTGTGATCCGATCGACCAAAACGCATCTTAATACCAGGTGTAAACGTCGCCAGAGAACTGCATGAACTGTTCTCATGCACTGTCATTTACAATATATAATATTTCCTCTCACTCGCGGCATGAGAAAACGTTTGATTTCCTAACCCTAACCAGAAAATTCAACACAATTCCCAACCATAACTATAATGCGTGAGTCATAACATCCCATCTGTCATCCACAGGTGGTTTTCTTCAATATGCCTCTCACTTATTACCTCTGCTGGAGTCTTCACCACAGGTGCCGTGGCACCAACATGCGCTCACAGTTCTGCCGGCCGGGCTGCCGCTGGAGAACTCTGGCGATGCACTTGGGCATGCTGGTCCTCATGATCTGGCAAGCCTATTCTTGCTACTTCCTGCTGGAGACCTACGGGCCGCTGGCCTTCTTCCTGTCTCCCGTGCGTACCTGGGCCTTTCTCATGGGCCTGCTGTTGGTGTACAGGGCATGGTGGGGAACGCCTCCTCGTTTCTCCGACGGCAGCAAAACCAACCGGCCATTGTGATGGTGACCGTTGAAGAGAGGCCTTCACCTGTATCATTGTTTTGTGCCAAGCTCTTCCCTCCTTTCGCCGCTGTCTTCACGGCCATTACAGGCTAGGATAGAGAAAATAGTCTACAAATCCGTTGGCTGGAGCGACGATGGCATCACACGTGGATGACGGAGCCATTTAAAACTTTTTGACACTAAGACACGGTAGCTTTTATAGCCAGTTCCCACCATTGTGAAGTCCTAATAGATGTGTGTGGTTAAGCATACTTATTACTTTGATAAACTGCACACTATGTACTTGTCAAATATTTGTATTTATGTGTGAGGAGCAATCAATGCCTGATATTCTTATCTGCATGAAACTGCCACTCCACTGAGAGGTCATTGAAAACGGATCCTCTCAAATGGTTTTTAAAGCCTATAAATCACGCTGTAGAGAGGGGAAGAGATCTCTTTCTCAAACATTTCTTACACCTGTAGATCATAATATGTAAAGGATAATTTAAGCGACGAAGATGGTCATTATCGCAAATTTGATAATTCTGCTTCAGACAGAATCATATACCACCAATGAAGCCAAAGCATCAAGCTTTGGACGACACCAAGCAACGACAGATCGGAACTGTGTGTGTGAGCATAATGTGATGCCAATCAGAACTGTAATGATCAGCTGACTGCACATTATCCCCACTTTGATAATTGCTTAACAAAATACCCAAATTTTATTATGCTAGGAAAAAACTGTACTGCGATACAAGGGATATGAAATTGCCAGGGACAATGTTAAATTGTCTAGTTTAGTCGTCATTATACAAAAATATTCCAATGTTGACCAGAATTTTTCATAGGGTAGTCGTGGCCTAGTGGTGAGGGAGTCGGGCTTGTAACCTGAAGGTTGTTGGTTCGATTCCCATGCCGGCGGGAAATGAAAGTGGGGATTGTGAATGAACAGCACTCTCTCCACCTTCGATACCATGACTAAAGTGCCCTCGAGCGAGACACCTAACCCCTAATTGCTCCCTTTGTAAGTCGCTTTGGATAAAAGCGTCTGCTAAATGTAAATGTAATTAAAGGGTTTAGTTCCCGCCAAAATTCAACAACTCACTTTTATGTTGTTCCGAACCTGTAGAAGGTCCGTTCAGACTAAGAACGATAATTATATTTGCGTCCTCACCAGCGAACGATAACGGTCTGTTTATTCGAACTCACGCGCTGCGGTTTCAAATTGTGTACATGTTCGTGTTGCATTTACACGGATTTAACCAGCAGGGGTCCTCAGCTTGAGCGAATAGCTAACGTAAATCGATCTAATCTTGCAGCGAATTTAGCTGACGAGGTTAATATAGTGGAATAACTACAACTTTTCGCTGCAACTTCAAATGAAGCAAGACAGTGTCGTCGAAACAAGCGTTGGATATCTGAAGTAATTTTGTTACACCGTTCGCTGGCCTGGCGTAATGATCTCATCGTTAATACTTCTCACCATTTATGACCGATTGTTTTACATATATCCATTTTCTTTAAGTATCCTTGTCAAACAGTGGTGGCTTTTTCTGGACCTCGGCGATTTAATTCATCCAAAATTTCCGTTTTTTAAATGTGCGAGCGCTTAGAATGAATTCCGATTGGCTGTCGGTGTCTTATCGTTTAAAAAATCGTTTTGAAAGTGATCCCAACAATGTTATCGTTCTAGCTGTGGTGTGGACACTGCCATTCTTTTTTATATTTAGAACCATATCTTTATCGTTATGTTTATAGTTATCGTTCTTGGTGTGAACGGTAGCCTTTTCATCCTTAAAACACAATGAAGACGTATTTACATGAGCATTGGTTCTCACGCTTCAATCTATCAAGTTTGAGCGTCCTCTGTCCATATTTGGTGTTTATATGTGAATAAAAGCCTAAATTCCATCTGTTCATATAAAACAATGGTGGAATGGACTTTCAATGGAGTGACAGAAACATTTCAGTAATCGTTACAAATATCTTCATTTGTGTTTGAGTGACATGAGGGCGAGTTATTGATGATTTCTGAGTAAACTAACCTTTTAAGCGTATAGCAGAGCTGTGTAATAAGTTTTGGTATGGGACGGAAAGTAAACCTCTTAACTGCCAAAGTTTATTCGCCCTCTTACAGTTAAAGAACTTGATTTTGAACTAAAATATTCATATTCAAAAAAAAAAAGACTACTCTCAAAAGGAAGAAACCACTATTTATATAGATGAGCATGAATGTAGAACATTTTTAGTGCACAATATTAATACACTAAATAATGGCCACTTAAAAGTACACATCTAAACACATGCTGAAAAATTCCCGCTCAAGGATAGAATAAAACACCGGACACACGGAAACAATCAAATGTGCCCAAATCTGTTACATGTTTATTAAAGAAACGTTGTGAAGCAGCTCTTTTATAGCTGTTTTTTTCAGTTGCAAACCACACAAACAACCTAAAGACAACTGCCATTTTCGGGGGCTGGTTTGAAAAGACTTTTTTGCCCCCATAATCCTCTTGACAGGTGACAGAAAGAGCTGTGACGAGAGTTTCTGCTGGATTCACTGACATTCCTGTTTTGTCAGGTCACTCAAGGTCTCTGTTCTCTCTCAGGAAAGTAAAGACTAAAGAACAATTGGCTGCTCTAGTTTGTCTTTCAATGACCTGAATGTTCTTTTCAAAGAGTTTTGTTGCAGTTTTAAGGCACATGATAGTGAGACTGAACATTTTTAGAAGATTCCACATTTACTCAGTACATGTTAATCTAGATTTGTGGTGAACCAATAGGACTTTGAATGTTTGAAGAAATATATGCTTGTATGTGAATTGGTTTTAAATGCTGTATTTAATTTTTTAAATTATTTTGATGTATTCATCCACATTGATATTGTAAAGTATATTCCTTCCAGGTGTTCTGCACTGTTTTATGGGCATTCTCTGTTTTTGTGAACATGTGGCTTTTGTAATTCCACTGATGTTTTTTTGTTTTGTTTTTTTGGTGGAAGGCACAAAAATAGTTTCTTTTCAGTGAAAGATGAATACATATTTACTTGTTATTCAGAATTACATTTTAAAAATCGGCATCACCACAAAATGTTATTCAGCTTTACAGCAGACAATGTTTTTCACAAAAAAATGACCTCAATTTATATTTGCCACATTTCTGGACTTTGAATCATCTTGTATTGGAATTGATTTATTTGGCTGTATGTATTCATGTACTGTACAACAAAGTAAAGGGGTTTCATATTGTGACTTTCATATTTTGTGGTGTTATATTTATATTTATTTATATATATATATATTTATTTTATATATATATATATATATATTTATTTATATATATATATATATATATTTATTTATATATATATATATATTTATTTATATATATATATATATATATATATTTATTTATATATATATTTATTTATATATATATTTATATATATATATTTATATATATATATATATTTATTTATATATATATATATATATATATATTTATTTATATATATATATATATATTTATTTATATATATATATATATATATATATATTTATTTATATATATATATATATATATATATATATATATATATATATATATATTTATATATATATATATATTTATATATACACACACACACACACATATACACACACATTGGGGTCAGTAAGAATTAAAAAAAAAAAAAATAATACTTTTACTCAGCCAGGATACATCAAATTGATCAAAAGATACAGTACGGATATTTATAATGTTACAAATGATTTCTTTTGCAAATAAATGCTGAACTTTCTATTCACCAAAAAATCCTGAAAAATGAAAAACACTGTTTCCACAATAATATTAAACAGGACAACTGCTAGCTGATGGAGATTATGCGGGAATAGGGAAGCTAAACATTATCATATTTTTTTTGGGAGTGTCAGAAATTAAGTTTTGGTAGGGGATTAAAAGAAATTTGTAAGCTGTTGTTGAGGTGACAATTATGAATCTTTATATCTGGCTATTATTTCTTTTGATGGGTGAAATTACAAAGATAAACTGATTTTAATTCTTCTGATGAATGGATTGACATATTACACAATATATATATGTGATGGGAAACGTTCCTTTTCCTTATGAACGCAGATGGAAGATTTTTGTTCAATATGGAGAAAATGGACTGATTATATAAAACTAATTCGGTTTATATTAATATCCTTAAGGTAATATTTTTAAGAACTACATGTTCTTGTACATATCTGTATAAGCTTGAGTTTTTAAATTCAATGACCAACATGATGGGCTGTAATGCTGTTTTTGTGTTGACATGTATGTTTTTGTTTTATTGTAAAGATGCATTTCTGCCTTGATAAATGTATGTATGTTTCCTCTGAAATCGAAAAAATTGAATTAAACTGTTTTCAACATTAAAAATAATAAGAAATCTTTATTGAATATCAAATCAGCATATTAGAAAGATTTCTTAAGGATCACGTGTTATTTTAAATTGTAATTAGATTTCACAATATTGCTGTTTTTACTGTATTTTTGATCAAATAAATGCATCCTTGGTGAGACTTCTGTTACATTCTGTTAGTTTATGAACAAATTATATGTACATTTTCAATGATAAACCTCAAGCAACCTTTTTTTTATGACACTATCAGCAGAAAACTTACATTAAATTTAGTTTAAAATGGATACTTAGACCACGATCAGTTATAATTTTAATTAATTTTAAACCTTTATGCCTTTATCAAAAGTGACTTACAGCACAGTTAAAGGGCCAGCCCCATTGGAGCAAACTCAAATGTCTTTTCAAAAAATCAAAATGTTTTTTAGTAACCTTTGGGTTACCAGCCCAGATTTATAACAACTCCACCCCACAACTCCCTCAAGGCCTCCAGGTGCAGATGTTTGAGTCAGTCTGAAATTTTGACAACTTGTTTACCTACGTTGCCTCCAGTCATCATGGAGCAGAATGCATCTGAAATATGCAAGTATAGAATTAATATAAACACGGACAGTTCATACAATATGTATGCAGAGTACACTTCAACTCATGAGAAATTAAAGACAATAACAAACTCTCACCTCCCATGTTTTCTATACCATTCACTATAGTTTCCAACACCTGCAAAAAGGACAAGAAATATAGTGTACCAAAGGTTTTTTTTTTTTTTTTTTTACGTTTTCCCTGTGACTGTGGTAGATTTACCTTTATTTGGCCCTTCTTTACCCAGTGGCTGAGCTGCATAAGACCTTCTTCATGTTTCTCCATGTAGTTCAATACTACAAATCTCTCCCTGAAAACATATTGTAGTGTGGGGAATATAATAATTATAATATTTTCTGTATAACACGTTAAAATTATCCCAACCCTTGGCTATTGTATATGAAGCGGCTCTCTGTGAAGCACGCGAAAAATGCATGCAGCCCAATTTTTGTGGTATTTTACAACAATAGAGCACTTTAATGTTCTATACCAAATCAAACACACCTTAAATCTGCGGTGGTCAGGTGGTACAAGTCATAGCTCTTGTTCTACAAGCACATGAAGTTTTTTTTTTTTAACATGCGGCATGTCATAATTATGGGAAATAAAGCTCCGTATGCTTTTGAATCACTCTACTTTTAAAATGTATTTCACTACAGATTGCAAAATACATGCTTTAAAAAGTCATTTGTAACGTATTTCAATAATGAGAAAAGTCAGAATTATGAGATTTATAAGAAAAGTCAGAATTGCAAGCAAAGAAGTTGAGAAATAAACTCGCAATTGCAAGAAAAAAAAAGTCAGTATTGCAGGTTATCATCATGTAATTCTTGCAATTAGGAATTTATATCTCCCAATTCTGATTTTATAAAACGCAGTTGTGAGTTTAAATCTTGGATTATTGAAAAAAAATACAGAATTGTAAGATGCAAACTCGCAATTGCTTGGAAAAAAGTCGAATTGTGAGATAAAAAGTTGCAATTACCGTTTTTATAATTACAAGGGACTCAAACAACTGTCGCAAAACATGAAAACGGTCGTGGATCATCCAGTAATATTTGCATTAATGTTTAAATGACATTAAAACTCAAAGTAATCACTTTGGTAATCTAAAATACTTTTCAGATGTAACTGTAATCTGATTACCACCCATTTAAAATTTAACTGTAATGAAATACAGTTACTCAAAGTTTGTATTTTAAATACGGAACTAAGTCACTTGTATTTCGTTACTCCCCAACCCTGGTTATGGTAATGACGACATTAATGTTAATTTTTTTAATCGATTGACAGCACTATAAATATTCATTCCACAAACACAAATGTGTTGGCCAACAAACTAGGTCCTATTAGCTTCAGTACCTTGTAATGTTGTTGCGACGCAAAGCTTCTTGGGTTGCCTCACTTAGAGGTGGTGGGTAAGGCACATCCTTATTGTACTGTGAGATTTGGCCGCACAGGATCACATGACCACCGGGATTCATCTACACAGCGTGAGAATTGCACTTTAACAAAAAAAAACGACTCTCCGAAATTGACAAAAAAACATCGCTGTAAGAAGGTACGACTGTACCTGTGATATAACGGCATCGCTGATGGGACCGCCAACATTGTCAAAGTATATATCAATGCCTCTGGGGCACTGCTCTCTCAGCGCTGAGCTGATATCTCCATTTCTGTAGTTTATCCCTGCTGTAAAACCCAGCTCCGTCACCAAGGTCTGGCATTTCTGGTCAGATCCGCAAATGCCCACAACTCTCTCACAACCATCCAATCTGGCAATCTAAAACAGCAGAGGGGAAAATTAAAATACAGAGCAAAAATGATTTAAGTTAAAGGATTAGTTCACTTCTGAATTAAAACCTCATGATAATTTACTCACCTCCATGTCATTCAAGATGTTTATGTCTTTTTTTCTTCAGTTGAAAAGAAATTATGGTTTTTGAGCAAAACATTCCAGGGTTTTTCTCTGTATAGTGGACTTCAGTGGGGATCAAGGTCCAAATGTCAGTTTCAGTGCAACTTCAAAGCACTTGATGAGGAATAAGGGTTTCATCTAGCGAAACGATCTGTCATTTTCTTAAAAAAACAATAAAAAATTACTTTTTAACCACAAATGCTATCATCTTCTTCTACTTATTCTTGTAGAATTCCAGCAGTGTAGATGCTGGTAAGTGTATTACTGCCCTCCACAGGTCAAAGTTTGACCTAAATTGTCATATACAATATGCTAAGAATTAGTTTGAATTACAAACTTTGACCTGTGGAGGGCAGTAATACACTTAGCAGCGCCTACACTGCTGGAATTCTACAAGAAGAAGAAGAAGAGAGCTAGTGCAAGATGAGCATTTGTGGTTAAAACATATATATATACAGGGTTGGGGAGTAACGAAATACAAGTAACTTAGTTACGCATTTAAAATACAAACTTTGAGTAACTGTATTTCATTAGAGTTAAATTTTAAATGGGTGGTAATCAGATTACAGTTACATCTGAAAAGTATTTTAGATTACCAAAGTGATTACTTTGAATTTTAATGTCATTTAAACATTAATGTAAATATTACTGGATGATCCACGACCGTTTTCATGTTTTGCGACAGTTGTTTGAGTCCCTTGTAATTATAAAAACGGTAATTGCAACTTTTTATCTCACAATTCGACTTTTTTCCAAGCAATTGCGAGTTTGCATCTTACAATTCTGTATTTTTTTTCAATAATCCAAGATTTAAACTCACAACTGCGTTTTATAAAATCAGAATTGGGAGATATAAATTCCTAATTGCAAGAATTACAT